>CM075496.1:38250000-38715000 GCA_037950675.1 Hypophthalmichthys molitrix | reverse complement strand
ATTATATTATAAAGTGACTACGGATGAAAATTAGCCAGTGTTGGCTAAATCTGGTGCATTTTACATATTATTATGTTTTATTAATGTGTATTGTCCCTGGTTAAAGAAATAAATAAATTAAATAAATAAATAATTTTATTTCTTGTTAGTCCAAAAACAGCTTTTATTGAAACCAAGGTGACAAAATGACTAGTTTTCTACTTGTGTACGATGAATACATCAGCACAAGACTGCCTGCACAGAATAACTCAACATTAAATAACATCACCTTCCTAAGGATCTTAATGTTCAAAAAGTTGCAGTTTATTTTCAACTATGTATATGTGTCAGTAGAGGATTAGGTGTTTGTTTTCTTTCATTTCACTGTGGATTCTTTGGTAAACCAGTTGCAATTTGATGCAGGCTTTGCAAAGAGACTTTTATGGAAAGATATGGACGTGACAGTAATGCTGTAACATGTAAGTAACCGTGTTAATTCTAATGCCTAATCTGTGATCAGTGCTTTTTCATAAGCTGGGTCTCATGTACAGTCAGAGGCACTTGTGCATTCGTGCGCTAAACAGTCTGTGATCGGCTATAATGCTCAGTGCTGCAACCTTTTATGCAATGAGATCTAAATATAATGCTATAAACAACACTTTTCACGGTTAAATAATCTTGACAGCTAGTTAAAAGTTGCCCAAAGAGTTCCACATGTAATTAGACTATTTCAAATACAAAGATGTTAAGCAAACATAGTTTTAAAGGAGACATGCCCCTTTAAAGGTGCAATGTGTAAATTTTAGGAGGATCTATTGACAGAAATGCAATATAATATACATAACTATGTTTTCAGTGATGTATAAAGACCTTACATAATGAACCGTTATGTTTTTATGACCTTATAATGAACCATTTCTATCTACATACACTGTGGGTCCCCTTACATGTTAAGTCACCATTTTGCACCGATATGTTTCTACAGCAGCCCTAAACAGAGCGTGTTTGCTTGACTAGCTACTGTCTGCTGTCTCAGACGATGACATATTTGTCCTATGTTGGCCACCGTAGCTTCTCCATATTGCAATTCGAAATCTCACCGCTAGATGCCGCCAAAATTTACACACTGCACCTTTAATTTTTTTTGATTTTTAGTTTTTGATTTAAAAATCCTACTAACATCCAGGGCGTGACATTAACTTTTTTGCTCACCAGCCACTGTGGCTAGTGGTTTTACAAAGTTACCAGCCACTCAGCATTTTCACTAGCCACAATTTTGACATCAATACAATGGGGAAAACTTGCAATATACTGTAGATATTTTTAATGTTATCTCATAAATTGGCAGCAGATATATTAGGCTGCTGTCACTTTAAGACCTGATGCACGAATCCACTGTTACACATTAGTTTTCTTTCTCAGCTGTTTAGGTTCACTTAAAACTGTGTTTACTTGGATACTCGCCAAGACATTTTGACATTATTTTGTGTGTATTTGACTGTTATGCGCAATAAGCAGTAAAAAAAAACAACAACCTCAATTTAGTATTAAGAGGCGGCTTTATGTACGTGCACTTTGGGTGTGAGCACAAAATCTGCAGGAATTAGTAAAATTATGTGCAATCCCACGCTGAAATTAAAGCCCTGTAACACCAACAAATATTCAGAAGATATGCAAAAAGATTTCAGTATTGATAAAGAAAAAAACAATGTTATTCACAACACTACATTGCACTTAGTTTATTATTTCAGATACCTTTTTAAAAGACTACAATTGAAAAATGTATCTATTATATATAAATTCAACCCGCCAAAGTGGCTAGTAGGAGTGACTGCGTTACACGCCACTGCTGAAAAACACTCGCATTTGGCGGGTGTTATTGTCAAGCCCTGCTAACATTATATGGATAACGCCTCAGGAAACTTTATAAATTAAAAAAATGCAGTTCATGGCCCCTATAAAGACAATTTTCTTTTGAGAAATTCCCCGGAAGGAAAATTGTATTGCAGATTGCGTGATTGCTCTTTCAAAGCTCAGGAGACTTATTTCAAATGGTTTTCCGAAAATTCATTAGGAAATAAAAACGACACACATCATTTAGCTCAGACTGTTGAAGAGTTTGATGAGAAATGTCTGAGTTCATAACAAGATCTGGACTTTTGATTGCAGACTGCGGTAACAAATCTGAGCTCAGTTTGAGGCATTGTTGAGACTAAAGTGCTAATTTGTGATCTCTTTTTAATCTCATTTCTGTCTAGGAGAAACAACTGAGCTTTTAAATATATATGATTTGTCATTATGTCCTTCATATGTCAGAAGAAAAAAAAATCCAGGCAATTTAAATGCAACACATCTTGTACTTCCTATAAACCATTGTGGTAAAACTAAAACATTCACACTGTTGTGTTTAAAGCTCATAGTTGTCATGTTGAATCAGGCTAAGTGGTGAGACTGATGCTAATGGCAGCAGACTGTGGAGTGAGATGGGCAACCGGCTGTAGTCTAGAAACAGAGTTTATGGAAGAAGTGTGGCACGTGTTGCGTTTAGGACATACAGCCTGCTGAGAGCCTGCTGAGACCCTTAGATCCAAATCTCCCCCTCTTTTCCTCTATTCAATCCCCCAACCCATCGCCTTTGTTCAAGTATTTACTTCCTCAATCCCTGTCCTCCTTATTCTGGTTAAATCTTTTACCCCCAACTGTTCCTTTATTGTCTGTATGTAATTAATGGTGAAAGCATAAGCCATAAGTGAGATTTCCAATGGTAGGGTACATATACTGTATGCTCAGTCCACCATGCTTTTAATGAGTTTGTTTAATGTTTGTTGTTTTCAGCTATAAAGCATACAAAATGCAGTGGTTAATGCAGATATTCAGACCATTTATCATTTCATTTAAAAACATTTATCACTTTATTTAAATATTAATTATTATTTTTTTTAGTAATTTAAGTAGTAAAGTGGTAAAATAGTAATTAATATTATATTTACATTTAATTACCCAAGTATAGTATGTCATCATACATGAAAATCCTAATATGCACATACTGTATTTCATCAAGTTTCACAAGTTTGTCTGTGCTTGATGGCGTTACAGGGTGTTGTAGATAAATGCATTTTGTCAGATAAAGTAAAATTCAACAGATATGCCCTGCTTAGTCAGTATGGAGCAGTCAACACTTAGAAACCTTGTGAATCGAAATGCAGCCTAAAAGAGAGTTGTTTCTACTTCTTCTACTTAGTGACCAGACTCATAATTTTCATTTGGTGGATTATAAACATGAGACCACAATTTCATAGAGACTTGTGGGATTGCAGTCGTGTACAGTCAGCCCACAACAGTGGAGGGATCATTAGGGGCACCTATTGTATCAGTTAGTCCTCAACGTCTCCTTCTTCTTCTCTGCTCTTGAGTCTATGGCAGCCCATAGAACCACTTGAGGGAAAGTTATGAACTTTGGCACATAGATAAAGGACAGTCTGATTATTAACCACAGCAAATTTACAGTCTCCAATTCAATCCCTCTTGCCACCAACTGTCCGAAGTTGCACTCATGTTTATGTTAATAACTCTTAAACCATAAGGGTTAGAAACAAAATCGGCCATTTTGGGTGTCAGCCATTTTGAATTTTGTTGTAAAATGCTATATTTTGCTAATGCATTAGCGTATCATTACGAAATTCTGTATGTGTTATTGGGATCATGCCCTGAAGGTACTCAAAACGTTTCGGAACAGCACCACTTTCTGGCCAAAATGTGTTAAAAAAATTCAAAAAATGCTTTTGATTAATTATGCCTATTTAATGAAACTTGTCTTGATAGATTTCTTGAGTCATACCGAGAACAATGATAGGCTATCATTTTATGCATTGTTGGTCGAACTTGCTGTCTGCTTTTTTGAATTTCATTGAAAACCTACTTTTCGAACTCCTCCAAGATCTTTGGTCCGATTTTCAGCAAATTCGGATCAGATCATCTTTAGACCTTGCCGGCAAAAAGCCATTAAAATCTTTTTGATTGACCAAACCTTTCTCAAATAACACATCAGCAAATTTGATGGCATAATGCCAAGGTGACTCTGAGGCTGCAACTCTCAAACACTTTGGCATATTGACACCAAACTTTGTATTTGTTAATGTCACCTCACACAACAACAACAGTGCCACATAATGGTCAAAATTCATAAGCAATTAAATCATATTACTAGTGATTATTTTCATATTTTTTTCAGATAAATAATTTAAAAAAATATTTAATTACTCATTGTTGCAGTTGTTCTGATGCTCCCAGCCATGCTCGCATAACTCATGCCTTTTTTGTGCTTGGGCCCTTAATTACTGCTTACAGCTATATTTTAGTTTGCATTTACTTGACAAAGGCAAGCTAAAAACTAATGCTAAAAAAAAAATAAAAAAATAATAACAATGCTGCCCTCACATTCTATATCGGAAATGTCCTACTTCCCACTTCTGAAGTCATGATTACGAGCTTGTCGCATTCAAGTGCTTTGTTGTCGAAAAGAACAGGAATCATGGAGGACAAAAAAATCTTATTAAAGCTAAATTAATATTTAGCATCCCATTCATAGACAACCATATAAACATTCACGTACACTAGATAGTCAGCTTGCTGATGATTCTAAAATTTTGGTCAAATACAGGCTATTTTCACTGTGTATAAAACAAAAAATGCTTCAAATATTTATTCATATTTGTAAATAAACACTACTTTAAAGACAAGACAAGGAGATGTAGCTGGTGTGGAAAAAAAAAAAAGAAAAAAGAAAAAGCAGTCACAGCAGCAATCGTTCTCCCCTCCGCCATGTTTAAAGTTTATGGACCGCCCATCAAAGGAACTTGCAACCTAGTGCACTAGTAACCACATAACCACATGTGAACAACCCATATGAACATCTTAGCACCAGCATAGCAACAACCTGGTAACCACCCACAACCACAAGAACCACTCACATTGTCTTCACAAAATTTTAATATTCAATTAATATTTTGTACCTTGCTACAGCAACTTTCATTGAGAGGGCAGCAGCTGTGTGGAAGTGTGATAGTGATTGTGGTCAGCTTGAATCAGAGTAATGTGTGATATGAGCTGGGTTCAAGAGGCTGAGAATGCAGGGACAGCTGAAGACTGAAGAGGCAGAGAGAGGCATCCAAAAACAGATCGCCCCACCCGGAACATCCAACAGAGACCTTTTGGAGCCAGTAGAAATGAGGGGTAGTTTATGAAAAGAGATAATATCATATTGAAACACCTTTGGGTGGCTCGCTTTTGTTGTTTTTAATCTTAAGGCTCGGTCACGTAACTATACGGTTTTAATAATCCTTGTAATTCTATGAGAATGGGGAAGTCTACACCACAAATATAACGATACAACACAAGAGAAATTATATCATTTTTTTTCCAGCTGATAAAACATATTTTTAAGTGGCCAGTTCTAAGGACTTTTGCCCTTTAAGGGGCCATTTACACAACACTGTTTTCAACTAAATACTAAAAACTTTTTATCAGTTTTGGCCTTTCATGTACACAACATCAGAGTTTTGGGGGCCGGAAACTGCAAGCTTTTGAAATCAGGTTTCAAAGTGCACGTTTTTTGAAAACGATACCGTTTTTATCTCTGTGTAAAGTACAAAAACGGGAATTTATGAAAATGGTGATATCACGCACATGCATATTACATGTTCAGTCTATAGGCGCGTAGTGTAACATCGCCAACAACTGGCCTAGCAGCACAATACAGCATTTTTAATAGTTTTTGTGGATCCTTGTGAACGGGGATCATTTTGACAAAGTTGTACATGAAAAAAGCAATAGTTTTATAGCAACAATTTTAGTACATCGTTGTCGTGTAAACATAGTGGGTTGATGCTGTTGTTAAAGGGTTAGTTCATCCAATAATGAAAATTCTGTCATTAATTACTCACCCTCATGTCGTCCCAAACCAGTAAGACCTTCGTTCATCTTCGGAATACAATTTGAGATATTTTTGATGAAAACCGGGAGCTCTCTGACTCCACCATAGAGAGCAATTTAATTACCACATTCAAGGTCCAGAAAGGTATAAAGACATTGTTAAAATAGTCCACGTGACTACAGTGGTTCAAACTTAATTTGATGGAACAATGAGAGTAATTTTTGTGTGCAAAAACCCCCCAAAAATAACGACTTTATTAAACATTTTCTTCTCTTCTCTGTCAGTCTCCTATGCTGTTTACATTGTAGACATAGTACAGCACTTCCGAGTTCTACGTCAGAACGCAGACTCAGTATTGGCCAACGCTGTATTTGAGCAGCATGATACATG
This sequence comes from Hypophthalmichthys molitrix, assembly GCA_037950675.1. Lineage (NCBI taxonomy): Eukaryota > Metazoa > Chordata > Actinopteri > Cypriniformes > Xenocyprididae > Hypophthalmichthys > Hypophthalmichthys molitrix. Next base: position 38,708,699 of record CM075496.1, on the reverse strand, counting down.
TGTGTGATGCTGACGCAGGAGCCGGCCAATAATGAGTCAGTGTTCTGACGTAGAACCTGGAGATACAATACTGACTTTTGTTCTCACAATAGCAAGTTTGTATCTCACAATTCTGACTTTATAACTCACAATTGTGAGATATAAACAATTCTGAGAAAAAGGTCAGAATTGCAAGTTTATATCTTGGAATTCTGACTGTATAACATGGAATTGGGAATTTATATCACGCAATTCTGAGAAAAAAGTCAAGATGTAATGTCAGAATTGCAAGAAAAAAAAAAGTCAGAATTGTGAGATAAAAAGTCACAATTACCTTTTTTTATATTTTATTCAGTGGTGGAAACAAGCTTCCATAGCTCCTGTTACCAGACAGGTTACTTCTGTCATTTTTTCTGACTCATCCAGCTGTTTTCGGACCTCATTGACTTTCATTGTATGGAGAGAGAAAAAAGAAAAAAAAAAACAGTAAAAAAATCTCTTTATTGTGTTACAAGAAAAAAGAAAGTCATATATGTTTGGAACGTCTTGAGGATGGAGTAAATGATGACTGCTAATTTGAACTTGACTGCTAATTTGCTCAGCAAGATCTGTCTTGAAACTGCTGCTCTGCCATTATAGTACTTTACCTGAAAGAGAAAACTGACTGCAGAAGAAGATAATTTACACTATAATGTCTGTTACCCTTGAAACTGCAACCCATATTTTGTTATGGATTGTGTTGTGACATACTTTGGAACACGTGAGATTGGGTTTGTGTTGCTTTGTGTTTTCTTTGAGCCCTGACTTTTGGGACATGTCAATTCATCATCATGATGGAAGTAAATTGTTATTGATTACATTTAAGTTGCTCACTGTACAGTTTAATTGATTAAAAGCCATGAATCTTACCAGAAAATACTTTTCATTTAGCCAGTTAGTGAGGAGAAAGGCTAGCATGAAAAAATAAATCAATTTCCCATTATTCTTTGTAGCAGCATGAGAATGACAAACTATAGATAAATTACACATAAAATGTATATGATTTGCCATTCAGTTTCATTGTACTAGCGATAAAATGCTTGTGAAAAAAGAGAGAAAAAGTAGTACTTAAACACACCATACTTGGCTGTGTTTAAGTCCACTTTATTATGCCCTTCCCTTGCTAACTTCCCTCTGTCTTGTTCATTCAGACATACATCATTGCTTACATTGCACGAGTGCCCACTACTGATGGAACCCTTGCAATGTGTTTAAATAAAACACTCTAAGCCCTTGATCACTTGGGGATAAATTAATGACCACAATTAATCTAGGGTCTGTCCAAATAAAATTGAATGCACTTCAAAATGGTGGCAGGGATTCCCAGAGGGCAAGCACTTAGGGAAGTTCGCGAGCATATGCCTAAAAATGGAGTTAAACGCAGCCCATTTCAAGCCAACTACATCATCCCATTGCTACTTCTGGAATTAAGAGAAAAAGAGAGAAATATAAAATCATTTTAATGCAAATCTTAACACCACCTTAGACATGCCACAAAATAATTAGCACACTTAAATGCTTAAATATGTCCAGTGAGTGTGTGTTCATTATTGTCTGTTTTCATTGTGAATCAAAGAGAAGATGAGACAATTAAACCTCATTAGAAGGGACGGAGATAACAAGCTTTCATGTGTCAGAATGACATAGGCAAAGCCTCTTCTTTTGGCTATTATTTTTATTGAGGCATGTGTCGGTATGACAAAATTCTAAAGCACAGGTGGGTCAAGAGTCAGGAAGTGATGTGAATGGTCTTTCTCATCACAAACACACACACTGTCATCATATATAGAGACACATGCAGACACACAAACCGTGATGCTTTGGGGTTGCTCTACTTAATTCCCATCATACTCAAACTCAGTGATGTCAAATACAGTTTCTGTGTTGTCAGTAGACAAGTAGACATAAATAATGAGTAATGAGTGTCTCATCCAAATGTGGTTTCCAATGGCAACTGTGCTAACCGTGGCATGAATCCAAATATTGTGCACAATGACTGTTGTCACTAAAAGGGTTAAGTGTGTGTGTGTGTGTGCGTGTGCGTGCGCGTTTTTATGATATATCAGGACACAAATTATAAGTATAATGACATGGGTATGACATAGGTATTACAAGGAGAGGGTGACTTATGAGGACATTACCGCATGTCCCCATTTTTCAAAAGGCTTATAAGTCATACAGAATACAGAAAGTAAAAATGTGCACAGTTTTCTGTGATGGGTAGGTTTAGGGGTAGGGTTGGTGTAGGGCGATAGAAAATACGGTTTGTACAGTATAAAAGCCATTACGCCTATGGAATGTCCCCACAATTCACAAAAACACATCACAGGGCTTGTGTTTGTTCAATGTTTTTGTACAAATCTTTGAAGTGGTCATAGATCTGTACAATGAGCAATGAATGGCTGTGTCCTATGACCCACAGCAGGTTTTACAGTTACTGACTCTTCAAAGAAAAAAAAAAGTTTTCAAGTGCATTTGTGTGCATTTGTGCTGGCATACAGGGAAAAATCTCAACCTAGTCTAAATAAAATTTTAAAATCAAATAAATAAAAGTAAATTAATATCAAGGTGGTACAAGCCAAAGTTAACTTAGAGTTTATTGTATTTTTACATAATGTATTTTTTTTTTATATAAAAAAAAAAGTTAAATCTCATGTAATTGTAGATATAATGATAAAAACATTTTTTAAAGTGTTGAATTCAGAAAGCTGCTCTATAACAGTGTAACTGGTTACTAATTACTAATGTGATTTCTTTCTAATTACTATGTCTAGACAGTCTCATTTATGAATTCTAAAACCCAGTTATTACCAGATGGACAATACAGTGATAGACATGGATTGTCCTTTCAATACTTTATTGAAGATAAAAACAATTGATATGCAGTTCATGGCAAAGAAGTCACTTTTGCTGTTGTAAATTAATATCTCATTATTATTTTCATGCCATTCTGTGCCAAATGCTACATTTCTTATGCTGTTCAATGTGGTTGAAACAATGCACAAAGTGGTTAGTTTTGTTTTATATTTTACTGTACTATTGTTATTTGTAAGTTCATCAATTCAAAGTAATGTATATCTATTTTATAAAACAACTCGAGTAAGCATTAGTGTCACTGACAGACATCAAATGTTGTTGGATCAAATTGTCTACAGATCATTGAAATTTTAAATGTATTGCAAAATATACAAGTTCTGGTCCTGGATGATGATGAATACAGAGTTTCAGCTGTGTATACAAAAAAAAAAAAAAAAAAAAAAAATCAATGGCATGAAAATTAAGCATTTATCTGTGTTGAAAATAATGTGAAAAGATGCTTGGTAAAAATTCACTGAGGTGGCCAATATGCAAACATTGGTCTAAACTAGATTACATTTTGTCAGTTTTCCCCACAGTCTCCCTTTGTTTCTTCCATTGTTGCAAACAGGAAATTATGTAATGATGTAAATGTTTATAGTAGTATGCTCCTTTCAAATTCATTTCAGTTATATCAGAAAAGATGTTAGGTCTTTTGTCACTGAAGTCGCTTTGCTGGCCATTTCTTACACACACAAGAGGAAAAATCAAATATATATAGGCACACAATGTGCTAATTTTCAGTACACTGTAATTAATCTATTCTGAACATTGATTGCAGAGCATTCCACTATAAGGTAAGGTTCTGTTGACTCATTTGCAGTTCTATTAAAGTGACAGACTAAAAAAAAGTAATTATTTACTCACCCTCATGTCATTTTAAGTGAATTAGCATATTACTTTATACTGTAAATAACAATTAAGATGATACCTGGACTTTTTTAATTAAACAAGCAATGTAGCATATGAAATGTTTACATATTTTTTCACAATCTATTGATTGAAAATAGTGAGCAGTATATAGTCAATAACTGTGTAGTCAACGGTCAATAACATCTTTAACTGTAGCACATTCGGTTAAGTTGAGGTTATGACTCGTTAACAGTGTATTAACACATGAATGCAGATGTTTCTGGACGCAGCCTGCAGTAGGCGTTGACGGTACTCAGTGGGCGTGTGTTGGGCGGCACTAGGACCGCGCGGTGTGCCGGTAGGGAGGCATAGCAGGCAGAGCAGCAGCTGAAGCGGCAGACAAAGACACGGAGCGCAGCGCGATCCTGCAGCATCCACGCCCACCCACACACACTCACACAGCAGCAGCAGCAGCAGCAGCGCACTGTACCACTGGTAAGTCAAACGCCGGTAGACTTTTACTTTAAAAGAAAAACGTGTTGATCGAAACGTATTTCATGTAGTTATGCTAACGTTTAGTGAGTTACTTTAATGTCAGAAGTATAGAGACAGATTTTTGGGGATGTTAGTAGGTGAACAGTCAGGTGGTTCAAGGTTCGAGGCAGCATGAACATATATATATATATATATATATATATATATATATATATATATATATATATATATGTATATATGGGTTAGGGTGATGTATTATATATATATATAATACATCAACATAAATGATAATAAACAAAAATATAGGCTAATAGTAAAAAAAGTAATATATTTCATTTATTTAAACACCTTGCCCTTGTCAAAAAAGGAATGTGTACAGGATTTCTATTAATGGGATCAAATAAGAATCCTCTAAGATTAAGATATTATGTCCTGTTAGATGCATAATTTTCATTACAACTGCAATGGAATAATGTCTTGTTACTGGACAGTTCAGAGAAATCACAAAGGAAGCTATAGGAGTTTTAAAATCCTTAAAAAAAATAGATTTTTTTTTAATGTCCTATATTTTATCCTATTGGGAATCCTAATAGTCTTGTTGGGAGCTACAGTAAGTGTTCTAAAAATCTGATTTAAAATATGTTATAATCTTACAAGAAATTCCCATTAGGATAATTTTGGATTCATTCCAAATTGTGTTTTTTTTTTAAACTATTAGGATGAGCAAATGTGAGTAAAACTTTATTGTCTCTGGGAGATTCAAATTGTAGGGTACTCTTCTCTAATACTCAGGAGGTTGCAGTGTGTGTGAGTGTATAAGACCCATCCTGAATTTGCTGTAGTGCAGCATGTGCCAAAGAGACACAATGAAACAGGCTCGCAGAGCACTCTGGGCGGGTGGATGGGGGGAGTGGGGTATACAGACTTGCCCCTGGAGACCATTTGCTTTCACTATGACCAATTTTATCCTTCTCATTGTGTGTGATTCAGTGTGTGATGTGTTACTGGACTCTATACACTGCAGCACAGTGTGACATCAGAATTTATTAACCAGCGAAAAACTCAACGGTACAATGGGAAAAGTTTGAACCTGTCATCGTGAAACAAAATAAACGGCAGTCAGATGACTGGCTTATGGCTACCTTCAGTGGAGGTCTTTCCCTTACAAAAGAAGTAGGTGCATTGATGGTTTTACATGGTATAACCACCATGGTTTTGTTGGGAAAAATCCCTGGTATTACTACAGCTTTCTTTATAAAGTAATAGTTTATCCAAAGACTTTCTTTCTCATGGAACGCCAAATGAGATGTTAGGCAAAAATATGTCCAAGCAGATCTTTTTCAGAAAATGAAAGTGAATGGGACTGGGACTTTCAAGCTCCAAAAAGGTAGTCCAAATGATTTATGCGCTATATTTATATCTCCTGAAGCAACACAATAGGCCGAAATGTATGCCATTAGTTGGAAATCACCCTTGCTGTAGCATTCATGTGTCATTTGTGCAGAGCTAGCAATTTGGACATTCTGCTAAACATCTCATTTTGTTTTTCTCAGAAGGAAGAACAATGGTTGATATTAATGAGATGAGGGTCTTTAATGTGAGTAAATGATGTCCGAATTTTCATTTAATATATCCTAAAAGCAGTAGGGGTGCTGTCTCATACTCTCATGAAATGGCATGTTTAGATGACACTAGGAATCTTGCTGATTCAGTGCATCTCAGTTGTTGGGTTCTGGTGTATGAGTGTGCATTTGAGTCATCTCTGCCTGTCATGGCAGGGTGGGTGGATGTGTAGGAGCCCTTGTGTCAGCTGTGGACCAGGCCCATTTCCCCTCTGCACCAGTGATGGCCGTAAAAAGCACTCGAGGAGTGTAGTGTGTTTGTGTGACCACAATAAAGATGTAATCCCTCTTTTTTTACTGGTACAGAGGGACATGGTCCACAGGATTAGACAAATAACAGACTCATAAATCAGCACTAATGCACAACAGGGAGGGGAATATTTGTGGTCCACTTCAGTCATGGGCGTCGCCTCAACATTTTACACAGGCTTTTGTAATCAAACCTTTGATTGGTCTAATGTCACATCTGAGTGTGTTTGTGTGCATGTCGTTTTCGAAGTCTCTCTGCTTTATAGGTTTACTGTGTCCTGTGTGTCTTTGTTTACAGATTTCTTAGCATTATTTTGTGTGTATTCCAAGGTGAGGCAAGAGGGGTAGTAGCCAAGCTTTAATTGGAAAAGCTGCTGCAATCCCTTCTGGCAGTCTCACTGGACACAGGCCCAGGCCTAAATGCCACAGACCGCCCTATTGGCAAGACAACCTCACGATACCATTCGTGCTAACTAATTACCACAAACGCATAATACCAGCTAGCCGCTAGAAATTGCTAATGTTAGCGATATTTTTAAACATATCCACCTTATTCCTATGCCCCATTGCAAATTATGGGTGTAACTTCCGTTAAGCTGTAAACAATCAATGAAAGGCTCGCTCTATGAATGCAATAATACATTTTATTTTTAAACTGGGTACAATGAGATGACATTTTTCTAGTCACCCTTCAACCATCGAACATTAAAAAGGCATTTAAAAGTGTAAAAGCATCAACAAGATTCTTTCAACAAACCATGAATAACCCCAAAAGCACGATTCTTTCTACAGCAATAACAGATGATTTAAATATCACTGTTGTTATATATCTGTATTATGTAACATACGTTGCCTTAATAAAAAATGTTCATTAACTTCAGCATTGCGTGATATATTTCAAAGTGATTTCCGTCATTTTGACAGATAATAAATTGTATTTATCTGTGAAAACAAACCTTAAAAAAGACGTGAGGATTTGAGGAGAAAAACGAGAGATTCTTCGTGCATTCCAGTGAATTATTAATGGGATATATTGTAAATTACATTGAAAGAACAGACCACAAATGTGCAGTATATGTTGTCCTTTTTTATACTATTACAGTGGAATGCAAAGGGAAAAAAGAAAATAATCATGAGGAAAAGAATACAGCGACTGAAAAGAGCTCTTGCCATAGATATTCTTGTTAAAACATGTCATGTTAAAATACCAAGCATTACGTTATTCTCATGAAGATTAAAATAAAACATGAAGGAAAATTGACAGCTCATTCAGTCAAACTGATGGATAAGCTTTATTTGTAGGGCAACCATATGATTTGAAATGATTTGTCTCAGTCTTTTTGAACGGAACTTCCCCAAACTAGAAGTGCCACCCATATTTCAAAACACATAGGTGTAACAGATGTAGGCTGGTAAGAGCTGTGGACGTAAACCTCACTCCCCAGATCTTAAGAGGTGTTTTGGCAACTAGAGACTGCGGTCTTTAGCCTCTTTGTTAGAGAGCCCGACTCCCATGCCAGCGGACCCGGGTTCGAGTCCCGCTTAGAGCAGGCATTTCGAACAGGAAGGGTTACATAGGCTTGTCCGGAATAAGGTGGATTGTAGAAATCTTGCTCATGTATACCTCAAATATGATACCTAAAATTATGTGGCTTGTTAAAGAAGTTTTCACATAGAAAACCTTAGGAATCGCATACCAATGCTATATTGACCACTCAGAACTCTCTTGCAACAACCTAGCAGCCACCCAGAACTAGCAACAGCATAACATCTACTCAGAATACCTAAGGTAAAGTTTAAAGAAATGGTCACTGAAAACCCTATATTGACTAATCTAGATATCAAAAGGTGTCGCACCCCCCTCAGGTCTATGGTGGTTATAACCTCAGAAAATGTAAAAATATAGTCTGTATCATCACTTTGAATGATTGGAAAGTAAGTCCATGTGATGGCCTTTTAAGAATGTGCAGGATGAACTCTTCGTTTTCCTTCTTTGTAGTGTCGTCTGTTGATTTTGGACTGGTGTCAGGAAGTCAAATAAGCTGACTTGTAGCAACCTAACTCTCAGAAATCCCATCATTACAGGCTAAAGATAGTGGAGGTCAGGCTGTGGGTGCTGATTAAGGAGCTAATTGAGGTGTCGTCAAGCTAGGTAGCACTGACAAGCGTTTATAGGATTCCTCTAAATAAGTCAATAGAGATGGAAGCACTTTAGCTGTTGACAAGTCCTAAAGGATTTGAAAACAGTGTACGTCTGAAAGTTCTGTGAATCTCTGCTATGAATATAGTAACCTGTCAAAACTACTGTGGAACCTTTTACTATCCCTTAGTTCATCCTTTAATATCTCAGTTGTTTTTCCAAAATAGCAATGAGACAACAAATAAAGATTTAATGGAGATGTTTGCTTCAGCCTCTTGCTTCTTAGTTTTTATCATTGGAGACCACCTCATCCTCCCACCAGTGATATCTCTTATCTCCTCTAAAGCTTCAAAAACCAAGATGTCAGAAATCTAATTATCTGAGCTTTGTTATGCACATTAATCTTTGTGCATACACATTTTTTTTTGTTAAAGGATTTTTAGGGGAAACACCTGGGACGACAATCATTTTTAAATGAAACATAGCATGAGATCACTAATTTTCCTGAGATCTTCTCAAACGCTGATATGGATTTGACATGTCATATTATCAAGCCTTAGATTAATAAACCATGCTCTGTGTTTGCTGTGTGTCAACATGAATGAGTATCGATTTTTAAGCCTCATCTCAGTCACTGAGCATTTTTTAATGTTGGTAGTGTTTCTCTCACTGAAGTCAACATGAAATCAAAATGGACCCAAATGACTTTCTTGACACAAGTTCCTGTGAATGATTATTCAGTGTACGTTATTCCAAAGGGGAAAAAATTGTTTTTGTAATTTTTCATCAAAATGTAAAACTTGCTCTGAAAATGGCTAATGTCACCTAATCTATGGAGACTATTGGTTAATGGAGATTCCATTAGCTATCTATAGGCACTCGTTTAGGGTATCATTGTTGTAATGCAGACTTTCTAAATTCTTGTCAATGGTTGACAGTAATTTAATGCTGGTTATTATGTAAGGGATAATGTACATCCAGGCGATTGTTATGACAAAATAAAGTGGAGGCATCTTATATCACCCTGAAGGGGTTTATTTTGCAATAAAAACCATTTGGATGCCACATAAGTAAATAATTAAACACAAAATATTGATTTGAGTTGAAGTATTTTACTAGCTCACTGAACTCAAATCTTTCGCAAGGAAAAACAGTTTCTAGGAGTTTTGAGCCAATGCAAGACAAATGAACACGTTCAAACAAGACAGACATTTAATGTAATAAATATCGATTTGAGAAGAAACCATTTTTAAAATCTTGTCTGTTTATTATCTTATTGTACAAAATTCATTTAGTAAACAAGACAAACTTCAACAATAAAAACATAGGCCCACTATTCATACTGACGTCTTCCGATTTCATTACAAATACAGTCGATATCAGAGACACAAGATTGTATTAGCTGCGTTTAAATTAAATGAGGGGTTTCAGATGTGTATTTACACACATTTGATGCTCAAATAGAATGCTTTTCAGAAGATACTTTCCCTCACAGACATCTCGGTAACATGTACTTGTGTTTAATGAGTTGTAATATCATGTAACTATACATGTGTACTTTACAACTGCTTACTATAATTTGTTACCCAGGTTGTTTTCTGCTGTGAAAAATAAAGTAGGTTAATCACTTAAATAGTCTAATACCAGAGCTCTCTCTTTAACTCTGACATACTGTTACTTTCTTACTCGTGCCAAGCAACTAGATCAGATCTAGTTCTGGAAGAGTTTGATTCATGTTGTGGGCATGGCGAGAAGATGCTGTTTTCTGCAAAAGATTTTCCACTTTGCATGCACTTCCAAAGGATGAGGACTCTGGCTCGAATTACTGCGGTAAAACCAACGCCATCGCTACTGTTCGTATCACTGTGTTTACAAGTGCTGAGGAAGAGCTGAAATTCAGATATGGTAATGGGTGTTTCATTTCCGACACACACTGTAAGCGGTGGACCAATTACAACAGACTGGTTCATCTGACCAATCAGAGCAGAGTAGGCTCTCAGAAATGAGGGGTTTAGAGAGACCAAATCCTTTATCAAATCGTTTCCGACACTGTAAGAAAAGAGGTGATGCTGCAATGTATATTATGAGAAAATGCAAGTGTTTTTGACCTTGGATGCATGTAAACCCATTGTAGGAGACCTCTAAAACAACATTAGGAACCTTTAAAATACGGGCACTTTAAATGATCACTGGTCAAATGAGATTCCCTCAAGTATTGACTTGCAGGAACACAGTAAAAAAGCCTGTATTTAATAAAGGATAATTGCTTTTGACAACCTTCCTATGGCATCTGCCTAATTTGGCTAGCTTCTACCAAGTGGCAGATGAATTTGCGGTGAAATACTGTACAGCTGTGGCCAAAAGTATAGAGACATAAATTTTGTGTTTTGCGAAGTTTGCTGCTTCAGTATTTGTACATTATTTTGTTAACATGTTTCTTTGGTATAGTGGAAAACAATGATAAGCATTTCATAAGTTTTAAAGGCTTTTACTGGCAAAACCTTTCAATATATATTCAAAGAGTCACTATTTACAGTATTGACCCTTCTTTTTCATACCTCTGCAATTCACTCTGGCATGCTTGATATCAGCTTCTGGGGCCAAATCCCGACTGATGGCGATCCATTCTTGCCTTATTAGTGCTCACAATTTGTGGACTTCTGCTTGTCAATTTGCCCTTTGAGGATTGACCACAAGTTTTCTGTGGGATTAAGATCTGGGGAGTTGCATTGCCACGGATCCATATTTTCAATGTAATGATCTCTGAGCCACTCTCTTGTAACATGGTGCTCCATCATGCTGGAAAATGCACGTGGATCATCACCAAATTGCTCCTGGGTTGTTGGGAGAAATTGCTCTTCGAGGACGTTTTGATACCATTCTTTATTCATGGCAGTGTTTTGGGCAGAATTGTGAGAGAACCACTCCCGTTGGATGAAAAGCAACCCAACACTGGATGGTCTTCACTGCTGACACAACACAGGGCTCATGGTAGTGTTTACCTCCAGACAACTGATTTTCCAGATGTCCCAAACAGTCAGAAGGGGGCTTCATTATTGGAAATTAATTTGCACCAATCTTCTGTCCAAACCTTGTACTTGTCCTGTCCTTGATGTTTTTCTTTGAGAGAAGTGGCTTCTTTGCTACCATTCTTGACACCAGGCTGCTGTCCAAAAGTCTTGGCCTCACTGTGTGTGCAGATGCACTTAAACATACCTGCTGCCAAATTTGAGCAAGCTCTGCACTGGTGGTGACATGACTCTGTTGCTGACTTCTCAGAAGGAGACAGTCCTGGACACTCTGTGACATCCTGAAGCCTTCTTCACTGCAACTTCTCTCCTTGAAGTTCTTGATGATCCTGTAAATGATTTTTTCAGGTACAATATTCTTTGCATCCTTTTATAGCAATCATTCTGCTCTTGTAATCCAATCAGAATGATAGTGATTTCACCCGACCAGTACTCGTTCACACTTTCCCATGTGCTGATGATATAATTAGTGAAATGATGTTAGCTGGTCAGGGCCAAAAAATTTGGGTTTTTGGGAAGTAATTGTATTTCTTCTCAACAAACCACACGATTTGATGTATCATTCATGTCTGTGGCATAAACTATGCAAATTACAGTATGTATGAGTATGTATGAAGGTGTATGAAAAACTTGTTTTAGGAAGTATTAAAATGAAAGGGACAGAATCAAACATGGATAGTGCTGAGTAAAGCTCCAAGTATGGCAGTAATCCCTTATTAGAGGGGTTGTATTGTTATTTAAGTGACTGTCCCTCTCCAGGCGGAATTTAAACAAAACCTTTAATCGACCAAATCCAGGACACAGCGTGATATTTGCCAGACAGGGAATAGGGAGCAGGGCTATTGACAGCAAGCGGTTCTGCAGACAAAAAGAGTTAAAAACATATCAGGACATTGATGAGTAGATATTGATTTGGCTTTGAATAGGAGTGTGTGTGTGTAATATGAGGCAGAGTGGTGTAGCTTTATTGATCCATTGTTGGTTTAGGGGGTTATGGGGGAGTATTTTGAGGGAATGTGTGCTCAGATGGGAGAGTGGGGTAACAGAATGAGAATATTGACTAATTGCTGGGACAGCAGAAGGTGGGTGGGAGGGGCAAGTATAAGCTGTAAAAGTCTTGTTGGGGGCAGGAGACCTCAGTGACAAAGAGGTGGACAGATGACCACTGTTTATTGAAATCAGATGGGGCATATGTTAGCCACACACACACACACACACACACACACACTTGTATATGTGAACTCTCCATAAGCGTAATGGTTTTTATACTGTACAAACTGTAGATTCTCTCCCCCAAAGTTTAATTAAGCAGAACTGGTAGATTTTTATTTTTTTCTCATTTCGTATACATTTTAATTGTTCGTAACTTAAAAATATTTAAGTATACTAATTCAAACATTTAACTTAAAATTTTCATGTAACCTCAATGTGAGCATTTTTATTAGTGTAAACATAGTTAGCTGTGACAAGCTAATTCAGAAAATGCTAACTTGCTAATTTACTAACATATTAGCAATAGTATGGTATAGCACTTGCTGAATGAGTATAGCAATATAAAACATTTAACATACTGCTCTCAAACCAAGCCATCTTGTCACCATGATGGTAACTCTCCAAAAACCCACATTAACAGAAACTCTTCAAAATTAGCATAACAAAACATTAATCATTACTAAATCTCACACTTAAAATAAATCTTAAAAAAAAAAAAAAAAAAAACATTATACAACACTTAATTTTAGCATTAACTCTCCCTTTCGAGTGCCATGAGCAAAGCATGCTGGGAAATAGAAATCCCAGCCCAGTTTTAGTTAAACTTAATTTCGTCTAAATTAAAAGAAATAAGTTCATAAAACTCAAAACAATGAAATAGTTCAGTTTATTTAAAATATATCAGTTCTGTGAACTTGAAAGAAAAAGAAAGTGCTAAATACTCATAAAAAAAAAATTATTTGACTCAACTAATTTGTTTAATTTAAGTTTGTCCTACCTAATTATTTTGTGCGTTAGGGTTTACAGTACAGTGCAAGTGCATTATAAATCATGTGTGCCGTTAGTGTGTTTATGTGAGTGACTTTTACATTCTTGCACTTGCTTAATCACTTTATCCTCCAAAAAAGGGTGATGTGAAAAGATACAGTTGGAACTGCAGCAGAGACAACTGTCCTTTTCTAACACTCTCCTTCTTTCACTTTCTTTTATTTCTCATTTCTTTTGTGGAGGGGTAGAGAGAGTTTTGTTTAAAGAGAGCAGCTGTGTTTTCGAAGTCCTGGCCCTGGTCCACAACAGCTCAGTGGCCAGGATCTGCCTTCCTCTCAGTCTGGACTTTAATCAGAGAGAGAGAGACATAAACTCTGTTCCAAAACCTTGTGAGCTGCCTATCTAGACACAATATCTGTTACAAAAGGTAGGCAGCGACATTATGCTGCCTTCTAAGAGGGGGGGGGGGGGGGGGGGGGGGGGATAGCCCAGATTACAATGAGGAAATCCAAGATGGTGTACAAATGTAAACTAAATTTAATAGGTCAGTCTAATTAAAATGGATAATTTTACTCTGTATGTGCTTATGTATTTTAATCTTTGTTAAAGCATTGTTGTGCTTTATGCACTTTTTATGCATAGTGCTATTTTGCAAAGAGAGTTCCAGATCTCTACACAAACTAGAGAGAAGATGATATGTGATATCTATTCTTCTAGCCAGCTCTGAGCAACAATAGCATACTGTATCCATTATTTTTATCACACAAGCAGTTAGAACTCAACTGTACAACTACAACTGTAACTGGTTTCACATGCTCTCTATCTGATCCAGACTGTCCATTTAACGTCAATAACAGTCCAAGCTAGTCAAGATGGTTGATCAGATGAGCCGTCATGTTGGTGGAGTTAAAGTTGACCTGGTAGGTAATCTTGGTCAAGATAGATAAAGCTGATCTGAACACATGAGAGCTGGTTTCTAGCAAGAATGCTCCAAAAACAAGCTTGACCAACAGTTTGATCTCGTTCTCTCTCTCTCTCCCATTTTCTTTTTGTCCCATAATTACATTATTTTTTTTATTTTTTTTTTTGATTACTGGATTATACGATTATTTGACATTTGTTTTTAGTTCTCCATACTTTGAGAAAGAGTTGTTGTTCAGTCCATTTGATTATTATTTTAGAACATCAAATTTGCATGTGTATGTAAATTTTGCACTACTTTCAAAGAAGCCACTGGCTTATCTTACAAACCTGGAATATAAAAAATTATAAAAGTGTCAGTTATGTTGAAGTGTTTCTGTGGAAATGGAGGCTAAATATATGTCCGCCTCTAGTTTTTTGTTTCCTTCTCACAGTTCTCGCTAAGGGTAAATTGGTGGATTGTGGGATGATTTTAATGGCATGATACTGTAGGTGGAATTCCAATGAAAGGTCAAGAATTTGCATTTAAATAAAGACCAATGCATTTTAATATTTAAAAATATAGTTTTGTATTTGTTCTCTCAAAAAATTCAGTTTATTAGGTTTCTCAACCCTTAAACAAGCAATTCAATCAAAAAGAGAGAAAAATTAAAAAAGAATAATGTTTAAGTTGTAGCATGTATATCATCATATATAATAAAATCTCATTCACTCTCAAACAGCAGCTTAATTACCAAAATAAAATGACCATATGATGCATTAAAAATTTTTTCATCTAATATTTGTATTAACTTTGCATGTTTGTGATTATGTTAGTGTAGCTACATGATAATAGTAAAATCATCCGTGAGGGTAAGAGACTGATGAATGTCGGTTGCCACAATGAAGTCACTTAAGATTTGTTTTAGGAGGGCTTTTAAAAGTGTGAAATAGACTTATTTTTTATTGCTTTACGTCACAGATCAGACAATTAGCTAATGAAGTTAATTGTGGTGCCATGTAATTGACATCCTTTTCCTAAATAATTAGTCACATGGAATGCACAGCTCAGGTGATTTGCTCAGTGAAACATTTGGTTCCACTCCACACTACACTCAGTTTGGTGTTGTAGGTGGTGTGGAAATTACACACTTCACCATGTATGTCCTGTAACTTCTACAGGTAATTTCTTATTAAAGAAATCACATTTAGCCAATAAAACAAACATACCGGTCAATATTTCATTTCATTTCTTCAAAAGGTTTCAGTTAATGACATTTAATAGACAAATGGGTAATGAATGGATTGTTGTGAAACTAATGCATTGAAACAATCTGCACTTACAGTTAAAGGTAGGGTAGGCAATTTTTTTATAAGCACCTTTTGTTATACTGGTTAAAACTCTCTTCACATACTGATAGCAATCAATAATAGAAGTGGTCTAAATATTAAAACATATACATATATCTTTTGTGGAAGTCTCAGGACCAAAAAATGTCCGTCCAATCATTGCATTTGGTCCGAATGCAGTGATAGGATGTCTTACCTGCCTGTCAACATGTATTTCCATACCTCCAAGCACCTGCTCGCGCAAACATCACATCAGCGTGTTCCGTAAAGCTGTGCAGAGTTGTAGACAGACAGTCACTGAGCACCACAAATAAACAGCAGCCGCCTTTTACAGTCCCTACTGAACCAAACAACATGTCCTCCAACCAATATGCCCATATAGGTAGTTTGTCACTTCCCTGAAATGCGACCCATAGGAGCGTTTACTAAAGTTGAGCCCCTATCGACAACAGGACACTTTCATTTTTATGCATTGTACGGTTTTATGCATTTCGGGTTTCGCGTAGCTTGGTAGAGTATTGCAATATACAGCAATCATGTGATTATGTGATCGTGGGTTTGATCCCAGGGAACACATGTGCTCATAAAGTGTATATGCACTATAAATCACTAAGGGTAGGTTTAGGGTTGGGGTAGGTGTAATCGTTATTAAAAAAAAAAGAGTTTTGCTAAATAGAAATAGGACAAATGGTGGGTAAGGGACCGTGTGAAAAGTCCACACATTGCATTTAAATGAACACGCATTTTGATTGGTAATGATTGTCATACGTCATTTCATGACGACAGACGTAACACAACGCTGTCATTATTTTTACGCCAGCTAGAGGGCGCATGTCTTAAAAATAAATATAGGTCGTAATAAGGTGCTTGAAAAAACGACCTATAGGGTCGTATTTTTTTTTTTTTTTTTGGAGGACAGTCTGGAACCAAAACAACGAGCTTATGCTGCGTTCACACCATGAAATAACCGTAATTATGTGATGGCAACCCAAAACATTCTACTTGGAACTGTTCACATCCTCAGACCTGGATTTATGCATTTCTATGTCAACACTATCAATGGCGAAATGAATCTGCAACAGTCAGGTGGTACAAGTCAGAGGTCTCTAAGTTGTTTACATTCATTATTATTGTAATGTTATGTGCTTTGAGACATTTGCAGACTCTGCTCTGGCTGTGTGCGATCATGTGTTTTGAAGGAGGTGTGGCTTTGGAGAACGCTCAGGGAGAGTGGGATTTTATGCTTTAAAAGCTATCTTGCTGTTGCTAGCCTCTCCAAAATTGCCTACCTTGCCTTTAATGATCATGTGTGGTTTGATGGTGTTGTGTTGTTTCCATGCTTCATCTGTGTATCCTTTTAGAGAACATGGCAAGCTTGTTTTGCTGTTGCTATGGATACTGACTAGTGAAGAATTAGATGTGGAATATGGTGTTATCAATGCTACCATGTGCTGTATAAATGTGTATCTACTCAGTAAAGTATCTCTATGTTCTCAATCTACTATTAGTGTAGTTAAATACTACACTAATTAGCAACTAGTTTAAAGATGACCACACACCTTCAGTTTCCTTTTGTTTAGTTTTTTTTTTTTTTTTGTGAAACGACTGTCTCCACAGGGAATTTTTAATAATAGCTCATGAGTGACATTGAAATGTGTGTGGGTCTGCTGTATCTAGGCCAATCCATGGTGGAGAGTGTGTTACTCAGAGAGCATGTGTAGATACTTACACGATGGTAGGCATAGACCGAAAAACACATTTGGCTGCAGTGTTTCAGGTAAAACGTTCTTTGGAATGACAGATTCAAGGTCAGGATTCTATTTTACACATTAATTGGAATTCTGTCGTTTGCTCATATCTTTGGGCTGTGTGTGTGGAGTGCACTTCAAGTTATTCCAATTGAGATACAGGTGGTGAGACCCCCCAAAACATAATGATATTCATGAATTCATAATTTATTATATTTGTATAAATATGACAGGCTATTTGATATTTGAAAAACATTTGCAAAACTTTTGATGAATAATGGTTAAGATGTGTACACTCAAAATTAAGGTGTAAGAGGAATATGTTATTACATTTTACTTTGGTTATACCATGAGTCATTGAATTGAAACTTTTCTTGACAATGGTATAAAAGTTTTTTCAAAAATAAATGAAACCAACATACATGCACAAGAAGCTCTTAATTGCCTTTAAACAACATTAAACTGATTTAGTTTGTATGGAAGTTTGTTTCCACCACTGAATACAAAATAAAAAGTAAGTGCGATTTTTTTTATCTCACAATTCTCACTTTTTTTTTTTTATACATTTGCGAGTTCTGAGAATTGAGAGTTGCGAGCAATTGAGTTATAAAGTCAGAATTGTGACTTTTTTTCCTCAAAATTGGACTTTATAACTCCCAATTGCGAGTTTATATCTCTTCTGAAAAAAGTCAGAATTGTGAAATGTAAACTCGCAATTGTGAGAAAAAAAGTCAGAATTGTAAGATAAAAAGTTGCAATTATCAGTGCGACAACAATCTTCTGTAAGTTTGCTCTCCCTAGTCAGACCAAAAATAATTCTGTTTGTCTTTTGTTATTTCTCATTCTTGTCAGACCCATAATTCCTCAGTACAAGACCTCCTTCACCACCACTATGGATGCCCCCTCTGAACATGTTGCCATGGAGCTGGACTTCGGCCATTTTGATGAGCGGGACAAGGCGTCTCGGACCCCACGAGGTGGACGGGCCAACGGCCTCCCCAGCCCCACTCACAGTGCTCATTGCAGTTTTTACCGTACACGCACCCTCCAGGCTCTGACCAATGAGAAGAAGGCTAAGAAGGTACGGTTCTACCGCAACGGCGACCGCTACTTCAAGGGCATCGTGTATGCAGTGGCCAGTGACCGTTTCCGCACATTTGATGCTCTGCTGGCTGACCTGACCCGCTCTCTGTCTGACCACATCAACCTGCCACAAGGGGTCAGATACATCTTCACCATCGATGGATCACAGAAGATCACCAATCTGGATGAGCTCGAGGAAGGTGAGTGTTCTGAGGCAGTGAGGTTTGAGGAAACATTTCTGAAAAATCTCTGCATGTGCACAGAGTTGTATTTATGTTAATGTTAACTATAATGTTTATTCTATATAATTTGCATATTAGTATTGAGCAAAAAATCTCCACGTAAGCAGTTAGCCTGAGAAACATTCACAGAGATTTCAGACTAGCTACAGTATAAAATATACATGTCATGAAGCATGAATTTGTACATCTCATATATTCATTTGCCGGAAAATCACCAAAATAAAAGCTAGATGGTTTAGCATTTGAAAATGAAGAATTCAATACCAGCATTGTAATTATGCAGTTGTTTTTTTATTCTTTATTTTACAGTACTTCTTTTTTTGTTTAATATTTTTATTTAAAAACAATCCCACAAAAAAGCATAATTGTTATTATTTTATAGTCATATTGAATGGATCAAAAACAATAGGACTGTAGCCTATAAAAACTCTGTCCCACTTTATATTAGGTTCCCTTAACTACTACTTACATCAAAAAATAAATTTTATCATAAAAAAGATCGCAAATCTAATTTGTTCATAAGATTTGATGATATACATGTAAGCATGAATTTTGATCGATTTAATGCATCCTTGCTGAATAAAAGTATTAATTTCTTTAAAAAAAAACAATAAATAAATAAAAATTCTTACTGACCCCAAACTTTTGAACGGTAGTGTATAATGTTACAAAAGCTTTGTATTTCAGATAAATGCTGTTCTTTTGAACTTTCTATTCATCAAGGAATCTTGAAAAAAAAGTACACAACTGTTTTCAACATTGATAATAATCATAAATGTTTCTTGAGCAGCAAATCATCATATTAGAATGATTTCTGAAGGATCATGTGACACTGAAGACTGGAGTAATGATGCTGAAAATTCAGCTTTGATCAAAGGAATAAATTACTTTATAAAATATATTCAAACAGAAAACAGTTCATTTAAATTGTAATAATATTTCACAATATTACTGTTTTTACTGTATTTTTAATTAAATAAATGCAGCCTTGGTGAGCAGATGAAACTTCTTTTAAAAACATTAAAAATCTTACCGATTCCAAACTTTTGACTGGTAGTGTATGTGAATAAAAGCCTAAATTCAGTCTGTTCATCAAAGTCTCTTCAGAAAATTTTAACTAAACCGCTCAATTCATATGGATTAGTGGGATCTCTTTATGAACTTTTTGAAGCGTCAAAATGGTTGTTGTGTCAATGGAGGGACAGAAAGCTCTCAGATTTCATCAAAAATATCTTAATTTGTGTTCCGAAGATGAACAAAAGTCTTTTAAGTTTTGAACGACATGAGGGTGAGTAATTAATAACATAAGTTTAACTATCCCTTTAAATACTGCAAATTCACACCAGTCATTTTAGAACAGTTATTTTCAAATAGTACTATTCAAGTCATCTTGTGAAAATTCCTGTATTTTTTACTATATCTATATCATAGAAAACCAAAATATCACAATGTCAGTTTAGGATTACGTTTATGCTGTTTCTGTGGACTCTCAGTTTGAAGTTTTCCCTTAGCCTCTTAATTTATATTAGTTCCCATTGATTATAATTCTCTGTTCTTGTGATTCTTCCTGTGTTTCAGTTTGTTTCCATAGTTACTGATTAGTTTCCTCCCAGATAGCACACATACATCTCCAAAGTTGCGTCTCAAACAAAGCACTATGCACTATGTACTTATGCACTATGTACTCATCCATGTAGTGCGTGAATTGTATAAGGTTATTTTGTCATTTAACAACGGAGTCTGATACCCCCTCCCCCTCTGCTACGTAATTAAAGCTGTGACAGTTGAGTGCATGAAGTGTCCAACATTCCACACTTTCTGTTAATTTAGTGCATCATCTGGGTATTTAAACTTTTTGGAATTTTCAGTTTGAACACAATACTTGCACTATTTATACTTAAAAACGTCATAGAATAGTGCATAAGTACGCGAATTGGGACGCACCTCAAGATGTCTTTTAAAGAGCGCTTCATCTGGAAAACATCTGTTGTGTGCAAACATCTGATAAACATCTTTAAAAAGCAGTTTTACATATGTTCTAAATCATAAACATCTTAAAGACAATTTCTAAATATAATTTATTGTCTTTTCTACCTCAGTAACTCTTTCCTCGTCTGCATGTTACCTCCTTAATAGAAATGTCCTATTAGTTTGTGATGAGCACTAAACCAGTTGTTAGTGAAACACACACTGCCTACCTGCACTAAGCTCTCCAAGAGCTAAAAGCAGATTGGTTGGCCTGTCTGGTTGCCATGCCAACAGTAATGTGCCCATTAAAGGTTGACACCAGCTTTTAATCCTGTACATTCACACTCACACACGTCTAAGACTACAGTCTAAAAGCAAACAAAAATAGCTGAAACTGAGGTTGAAACCAGAAAACAGTTCAACCGAAATTATTCACAAAAAAAAGTGTGAATGAAGTATTTTATGTAGTTCAGGCTAAATTAATTGCAGCATATTATTACTTAGGATTAACAACTGTTCAAGGAATATCAATACAGTACTGCTTTTTATGTCCAGCAAATATGGAACATGGCCAATGTACACATGCAGTGGTAAAAAGGGGTTGTGGCTTGTTTTCAACAGTGCTATTTGGAAAACATTTGAAGCTATTTTGCATAATTTAACTTAAAACCACTAAAACCACAACATCCACAACATTCCCAAGCTCAACCGTTTCCTCCTGCTCTTCATCGGCTTTGTCAGTGTGCTACTGAGCTTTTTCATGGCCAGAGTCTTCATGAGAATGAAACTGCCTGGTTACCTTATGGGTTAAAGCTGCAATATGGCATACGCCGCAGGAGAGATTAAAGAGAACATACAGAAAACCATTCCAGTGCCAAGGACTCAATCAAATGCTGATCAGTTATTGCCACTGGCAGAAATTTCCTCCCTTATTTTTTTATTTTCCTCCCTTATCCCAACTCTCATGCAATTGACACTGTTCTCAAACTCTTTTCAAACTGTGTCCAACTTGTCGCTCGTGCTAACATTTCAGGCCCTGTTTACACCTGGAATTAAGATGCGTTTTGGTCGATCGGATCACAAGTGGACAGGTGTAAATAGGGTGTAAAATGTTTTGAGATTGTCCACTTTTGAACACTTCCAGAGGTTGTCAAAAACACATTTAATCAAATTGCTTTTGTAGTGTAAATGTTCATGTGGTCAAACGCATTCGAACAGACATTAAAGACGGCCTATTCTCCACCTACTTACCTAGGGTTGAGTCACAGGTCAAAGTATGTGTAACCGGTAATTACTTTAATCCGAATCTAAGTTGATTAAATTTGGCATGAAACGGAAGTTCTTTCCTATTGTGATGTATATCAGAGCGAAACAGCTTCTCATACAAGAAGAAATGTAGGGCAGGACTGGTTTTTGTTCAGCTGAAATTGATTGGATGGTTGTGGTTTGCAATATGTTGATCTCATGTGAGTGACAGGTTGTCCCGCCCTCGTGCCAGTAAACATGTCATCAGAGAAGATAATATGGTTTATTTTATCCCATTTTGTTGAAAATAAATATGCAAGAATACAGGCAAAAATAGTAGAGACTTAAAATATCAGCCATCATATTGATCGGCAAAAATTGTGCATCGGTGAATCCCTAACTGTAATGTTCTTAGAAATTATCTGTAGTTGTGTTTCAATCCACCAAACTATTTTAGCAATTGTAAGCAGCAAATGTTTTTCACATGAAAAGACAAGACATTCTTCCTTACTGAGCAAATCTGCCTTGTCAGTATATGTTGAATTTGAGATGAATCAAGCTGGGAGCAGACAGCAAATAAAAGAGCCTAGAGGAACATGATCAAAATCTGTAGCACACACACAGACACACACACACACGCACGCACACACACACACACACACACACACACTACCGCTAAACCAGGGTGTATGTCTGGAGCTCAGCTATTCTGTGTCATCTGCTGTTGTGATACATCTGCATGCTAACCGCACTGCCTGTACATTTAATAGCCTGTGCTGCTTACACACACACACACACATTTGTTTTTTGAAATGATGGAGACTTTCCATTGCCTGCTATAGTTTCTATACAGACCTAATAATATTCTCTACCACCCCTCACAGAAAGCTTTTTGAATTTTTAGATTTTCATTATTTAGTATGTTTACTAAGCCGTTTTCCTTGTGGGGATCATTAACTGCTCCCCAATGTAGTCACAAATATCCTAAAGGAATGTGAACAGGATTCCTGATGGATTTTCTGACATAATTTGGAGGCAATCCTAAAGGATACAAATGGAACTGATTATATTCCAAAAAAAAAAAAAAAAAAAAAAAAAAAAAATCCTACATTTCCTACAAAGAATTCCTACAGAATTCTTTTCTCATTGGATAAGTAATATTACTGTAATATTTATCAGATCTCTACTTGTATTGTACTGGAATAATGTTTTGCTCCTGCTCAATTAAAGGAATCATCACTTGGGAATCTAAAAAAATAATAAAAGTAATAATAATAATCCATCCATCCATCACACAATTACTGTTTAATTACAATGTTACTAACTTACACAATTTTTTTTTTTTTTTTCCATACTAAACCATACTAAAATACCATGCTATTTGCCCTTTTCAATTATCATCATTTAGGTTAATAACATCATTCAAATCTAAAGGGGGTCATCTGACTGACATGTCAAACCACCAAAGACACGCTTGTTTTTATGTGATATTTAGGGGTGTGTAGTTCGACACATTATCTTGTTTACTTTCAAATATTTGCCTCTTTGCACCTTAAATTTCTTAAATAATAATAAAAACAATGATGCCATGAATATTTTAACTTCGGCCTAGTTTTTTTTATCTTAATTGTTTTAAGAGATTAAAATAAATTTAAATAATTTGCCACAGTCATGTCATCTTTCTTTCTCTGTTTCTGTGTTTTCCACCTCTCCAGGTGAGAGCTATGTTTGCGCCTCTGAGAACTACTACAAGAAAGTGGACTACACCAAAAATGTGAATCCCAACTGGTCGGTCAATGTGAAAGCATCAGCCAGCCAGAAGAACATGCTGGCTAATCGCACAGCCTGTGAGCCGAGGGAGAACAAGGACTTTGTGCGACCCAAACTGGTGACTGTGATGAGGAGCGGAGTGAAGCCACGGAAGGCCGTCCGTGTTCTGCTCAATAAGAAGACGGCGCACTCTTTCGAGCAGGTGCTCACTGACATCACAGAGGCCATCAAACTCGAGAGCGGAGCAGTGAAAAGGATCTACACACTGGATGGCAAACAGGTATGGAAGGAGTACAGCAATACACTATAGGGCTTTTCACACTTGAAAGTGTGAATCCTGGGTTATCTTGCTTTACGTTTCACATTGGGGTTACCTGGGGTTTTACCTGGGGTTAACAATTAATCCTGGGTATTCACAGGGCTCCCAACTCTCATGCAATTGACACTGTTCTCACGCTCTCACACCACACATCCATTTTCTCACGAAGTTAAAAAAAAAAAACATAGCGGAACAAAGAGGACATGGACAATGCGCTGACAGACAAGACAGAGCAGGTTACTTCTGATATAAAACAAAGCTTTCAAATTCTGTCAATTTTATTACAAAATTCAAACAATAAATGATGTTTCAAAGTTCAGGAGGAGCATGTGCAAATAATCCATACAATCAACTTGTCATCAGCACTTACCACATCTATCCTATCAGCATGAGAGGAAGCCTATATATAGTATATATGTATATATATATATATATATACACAGTCGACTCACCTACATTCCTCGACAGTTTTCAACATCCCTCCACCACCCCGACTCCTCACTCTTGGCTTATTCCTACCACAGCCAGGAATACGGGGGGGGGGAGTACTCTGGGTTCGGGCCAAATACCGGGCCTGGAGCCCTCTCCTCGGACAGCATGCAAAATACACTTACCATTTACTCTATTTGACTCATTTCTAAGTGTCAACTTGTGAAATACCGTTTTGGCGCTCTTTAATATTTCTTGACAGATTGCTGTTGCGCCTCAGTTCAAGCGGCACGTTAACTGATCTGTCTTCCTTTTTATTACTAGTTATAGCACCAAATAAACAGGAATGAACATCAGAAAGTATGTTGAAAGATACAGTACAGCTTACTGAAATGTATCATGTCTCATGTAATTGTTCAATGAATGTTTCAACTGTGGAAAGACGTGAATAAAACAGGTTGTGAACAATATGTCACGTAAACAACCCAGTCTCATTAGAAAAACGTACCAGTGGAAACGTTTTCGCGAGTCGTGAAAAATGTACCAATACGTACATATCGCTGCAGTTTCGATGTGAAATGTCCACTGAGTGGCGCTAAAAGCGTGTTCATATTTTTTGGCCGGAACAGATAAACGTGAATATGGTACGTTTTTGTTTTATACGAATCAACACGGTTCTGATTTGACATTTGCACTCCATTGCGTTTTAAAATAATGTACCACCAACACTACACCTAAACCTACCCGATAGTGTTAACAAAAGCAAACGTGACTTAAATAGCATCCGTAATCGTGCCGTTTTGGCCTCTTTTTGAGCTCTTTTACCTCGACTCGCCTTTCGCGAGATTCGTGGCCAGGGCCTCCTTGTCTTAAGTCCAACTCCGTGTCAGCTAAGCTACCAAGCAAGCTTGTTACGTCAGAAAAGCGAAACATATGAAGCTGGTTAGGCGACGCAAAGTCCAAAATATATAATCATTTACAAATCGTGCTTTGAAGTCATAACATAATATTGTGCGAGGAGAAGCGAAAACGAGTCTTTATTAATCCATAATCTGCCGGAATCGTAACTGTGTATGAAAACGATTAAAAAAGTGCTTGCCGTTTTACTGCCTCTGGCGTTCATTTCTGTTGGAAACTGCAGTGATATGTACGCATTGGTACGTATTTTGGTGACTCGCGAAAACATGCCCACGGGTACGTCTTTCCTATGAGACCAGGTTGCACGTAAAGCCATTCAATGACCATATAGAATGTTAGTCTATAAAAACTCTACAGATGAGCATTTTGTTTCCTTGAGAAAAATTAACATGTAGGCCCTACTGTACCTGATATTTAGCCAAATGAATCGATATTGAATCAAGATACGAATCGAATCCCCCCTCATCCGTAATTCTCACTCCAAGCTAAACTCAAAAGTTGGCAGCCCTGGTTTTCATAAGCTGTTGTTTCACACGGTACATTCCTAAACCCTGGGTTAATGTCCTTATTTGCATATTTGCAGTGTCAGTGTCACTGACTGGGCAAACGCAGTATGCGACCTGTTTACAAAAAAGCTCTAGCATTGCACATTCTAGATGGTCTTTTCCTCACTCTAGTTGTCCTGTTTTCTGTCACCATTTGACATTTTTCCCATCAAATGCTGAAACTACTGTTTATACAATGTGCAGTGTTTCCATGACTGTCCAAAGCACGTGAATATGAGCCAAGTGATTGAATGTCTGTTGAAAGCTTCTAGCTGTAACATTCTAAGGGCTCATTCACACAGAATGCGTTTTTGCTTTGAAAAACGTGAGATGCGGGCAGTGGAATGGGGAAAAACTTGAGCTTGAGCGCCGCATTTTTAGAACACTGTGTCATGTGCGAGACACTGCAAAAGCGCCTCGTCTAGTGTGTGTTTACATAGAAAAACAAAGGAAAAGTAGCGCATTGGAGTGGAGAAACACGTTCTGTGTGAACAGCCCCTGACACTGCATCTTTTCACACTGTATGTGCTTACTACCGTAAAGCACCACGTAACACCGTAAAAGAGGTGCTTAGCCTGGGTTGTAGGGTAGGGTTTCATAAGTAGGGTTTCATAACCCTTGGTAAAACGTGGTGCTAACCCCACTTCTAACCTGCAAGTGTGAAATGTTCTTTTACCCAGGGTTAAAACCAGGGTTTAGAATGATGATAACACAGGGTTAAACGCATGTGAAAAGCCGAGACACTGTATTCGGAATGGAATACTACCATATTCCTTACTGTATACTGCACAGTATATAATGTATACTGCATACTATTTTTTCATTAATTGGATGTGAAACAGTGTATAATATGCAAAAATACACATTTCAAACTTTAATATGCTACATTGTGGTCACATGACAGTGGCTTTTTGACGTCTAAATCAGTGAGTATAAATTATCTTATAGATAATATTGTTAAAATTATAGAAATTATTTAAATGAAATTTTGTAAAATAATGTCACATTTTGGCAGTCTGAGAGATGTTATAAATTATGGCTAATATCGCTTCTGGTTCATTTTAAACACTGGAAATAATTGCGCTTAAATGGTTTAAAATTGTTTGTTTTTAAACCACATACCTTAAACACCTATGCAAATGATACATTTTGTGAAGGCACTACAACACTACAATGTGAGCGTAATCACGATAGAGACGATGATTCAAATTCTCTACCGGTTGACAAATTTCTTTAGGTTTATCACATATACCAGTACATATTGCCCAGCCCTAAGTGTGTTGTATTGTGGTATACAGAGTCTCACGCAGTATTATCTGTGGTACTGCACGTTTTGGCAGCTGTAGTAGGTCATCAGGGTATTCTATCAATACAGTAAATTTGCATATTGTGCACATACTGCAGAAATAGAATGAGAAACATGGAAGTATGCCATTCTGAACATTCCCAATGAGATACAAACACACATAAAACACACACAAAGAACATCATTTTTGAATGTAAAACATCAAGAGTAAATGAACAGGTACTCTTTGTTGATTATTTTTGTTTTTTTAATGAATTGTCAGTCATTCAGAAAAGTAAACCAATACAACAAACACAGACACACACGCAACACACATAACACTGCAATAATCAAATTCCACTCAGCTAGGTTTTATGTTTCCTGTGGGAGTCTGTGTTTCATGCCAAATATAATTTAGCCATTCATTCAACCTCACTAATGGAAGGTTTTGGTTCACAGTATAAACCACAGCCTTTGCCATCATTCAATTTCTGTTCTTTAATGCTTCTTTTTTATATTTGTGTTCCTGTAAATCATTTTTCTTTGAAATGTTTCTTGTCAGCACCACTAGCCAAAATATTGATTTCCAGCTTCAACTAAAACTCCCCCATCCTCCAATACCCAGCTAAAACCAGCTTCTGATTGTTTGGCTAGTTTCGTCATTTATGGTCATTAGCTGTTCTTAGCTTATCTAGATGGTTGATTAGCTGACTAACAGTAAGTAGATTAGGTGTCAGTTTTAAAAACATGCTCGTCCCACTGGAAAACTCAATTCAAACCAATTTGAGGTACAGACTGTGTTTTGGAAGATGGTTTAGGTGGTAGACCAGCTAGTGGGGACCTTGCTGAGCTTGTAAACCATTTTGGACCAGCAAGAAGCCATGTAAAACCAGCCATTTAACCATGAACTAAGCTTGACTGATTCATTTTACAAGATCTACAGCTCCGTATGTTTAAAACACTATCAGCTAACTGTCATGTTTATTAATGTGCAGCTGTATGTGTGCTTGCTTTTTGATATAGATCATTGGATCTTTAATCCTTCACGTCTGCTTCACTTTGATATTATCATTGATTGCAGCTGTACCATGCATCTGCATAGCAGGAGGGATGTGACCCTCTGTTAACCTTTTGCTTTTCTCTTTCAGTGACCCTTATTCTCCTTTTATGTCAGTCTCATCTACTGTATCCCTCCTTCATTTTATTAACATTTACATAAGCATGTTCTCGTGCTCCCTTTATCTCACTCTGTCCTTCCCGAGTATCCTTTGTATTTGCCTGCTCAAGCAGAACTCCATGAATGCTCCCTAATGAGTTCTTAAGAACCGGATTCTGACCTGCAAAATTCAGATAACATGAAAATTCAGACCTCTACCCACAATTCATAGTAGCAAAAGAAGTACATCCCACACAAGACTTGTCTTTTCAACTCTAAAAGACGTCCATTGGACTGGACAACAGCAATATGTCAGGACAGATTTAGGGAATTTCATGTTAACTGAGGTAGGAAATATATTTTAGCATGAACTAAATTTCATTGAATGGTGCTATAAGGACATTGGAGTAGATTGAGGAATATATGATCAACTTAGGCAACAGAAATCTTAGATTTTTTGGCATATCCAAATCAAGTCCATTTGGTTGTTTGTAGACTCAACAGCAAAAAAAAGTTCAGTTTTTACAAACCTGGTCCAAGCCACATTCATTTGGGTTTTGAAATCTAATATGTATTGATATTTAAAAAACAGTAATATCTCTGTCGTTTTCCATGCTCTCTTTTCAAACTGATTAAAATCATGACACTTACGTCATTACAATGGCTACTGATTTAGAA
Organism: Hypophthalmichthys molitrix; assembly: GCA_037950675.1. Lineage (NCBI taxonomy): Eukaryota > Metazoa > Chordata > Actinopteri > Cypriniformes > Xenocyprididae > Hypophthalmichthys > Hypophthalmichthys molitrix. The sequence goes on along the minus strand of CM075496.1, from coordinate 38,679,822 downwards.
ATACTGGATTTTGACCTCACAGATCCGATTTTAGCACTTGCATAAGGACAGTGCGGACATTCAGTCCTAAAGTTTGCATTTGAAAAGCGAATCGGAAATGTTTGCACTGAGAACAAAGCATGTGCTCACTGGAGCTTTTGTCACACATATTTTAGACAAGATATAACAAAGTAATGTCTGGACTTCTTTAGAATCTAAACAGGTCTATCTGGTTTATTCAGTCCATCTTTATAGATGTTGCCCAGACTTATTTCAACTGCCCATGTTTGTTTGCTTTAGTATTACTCTAACTGATTGTGTTTAAAAAAGAAAACGATTGAAGCCAGGCCAAGCATGCCATTTTACAGTAGGTTATCCAGCATCTGATTCCTCTATAGAGTCTGATTATACTCCTGCTCTAATCAAAACATCTCATTTTGTTATCATAAGGCCATTTTGAAATCAAATTCCATTTTGGAGACCTTGCTGGAAAATGCTTGCTGGGAAATACAAACAATATTTGAAGTATTCCAAATCCAAGTTTCAAGAGTAAGCTGGAGTAAAAGGACAAATGCAGAAAATAATTTTCTTTGGTATTGTGAAAAGCTTTATACAAATGCAATGGAACTGAATAGATTTCACTCTACCTGTTTCTGTCTCTTTCTCATTTGCTGTCACTGCCTCTTCCAAGATTAAATTTTACTTTTATTTGTTTAGACCCAAGACAGCCAAGGCCCCCAGGATAAAGCAAAAATGGAGGGAGGGAAAGAGAAAGTCAGATAGCTATTGTTCAAGGTTCCTCAGTTGCCTTGAGGCACACCAATTTCAAACTCTCTCTTCCTCTAAGGCTTGTGTCTCTCAAGGGTTTGCCAGCTCTGTGCTGTTTGAGTGTGTTTCCTTTGTATTAATGTGAACCACACACACATGCTAACAGATGGAGGTTGTAGGATTAGACTGTTCTACAGAGTTAAAGCCAAGCTGTTTCTATCCCACCCACTCTTCTTAGATATGGGTAATTGCAGCATTTACTGTGGTCCCACTGGAGTCTCTTATGTCTCACACACTTAATCGCTGACAACAGCAATCTCTTAGCTTCCGGCTGATGGACTCAAAGTCAAGGTTTGTTAGGATGTCACCCCTAGGAATCAGTGTCCGAAGGAGTATTCAGACAGTTAAGCCACGCTTAAAAGTTTATGAATGTCTTTGCATTATGTAAGAAAATGTGAAACCAAATGCCGTTTATTTTAAAGATACTGTAGTACAAGCAAACTATTCGGAAAAGAAAAAATATCCAAAGTTTTGTAGGTTTAATTATAAATCAACAGATATACTGTTGAAAACGAAGACTGTTTATGGTTGTCAAATGTTAATGTGATGAACAACACCTGTAGTTACTCAGATGGACACCTGTGTGAACTTAAAGTTGGCATGAAATGGAAGTTGTGATCGTCTTTCCTACTGTGGCTTCTGGAATGAGAAAAAAGTAGGGCAGGACTTGATTTAGGAATACCTGGAAGCACCAGATGCCTCATACCTTCAAGTTACAAATGAACACACCCGCTTCTACATTAAAAATAAGGCGGATACAGACACCACTATATTTTTCATATTTTCAAACATTTTTAAGAGTATGCTGCCTAATATGCTGTAGGTCCTCTACATGCTGCCAAAACAGTGCTGACCTGCCGAGGCATATCTGTCACCAAGACGTTAGCAGCAGATCCTTTAAGTCCTGTTGGTTGTGAGGTGGAGCCACCTTGGATCGTACTTATTGGTCCAGCACATCCCACAGATGCTCAATTGGATTGAGATCTGTGGAATTTTGAGGCCAGGGCAACACCTTGAACTCTTCATCATGTTCCTCAAACCATTCCTGAACAATGTGTGCAGTGTGGCAGGGTGCATTATCTGTCTAAAAGAGATGACTTCCTCTGGCCGGTCACATTCTCTCCACTGGCTTGTCGTCATCCCACAGTGCATCCTGGTCCCATCACTTCCCCAAGTAAACGGCCCACACATACACGGCTGTTCTTGTGATGTAAAAGAAAACAGGACTCATTGGACTAGGTGACCTTCTTCCACTGCTTCAAGATCCAGTTTCAATGCCTGAATGCTCATTGTAGGTGCTTTCAACAGTGGACAGGGGTCATCATAGGCACTCTGATTGGTCTGCGGCTATGCAGCCTCATACGCAGTAGAGTGTGATGCACTGTTGTGACACATTCCTCCCATAACCATCATTAAAAATTGTATGACTTGTTTCACAGTAGGCAGTCTGTTGGCTCAGACCAGACGGGACAGCCTTTGTTGCCCTTGTGCATCGTTGAGCCTGGGTGCCCAACACCCTGTCGCTGGTTTGTATTTTTTCCCTCCTCGGACCTCTGTTGGTAAATGTTCACCACTGCTGACCAGGAACAACCCACAAGCCTTGCCGTTTCAGAGATATTCTGACCCAGTCTCTCAGATCTTTATTCCTGCCCATTTCCCCAGCATCCAACACATTGATTATGAGAACCCAGACCTTAATATGTGGCCTTGTTAGGAGATGATCAACGATATTCGCTTCACCTCTGACTGGTCATGATGTTTTGGCTCATCAGTGTATAGCTCCTAACTTAAATGGATGGTTTGTCACCATTTACTCACCCTCATGTTGTTCCAAACCTATATGAGTTTCTTTCTTCTGTTGAACACAAAAGAAGATTTTTTAAAGAATGTTGGTAACCAGACAGTTGCCACTAGCTTCCATAATTTTTTAGTCAATGGCTACTGTCAATTGTTTGATTTCCAACATTCTTTAAAATATCTTCTTTTGTGTTGAACAAAAGAAATAAATTCATACCGGTTTGGAACAAATTGATGACATAATTTTAATTTTTCGGTGAACTATCCCTTTAATAAAACAAGCTGTGTTACCTTAAAATGTAAATCTGTATGCAAGTGCAAGGTACTTTATCTAAATGAAATACATACACATCTCTCGGTTTTGCTCACTTGCCAGCAATTACCCCATTGGTATGCGTGACATAGGTTGCTGACCTCTGACCTATAGGTCACTTTCTGTATAATTGGGCAGTTAGGGTATGTATTAATTAGTGTTAATTAATAGTGTTATTGGTCATTAATTATAATGACCAACTTCCTTTAGCTTGTTCACATGACATTAAGGGGTGGGTAACTGTACATTTTGACTGCATAATGTCAACCTTGCCGATTTGAGAAAGCTCTTACCTTTTTTAAGCTTAAGCTGCATCAAAATGTGGGTGTGGCATCTGAAGCTTTTTGGGTTAAAGATTATGAGGGCACATGAATTAAAAAAAATAAAATAATTATGTACACATATATATTATAAATCATTTATAATCAACACTGCAGTATTCCATTAAAAAAACAGGAATTGTCCATTTTGATTTTATTTTGATTTTAAGCTCTAAGGAGTGGCTAGTTATTACCAGACAATTTGCATATCATCATGTGGGTGGTGCTGAAATCCAAACAAAATGGAAGGGGGACTAGAAACATTGTGTTGTACAACACATGGAGAAGGCATATCCTATTTTCTTGCTACCTCTCAAGCTCATAAACTCTGTGTTCCGTGACGCTGTCTGCAACGATTTTCATGTGGAGGTCAAAGTGCCGCATGATGCTTGTGTTGAGAGGTGCGTCTCCTCTCTTCTCTCTCAGTATCGGCAGCTGCTATGGCTGGTTGCTAAGCAACCACATCTCTGCACAAAGACGGAGCCCAGCTGGGGTGGACTAGTCTGCCAGTCAGCGCGTCCTTCCGGAGGTGTGATTGTGAATGTGTGAGCGTGTGTGGAGGGGTTATTGAGTTTACTGTATGTGTAAGCTTACAGCTCCTTGTTGATTCAAATGAACAAGCAAACAGTCAGTCTCGAAAATTGCACCATTGTGTTAATACACACCTCTCATTATTTAAATATTTACTAGATTTTCGCCTTTAAAAAATAATAATAATAATTACTTGCATCTGCAAAACGCGATGCTAGGGTGATAAGGTTTATTGGCAGGGTGCCGCTTCATCCATTTTATTGTCTTCCAGGAGAAAAATGTAAGTCAGATAATAACCTCTCCTCAACAAGCCACACAATTTCAGGTATCATTCATGTCTGTAGCACAAAACAGTGCTGTAATTGTGTTGCTTGCCTTAGCAAACACCCCTAATAATTATATGCTTATGCAGAATTTAGCTTAAAATATGATAATAATATATAGTGGAATTTATTAAACCACAGTTTGATTTTTTACATGATTTTTCAGAAATGGATGTTCACCCTTCATTAGAAAGGAGTGCAATTTAGTTTAACATATTCTGAAAGAGGCATAATTATTCTCTGTCTGTGATCACGAAAACGGCACCCCTTCATTTTGGTATCTCTTCAGAAGGCAGAGCGAGAAAGAGACAAAGAGACGGGGCCATTTTGTTTCTCTTTCCCTGCATTCGGCTGCAATCTAGTGGTTGTGCACTACACTATAAATCTTGTGCCCCTTGTGTAGTACGACACTCGACAGTATCACACCTCACAGCTGAGGCATGATTAGCTCATCATTTCTGTTTGAAAGGGGTCATGAACTGCATTGTTCTTTTTTATTTTCTTTTTCCTGTGGTGCACTTATAATGTCAGTAGGATTTTTACTCTGGAACCTCAAAGGCTGGGTAGTTATCAAAAGAAATTTGATTCATGAATCAACCTATATCTCCTAAACGCAATGTACAAACTTAACAAAACTACAGTACAGTACAAGTCCTGTCAATTGAAAATCAAAATGTCTTCTTAAAAAAAAAAAAAAAAAAAAAAAAAAAAATATATATATATATATATATATATATATATATATATATATATATATATAAATATATATAAATCAACTCATTAATCACACATTTTCTGTAATTAATTGCTATTAATCACACCTAACATTAAAATGTTAATTATACTTATATTTTTATATCGTATAATTTCACATTGAAATGTAGAAACAACATGAAGGTATATTTGAAGTATTTGTTTAATGGCATTTTTTTTTTTTTTTTTACTAAGTATCACCGATATACCAATATAGCTACTGTAAATGAATTTTTCTCAATTTCTGGGGATGAAATGAGTAATTATAGCTATTCAACATTACGGTATGATTGAGAGCCATCATTTTTAACATTTAATAGGCTTCAACTAAACTTCACATAAACCTATTATAATAAATTTCACATTTAGCAGTGCCTTTAATGTAGCAGGGCTCAACACTAAGGATTTTTTGGAGCGGTTCTGATTTTTACCTGCTCTGCCAAAATATAAAGATTAATCCTTATTAAAGCTACAAAACTGATTCAGTCAAGAGCAGTGAGTGATTTTCTCTTTGTCTTTTGTTGTTTGATTAACATTACTGACACAGACAGCAACAGGTATTTTAGGCTGCTGTCACTTTAAGACCTGAAACACATGATGCAGATTAAAGATAACTCTTTACTGTCATTTAAGACTTCTTAACTCATTTAAGACTGTGCTTAAGAGGATAATCACCAATAATTCGACATAATTTTGTGTGTTCCTGTCCGTGAAAGAGAACTCAATGCGGTACTGGCATGCTGTCTGGAGTGGCATTCTGTGCGTATGTTTCGGGTGACCCTTACGAAAAAGAAATTTATTGTGTGTTATTAGTATACTTCTTTTGAACTAAAAATACAAAAGTATACTTTCAGTCTATGTACTTCTCATAACTATACTTTATGCACTTTTCATAAATATACTTAAAATATGTTTGGCCTATTGTACTCAATCTTTTTGATCGAGATATAGCCTACTTAAAAGTATAATTAAGTATTCTAAGTATACTTGGCTTGTAGTTGTGTTTACTCTTTTGATTGGGTAGCCTATTAAATACTTTTATAGTTTAATAGTTTTACATACTGTCTTATAAACTTACATTGTTTGAAAATATTGATTTATAAAGAAAACAGATATGATCCTAATTCTGAGTATCTGAATATTTGTGTGTAGTTCACCGGTAGTGTACAAAGGAATTTACTTGTACTTTACTCTTTCGCCACCATTGACTAAATTTTTCCTGCTATCCATTAGGGGGCACTATTACGCATCTTCTGAAATAGTACAGAAGATTGCTTACGCAAATGTAAAATAACACAATCATCAAACATTAAACAGCATGTTAATCAAAGCTGACTAACGTTACTGAATGAAATGTCAAAACCATTAAGAGGAAATGACTGTGAAGATTTGGGGGTGCTGATGGACTCAATCTACTCCATTTATGTTTTGATCATCGTTCTGAATCCGATCTGGATGTAAAAAAAGCTTTTTGTTTAAAATGTTGCTATTTTTATGAAACTTATCCACATTCAAGTGTTGATAAAAAAGGATGCATGAAGCTAGAATAAAATGTTTTTAAAATGGAAAGAGTTAAAGTATAGTTAAAGGCATTTTTCAAATATAAAAAAATAATACCTAAATCGGAACATAGTAGTATACGTAAAGTGCAAAAATAATGTATAACTAGTAAACTATAAATATGATGTTATGTTCACTTAAAGAAAACTATGTTTTTATGAAGATCACTACCAAGGTCCAGCATGAATCGGTTTCTTTGTCCAGCAGGTTATTTGTATTCCATTCGGTAACTAGTGTGTGCAGTACAAAGCTACAATATCTCTTTCTACATCAGTGCTGTAAGCGCAGTTAGGGGAGGGCTGTATGCGGTTACCTCCAGAGGAAGACGAACGTCCAGTACTAAAATTCAGCACAGTCTTTGTGCTGCCAGAAACAAAACTACGAAAGAACCTTCTTAATATGCGGATGATCTCACTCACAGCCAATCAGATTCTTTCATTCCCCACACATGCCCTTATCTGTCTAGCCATTCAAGAGAAGTTTTTTTTTTCTTTTTTTCTCTCTCTCTGTTTTGCTGAGTGAGCAAGCTATAGACAGCAAGTAATCGCAAAGGATGTTGCTATGGCGACAACAAATCTGCAGGGCGAGTGATGGAACAGCAATTGCTGTGACAATAGTGCTGCAGGAATACGCTGAGTGGACGCTTTATGTTTCGCTTCACAAGGCCAAATATGTGGTGGTACAAGAAACCATCAAAATCTACTGTACCACACACAGTACCCCCTCAGATTACATACTGCAGTAGCATTTCTGCACTCTATTTACTGCAAGGGCCCCTGACAGCTACACCCAACCTCCTGTATACTGTGATTGCAAATAACACATCCAGTTTGAATCCTACATCAGTCAGCATTGAAACAGCTGGCCAGACAGTTGTCATGACAGCAGCGTCATATGGGACTTGTGGGCAGTGTATGATAACATCACTTTTGAGTGTGACCTTGCAGACAACTGGAAGGGAAGAAAACAGCAGGGCAGAGGGACTCTGCAGGAATAACACAGAAACATTTATTTACAGCATAGTGATTTAATGTATTGTGATTGCATTTTGAGATATCCAGACAAAAGGAACAGAGAGACCACACTCTGCTGCCAATAGATGCTTTTTAAGGGTATTCACACTTGGGTTCATTCTTTACAAGAATCAACTAAGACCTCTTTCAGCAAACAAACTGAAAAGAGTTAAAAAAAAAAAAAAAAAAAAAAACTTTGCAATGACTTGGCTGGACTTTAAAGTGGACTCAAATCCACAGCCCACATTACATTCACACTAGTGATTTAAATCTGAATATAATAATAATAATAATAAATTATTGTAATTATTTTAAACTGAATTATAAAAAATAAAGACAGAAATATATTACTCTTGTAATAATGCAATTTTACAGCAAAATAAAAAAATTAAATTTTCATAATTATAATCATTTTATTTTTATACTACATTTTATTTTACACTACAAGTTACAATACTAATATTTGTGTTAAATTCTTCATTTTTTTAAAGTTAAATCCTCAAGCTTTTACTTTGAACCTACAGGGAGACCTTAAAAGTCACCATAAAATCAAAATGGACAATTCTTATTTTTCATGGAATATTGCAGTATTTTTTATAAATGATTTATCCGTGTACATCTTTTTTTTTTTCTTTTTTTTTTTTTTAATTCCTGTGCTCTCGTAATCTTTAATCAAAATAACTTCCCCTCCCTCTTGTAGCAACATCTCTTCTCTTCTCTGATGATGTGTAGACTGGTGCGAGGGCGGGGCAATCTGTCACTCACATGAGATCCACCAATAGCAAACCACAACCATCCAATCAAATCCCAATGGAAAAAAAATAAGTCCCTCCCTACATTTTTTCACTCGGATATATGCCACAATAGGGAAGAAAAGACTATCGCAACTTCCGTTTCAGGTTACACTTTATTTTAAGGTGACATAGTTACGTTGTACTAACTCAAGTAAGTACTGAGTAATATTAATGGCAGCTGCTATTTACACTAAGTGAAAATAACAATATATTCTATTTACACTAAGTGACAATAGCAGCATTTTCTTAGCTGTTTACACTAGGTGAAAATAGCGATAGATTCTATTTACACTATGTAGAAGTATCACTTTTAGAACGTTATTTTCATTTTTATTGAAAATAAATGTGAGCTCGGCAAAAGGTGGATTCGAACCCACGTCGATCGCATTGAAAGCCAGGTCTGTGAGCCTTACTCGCTACTGCTACGCCACTGAAGACGTTGAATGCCATGCATCTTTTTTAAAACAAACAGACATTGGTGGGCGGAGCTAGTGTAAATAGTATTTGCCAACAAGGGACGCTATTTGCACTTAGTATAAATAGACACTGCGAATATGAATTAGGGTTAGTTACTTGTAATTAGGCATAATTTACTGTTATTACTATAGTAAGTACATGTGTAACTACGTCACCTTAAAATAAAGTGTTACCCCATTTCATACCAACTTTAAGTCATAGACAGCAGGTTTATAAACACTTCTCGCTACAAAGCTGGTAAAATGTTGAATGTGAAAATAAAGTGATCTTGACACACTTTGTGTTCCCAAAATGCATGTCAAAAGTGACTTAACCTTGCAGCACATGAGGAGATGAAGTTTGTGTCAAGCAGCATTTACTATGAACTAAGCCGCTCTGAGACGCTGAAGCTGTATGTGCGTAATTGAACACAGTGCCCTGTTTCACTCTAAAACATGCAGTGCATCAGTCTAAATTTCACCCTTCTGGAATTTGATAATCACTCTAAGCCAGTGTTTCTCTACTGGTGGGTCGCAAGACCATTTTGAGTAGGTCGCGGAGTGTAGTCAAAGAAACAAAAACGCAATTCTAAATGGGGTTTTTTTTTCTGATGTGAGACTTTTATTTTGAAAGACGTGCACGAAAGCTGTTGAGTCTTCTGTCAGATGCAGTTTAAGTAAAGAGTGCCTGAGAAAAACGCTCTGTCCTGATTCATTATCTGCTGTCAGATGATATATTGTAAGGCCATATGTCAGTGTCATTATTCTAACATTATATTCATAACTTATTACAAAGTAAAAAGTCTCTCACCTCAGAAAAACTAACTTTACTGTCCTGTCAGATGTTATACTGTGCTTGTGGTGTGCACTCTTCAGTTGCGCCTGCAAATTAACATTATACAAGAAAGTAGATTTAACTTCTTAAGGGAATAACAGGTCATGAACACTGAACCCAGTATACTTTTTATACTTCAGCATACCAATACATATATATATATATATATATATATATATATATATATATATATATATATATATATATGTGTGTGTGTGTGTGTGTGTGTGTGTGTGTGTGTCAGAAGCAGTATATATGTACTTCCCCATTGCTGACTCGTAATCTGCCTAATCTGTACATTTTAAGGACACAGCTCATCTTAAGGACACAATGCCCCAAAAAAGGCTTCCCACCATCCATTATCACCGTGTTAAAAGAGAAATATTAGCATAATGCTGCTCCTGGAAGCTGTGATAAAAGATTCTTCAGGATGAATTCTTTTGTAAGAACCAGCTTCTCAGCTCATTTTTTGGGTAGGACAGACCTTAGCAGGCATCTGACTTTATACTATTGATATATGCCCACACAGTATCTGCATACTGTTTCATTTTTTTTTTTTTTTTTTTGATATATATAATATACTTTTCACTCTCTCTAAATACGTGCTTTTTTCCCATTTGCACTGTTTTTTGGCAATATAGGCAATATAGCTAAGAAGATTATAATATATATATGTGTGTGTGTATACATTTCAAACATTTGATTGATTGATTGATTGACTTGGCCCAGTATGCCTACAGAACACGCAAGTTTTAAACTGAAAAGAACAACTGTGTGCTGGAAAAATACTAGTTATTTCGTTCTTTGTTGTTCTCCTTGTGTGTTTTGTCTGTGTGTCTCTGTCCTCTCCCTCCTTTTGTCTTTCTTTGAGTCTCTCACCTTTCTTGCCTGTGTGTATTGTTTTTTTGGCATGCGCTTTGCATGTTCTCCATCTATGTACACACACATACACACACAGCTTACTGGGTTTTTGGGTTAGCTGTTTCCATGAGTTGAGTCCTTTTTAATTGTTCTCTTTTAAGTGAGGGCAGACATTAATTAGTGTGATTACTTGGGGCGATACCACACGTGAGGGTGTTTAAAAATCATTTATCATTCACATCCTTTGCAAAATGAATAGCAGCATAAATGCAAGCACAGACAGTTACCGCCCATCCCCAAAACAAATAGAGCTCCCACAGGAGGGATGAGGGCTGTGTCTTAATTTTTGTTCTTTTGTCTTGGCTATGTACAGCACATGCCTTTGATATGTTACAAGGTATTTGTGAAACCCTCCTTAAAATAGGGTGAAAAAACAAAAAACACTTGACTCACTTTCATAATTAAACTCATTTACTCTTATTAAATCTATACACACCTCTATTTTTTGTAAATGAACAGAATTACATCTCAGACATATCAGTAATCTGAACAGCTAAATTATAGGCTGATGTGATCTGCCACTATGAGCCAGCATTATAATTGACTATTACAGATAAGTAATTGACTGTAATTGACTATTAAAGACAAAATTTTATTTTGCACAGTATTTACACAAAATATGCATTATCACTTGGAAGGGTACATTGGAAATGACACACATCTGTTAATCGGCCAAGTGTGGTTATCAGCTTAATCTGAAAATAGCTGAATATCAGGAAACATATCAGTCTGGCACTATTACAGTGTATTAAAGCACTGGATCACATGCCATATTCTACATACGTGGTATGAAGCATTCACTTTGAATATGAATGTGCTAGCATCATTCATATTCATTGATTTGTCATTCTAACCATTTATTTGAAAAGATATGAATTAAAGGTGAAGTATGTAGTTTCTGTGACACTAGTGCACCTAACAGAATTACAAAAATAAAGCATATTTTCAATTAACCTTTCACACGTCATGCACTTTATGAACGGGTGCATGATGATGTTGTATGCTATTGAAGTGTTCATTATAGCATGTTCCATCGTAATATCTCATTCACTTTGACGTGTTCATGACCTGTTTAATCTTTGAAGGTCTAAATGCAGTGAATTTGGGCTTGCTCTTCTGTATCTGAAGCTTTTCCCATGTATTGCAAAAAGCTGGAAAGAGATTGACGGATCTGAGCGGACCACTCTCAATGTTTTGATGGTGCCTGTGAGGCTCAGTGTTTACACTTTGGGGGAGATAAACTCATGAATGGCATACTAATAGTAGTCAATGAACAATACACTAGGTTAAGAGAGTGTATATTTTAACCTAAAAAGTCTTACTTCAGCTTTAAATATAAATGTTCATATGGATATGAAAGATATGAGAACTGATATAAGTATTATTCCAGAACAAGTCTGAAAACATCTGGATGGTGTTATGAATATTAGCCAGGCTTTTACTGTTTTTCCTCCTCATATGGTATCAGAGTGATATATGTATAACGGAACGCTTTTGTCGTAGACTGGCAAGATGTTTTAAGACTAGCACATACTTTAAGAATGATATTCTAGTTTCCAGCTGACTTATAGGGAAACCGAGGATATTTAATGGTAAAATTCCATTGTGCACGAAATTGTGCATTAATTAAATTAAAGCTACACTATGGCTACATTAATACTGTCAGTTTTTGGGATTGACATGCGCCTACTTACAGGTGTGAGTCTTGAAATGTCCCAACTTACAACAGTGTCTCCAATACTGTCTGTATGAATGTGCAATGGGAGTAAAGCCCATATTCTCTTTTCAATAACCACAGTGACAGAGACCAAAGTAATATCAAAGATGGCGACACCCATAAAACTGAAAAGTCTTATCACTTTTGACACGTAAAGAGTCCAATCGATCCGCAAGCTAATCCATCAAATCTTCATTAAATGACAGCAGGTTTTATAACTGGATGGAGTGCAGAGCATTTGAGTCGTGCATAGGACACAAAACTGACGAGAGCCGCTCCAGTGGAGAACAGAGACTGGATATAAAACCTTAAAAAATTACAACTTATGCAATGCCACTGAAAAGCAAAGTGACACATTTCAGAGAAAAAAAAAAAAAAAAAACGATAAAACTCACTCTTTTATAATTGAGTATGTGTCTGTGTTCAGAATTAACTAATCATCAAGCTCATGTGAAATAGTATACAGCTGTCTTTCCCTGAAGTGACTTTGATTAACTCCAAATAAATCTCAGCTGATCTTGTAAGACATCTTCTTGGTAGCTGCTACAAGAGCCATAGACCACAAACAGCTTACAAAGCATCAACGGGATCTCATTGTTGAAAGGTATTGCTCAGATGAGGGCTACAAAAAAACTTCCAAGGCATTAGATATACCATAGAACACAGTGGAGAAAGTATGGTAGAACAGTGATATTATCAAGAACAGGGCGTCCTCTAAAACTGATGAGAAGACAAAGAGAAAACTGGTCAGGGAGGCTGTCAAGAGGCCTACAGCAACATGAAGGGCTCTATTTTAACGGTCTAAGCGCATGGTATAAAAAGCGCACGGCGCAAGTACACTTAGGGCATGTCCTAATCTACTTTTGCTAGTTTAAGGATGGGAAAAACATTTGGCACACCCGGCGCATGGTCTAAAAGTGTTGTTCCTATTCTCTTAATGAGTAATGGATGTGTTTTGGGCGTAACGTGCAATAAACCAATCAGAGTCTCATCTCCCATTCCCTTTAAAAGCAAGTTGCACTCGCGCCATGGCGGATTCGCTATTTACATGACATGACACACCTCGTTTTCAGACCAGCACACCCATGGGCGAACAGATGGGGGCAAATGCATTTGCTATTTAAACAACGTGGCGCAGGACGTGAAAATGATAACTACGTTGGGCTGGAATGATATGATAGGGCCCTAACTCTTACCCCACCATTGACAGAATTTTCCGGCTTTCTGTGTTTTCACTGTTATATGGTAGGGGGCGCTTTTACGCATCTTCTGAAAGAGTACAGAATCTATGGATCAAAACACTGGAAAAAAGAGCAGAAACAAGCAATAAAAGCATTGCTTATGCACAATGTAGTCTTTGAAAAAAAATGCGATTTTCTCAGCTTTTTGTTCAAAATGTTGCTTTTTTCATGAAACTACATTCAAGTGTTGATAAAAAAAAGAATGCATGAAGCTATTTTTTTTCTCTCTCTCTCTTTTTCTTTTGATATATTGCATGTTCAGATATTCATACAACCATTTACCATTACATTTTTGCAAAAATGATCAAAAACGCTTGTGGTGACTGGCAACATTTAAATAATAATAAAAAAAAAACACTGGCTGGGAAAGAGTTAAAAAGAGTTGCAGCTCTTTATGGAAAGTGCTGGTTGCCCTCTACAGGTGGCAACTCTCTCCTGTATGCTTCATCTGTCTGGGCTATGGGACAGGGTGGCTAGATGCAAGTGCTTTTCTGACTAAACTTTGTTATAAACACCTATATTACACACTAAAGGAAAGGTTAAAAAAGCATAATAGATAAAATTGAAACATGGCAACATCATCTGTTGTGTAGCCCTTTGTATCTGAAAACACACACACAAACACAATATGCCTCTGTGAACTCACACCTTTCAAACTGACCACTGCATATGGTCATGCCTGTGTGCAATGCTCGATCTGTCCAGCAAAGAACAGTGAAACAATAAAGGACTTTGTTAATAATTGACAGGCTACAGACTGGCAGTGCGTGCGTGTGTGTGTGTGTGTGTGTGTGTGTGTGTGTGTGTGTGTGTGTGAGTTATATGGGGACTCCTGTATGACCCATATTAAATTTGAGGGTGTGTTTGGGAGGGGTTATTGACGAATAAGAGGCATGTGGCTCTGGCAGCTGGTTAGGCAAGGATTAGGGGCTAAAGGGGGTGTCATTCTATGTGTCCTTTATTTGTGTGCGAAAACCATAAGATGTAGTGATTATCATAGCTGTGAATATCATCAAACAGTCACATGTAAATCTGCATTGCGAGTTTTTAGAATCACAAAATGTTCAGTATTGTTTGATTTTTTGAATAGCATGGCTTTCAACTATCCTGGCTTTCAACTATCAGCATAAAGTCTGGTCTACTTTAAAGATTATTCTGGCCAAGTACAACCCATTTGGATAGAAAGAGACCATTTGACTGACATGTAAAATGACCAACTACCGAAAAAATAAATTAAATTAAATTAAAATGTTTATATTATATTTAATTACATTTCGTTAACTCACTTTGGCAGGAATTAGTGTCTTCCACCATGAGTCAAGAGTTCCACCCCAGTCTATCAGTTAACACACACACACACACACACACATGCCGACATGCACAACCTCTCAAAAGCCAGCAACAAAGTAGAGCTAATTGATTCATTAATATTAATTAACATTAAGCATTGTTTTTTTTTATCAGATCACATGCATGATTTATTATGCATGACATATCACTAAAACTTAGAGTCTGAAATCACTGTAAATCTCTATTTGAGTGACAGACTTATAATCAGCAGTCAGTCCCTGTTGACTCAGTGGTCCGCCGGGAGTCTGGCACTTCTAATTCTGTCTAATACTTGTTCCTGCATTTCCTACATTTTCATAAAAATGTAATGTTGATAAGACTGAATGTTACATGTTGACTTTGTAACATATATGTGTGCAGATTATGAACATTCCTTTGAACGAGACATGCACTCTTAGAAAAAAGGTTCACTGAGGTTTATGTAGAACCCTGGGGTTCTTGATTCAATTTTAGGGTGCTTTCACACTTGGTTCGATTGCCTGGATTGAACCCAAGTTCGATTGCTCCCCCCTCCCCCTGCTCCCACTGGACTGCGTTCATATTAAATTATTTGAGTCCGACAGTTTGTTTGCGTCATCAAACCAGCAGCTGTTTACCTCGTTGCTTAGTAACGACGGTGCAGGAGAAGGCGGCAAAATGCATAAAGTTGCTCTCCTCACTTTTGATATTTTTGTTTTTGAACCGTTGGCTTCCAAAGCTTCAGTACATAACGACACTTGCTTGTGTCTATCTCCCGCGAATGTAGAGCGCTGATGGTGTCAGCGAGCAGAAATGAGATAACATTATGCAGCTCTCTTCTTGCAGCACGTCAGTCACGCTCGTCGGGAATGTGAGTGAAACACAAACACACACACAAACACACATTTTTATCAAATAATACATCATTAATAACGGCTCACTTCCGCAATTTGGTACGTTTGCGTTCATATCAGCAGCGAACTGTACCGGTGTTCACTTGAACCGTACCCCAGACCACCCTTCACACTTGTCATGTTTGGTTCAATTAAAAGGAACCCTGGTGCGATTGCTCTGTTAGTGCGGTTCATTTGAGCATGTGTGAACGCTGCCATCCGAACCCTGGTGTGGACCAAACAAGCGGACCGAGACTGCTGAAAAGATGGGTCTCGGTCCGCTTCCAAACGAACTCTGGTGCGGTTCGAATGATATATGTACGCAACACGGACCAAAGACATGTAAACGAACCAAAAACAAGAAGATGAGACCCTAAAAAGGACAGAATCATCACGCATATTGGTTTTTCTTGTCATAGTCGCTAGTTTGCCCATCACAGGCATCAGACGCGCGTCTCCACACAGCAGATCGTTTGTGTGTGTGACGGAGGGATTCACGCCGCTGTTTTGACTCCTTTACACATTTTATAAGCTCTTCACGAGTTCCCAGCTGGCCAAAATACCATCACATGCAGGCTACGCACACACAACGAGCGCATTTACCTCAGCACACAGCACTTTTTGGGATGTTCGGTAAGTTCCGTCTCAAAACGGCAATACGTCATAAAATCCGACCAATCAGGTTGTGAATGTATCCCTATGCCTTTAGGTTTGGTATCTTTTGGTTCGATGATAAAATTGCCAATCTGAACACTAATCGGACCAGGACTAAACTTTTTTTTTTTCTTTTTTGGTCCGGACCAAATGAACCAAACGAACCAAACTAGTGTGAATGCACCATAAGCGGACTCTAGTACGATTCGCGAGTGCGCACCCGAGTTCAGAAGACAGTGTTCACATCATCTAAACGTACCGAACTCTGACGTCAATCAAACCCGGGTGTGCACCAAAAGTGCTAATATGAAAGCACCCAGAACCCTTTATGCCAAAAAGGCTCTATATAAGGAGAAATTTCTTAAATGATTGCATAATACTTGTTTCATGTTTAATGGAATATTTCAATTATTTCTAATGTTTACAAGCTGTTTAATTCATAAAATATAATAAAAATAAAATAGTGAGTGTGAGGGAGACAGGAGCGGTATAGTAGCAAGAAACAAAGAAGCAAAGATTCACTCGGCACACTCAAATTGTTTTTTTGTTTTTTTTTACTCATTGAACCCAACCCCTAAAACCTCTAGAACAAACAGGGACACATCAAGTGGGCGAATGTTCAAAAGCACAGTGTGGTCAATGGCTGCATGATCAAAGGGATGTGAACAATGTACCTTTATCTTCATTAACCAGATATTCGTATTCACTCATTTAATAAGGATAGTGCACAATAGAATGTGTTATTTGACTTAATTTTTTATGTTGTAGTATTTTAAACCTTGTAAATAAATCAGTTTTAATGTGTTAACATATTTGTTTTGTACATTTGTATTGCCAATGCATTTACCAGTTTGTCCGAAATTACCTTGTTCCCACATACTGTATACCCAAATGACTAGTGAACTGGGTAAATGTATTAAAGTCAGCTGTATTTTATATACAGTGGTCCCAAAAAGACATTTATTTAAAATGTACACACTGTTTTTGCATTATATATCAAACCATACTGCATTTATTCTAAAGGAATAAAGCACAAGCACAGTTCTTTTAGGATGGATAGATAGATAGATAGATAGATAGATAGATAGATAGATAGATAGTCTCTCACATCTTGTCACAAAATCATTAAACTCATTGTCATTTTGTTACTCATATTAGAAAAATAGAATAGATAAAATAGAAAAATGGAGCAAAAATGAAAGGAAAATATCCAAGGACAAATTATACTGAATATGTTAAGTTAGTTAGAATTAAAAGTAAATAATGAAATAATACAAATAAAAATAATATTCACATTGTTTCACTCTGTTAGTATGAAGGTCACCACTGTTTGTTTGAGGCACTCTCCCTTCACTTCTTATCATGTCACATGACAAAGCAATACCACACAGCATCCGTCCCTTAGACACACACATAACTGATCACGATCACAGCTGCCTGTGAGCTGTAAGCAAATTGCAGATAATTTTGTAATGTAGGTCTTTCCTAGATGCTGACCTCAGGAAACCCGTCACTGTCATTTAAAGACAACACTAATCGAGGAATTCCAGCTGAATATTTCCGAAGCTAGATAGTTAGGACTGAAAACAGGTCATTTGATTGGTTCATTGATCCAGGGAGGACCACGCCCACCAGACCTGCTTATTCTTCTTAATTAATTCCCATCACTTCTGGCAATGAAGGCACACACACACACAATCTCAAATGCTTTGTGTTGTTGTCCCTGTTGCTCACTGTGATCTGAACTCTGTTAGTTCAGTCTGTCACATTGGCTGGCAGGAACAAACTCAGTTAGTTGTGTCTAGATGAGAGGAGACATGAGGTGACAGATGAGGGTCAGACATACACACACCCTGAATCTTAGCTTCCAGTTACAGTGTCGATGCACTGCACTTACACACTAAAACCACACACATGCATAAACAAAAAGCACAGAAATCACGGCTCAGAGTATCTTGACTGAAGATCTCATCCCTTCAGGACATTCTAACACTGATCCACATTCAGTATTAGCATGACTACCAGACCAATCAGACCCATCTCTCTTTTTTATGCAAATTATTGTCTGAAGTGAATATTTAAAAAAGATACAACCTTTCTTTAGCAGGATCACACTGAAAATGTTCTAAATAAATAAATAAAAACACTGATCTTCCATACAAAAATTAGTAATTTATTATATTTATGTAGAGGTTATAACATTACAGGGTTACTTCAAGTAAATAATTTGGAAGAAAAAAAGAACGAAACAAATGGTCCCAAAACATCTGGAGTGTAAAAGTAGATATTTGATTAAAAAAGAAACAATACTTGCAAATTTGCTTGTAATACAAAGGCAGTTTTATTCTATATATTTCTATGTGCATGCATAATTTGTCTAAAGAATGAAAGAGAAATTATGCCTCAGCATTGTCCTTTGGGGACATCACCGTTGCCATGGTTTCATCATGCACCTCAAGTCAGCCCCTGCTCTTGACCTTTGCCCTCTTTGACCCTGAGGTCATTCTGTGCCTTGTGGGGGTCATAGTGAAAAAAATGATTACTAAGATTAAGCAAAAGTTTATCATACACTTGAATTTATATTCTGTGCTGGACTGGGTGTGTTTGGGAGCAATTTGCAGATTGTGTGTCCCATGAGGCCTTCTTAAATGGCCCCTTTTTATGAGCAGTTCTGACACACACACACAGACACACACACACACACTCCTGCCTCTTGAGGTTTCCCAGTTTCCATATAATCAGCGCAAGACAGGAAGGGGAGTGGGGGCAGCAGGTGCAGGGGGCTGGACTGACACATGATTGACAGGCGGATTGATTGCTTTTGAATGTCAGCTTGGATAATTATCAGAATCTGTCTGTAAATGCCATACCAACAAGGCAGTAGTGGTTTAACAGTGTTTTTTTCTGCTTTCTTTGACACACAGACTCCAGACTCTTGACAGACAAAGACTTTGGTATTAGCCTGAATTTCATTAATTAGCCATTTAGAAAGTAGATCATCAAAGAGACTTATGCTGCATTCACGCCTGGCAATAGTTACCGTAATCCTCAGACCTGGAATTGTGTGTTTCTATGTCGACACTATCGACACCAAAATGAATCTGTAATTTGAGTAATCAATAGACAAAATGTAACAGTCGCTATACCAATGCCTTCTTAATAAACTAATAGTTTATTTAGTGGGACATTAATTGCATTCAACTTTGTGCTATAGCTACATGTGTCATTGTCTCATTGTCACTATTGTCTTCTTGCATTATTAAGACATTAACAGTAGTCAATAATGGGATTTATTAAACTAGTTTTGTATCTAGTCATGCGCAAGCTGATGCATTGCATTTACATGCATTATATATATTTAATTAGTCTGGTTCAGTGTTTGCTGTGGGCTAGTGCTCAGAGTTCCTCTGAGACCCTCCACCTCCCCAGCTCCACCTGCCCTGTCCTGCTATGGGATTTATGTCTATTCATGCATTCTGTCTTCATACAGCAGCAGCATGCTAACAGCTTTAATGACTAAATGTTAACTTACATGCTCACAGAAGCATAATGGCTGTAGCAAGTCTATACTTGCTCTGCAGCAGCAACAGCAGCAGCAGCAGCTTCCACCAATACGAAATCCATTAACATTGTCATAGTCATTAACATGCCCAAACTACTTCGAGAATTGTTGTGATTGAACTACTTAACTATTTTACTGCTGAATCCGCTGCCATTTTGAGTGTTTCTGCATGATGTTGTAGCGGTGAGTGGTAAAAGTCAGAGCTTTCTGAAAACTCCACAGCAACATCCTAAAAACAATCTAAACATGGTAAGATTGCTGTAGCAACCACCCAGAACAAACCCTAAAGGTGATGATAAACGGGGCAACTTTTTGAGCAATGTTGACGGGCAATGTCGTCGAGCGATGATGCTTGGGCACTTTCCCATTGAGAATGGGAGGCAAATTTTTATCTGGATACTTAAGATCGAAATTTGTTTCCTGTTCTCAATGGGAAAGTGCCCAAGTATCATCGATTGGTGATATTGCCCGTCAACATTGCTCAAAATGTTGCTCCGTGTATCATCACCTTAACAACCATATAGCAACACCCTAGTAGCCACCCAAAACACCACAGCATTCTGCCAAGAAAACAGAAAACATTCTGTATTTTTCCAATTAAAAAAAAAAAAAACTTTATTTTATACATATTTGGAAATGAGGACATCCTCAAAAAGAGTTTTTGGGATTTTGTCAGATTTAGCTCACTTCTGGGTACAAATTTGTAGGTAGGTAGGTGAATGTACGTGTACTTGTACACACACACACACATGCGCAAATGTACATACGCATGCATCCGTCCAAGTATGCAGACACACACCCTGCTGGCCAGCTGTTCACGGCAAGGGCGGCATAGATTAGCTTTGTCATATATCACTGTCTCTCTCTCTCTCTCTCTCTGTGTGTGTGTGTGTGTGTGTGTGTGTGATAGACTGGGGTGGGACTCTTGACTTGGCTGGTGGTGACCCAATTATAGCACAGAATGTCAAATAGCTGTCTCCAACGTCCAAAACATTTAGTTCCTAGCTTATGAACAGCTGGAGGATCAGTAATAAACTCTCTGTACGAATGTGTCAGTGTGTGAGCATCACTCTAATTGCCAACAGTCTAAAAATTCTGGGTTAAAAACAACCCAATTTGGGTAATTTTGGCAACCCAGGCCTGGGTCAAAACAACACAGCGCTGAGGTTGGGTCAAATGTTTTAAAGCTGTATGAAGTGCATGCCTTCTTTCACGTCCATATTCCCAACCCAGCACCGTTGGGTTACTGATTATGAACTCAAATTGGGTCAAATCAACACAGCTTCTTTATATTATTATTATTATTATTATTATTTCTTTACATCTTTGTTTCAATATCTTATTGCTCATATTCTTTTTAGGTGACTTGCTTGCAAGATTTCTTTGGTGATGACGACGTTTTCATTGCCTGTGGACCAGAAAAATTTCGCTACGCACAGGATGACTTCTCTCTGGATGAAAATGGTAGGTCACACCTTTTAATAAATAAGTGAGAAATCTAAAATATTGGTGATAATATAAATTGGATTTGTGTCCATTTTTACAGCTCAAAATACATCTGCCCATGTTTAATCTCTACATTTACAATTGTAACAGTTGTGTATGTTCTTACAGCTTTTTTCCTTTTTTTCCCCCTTTTTTTTAGAGCACAGAGTTTCTCAAAGATAAATGTTCAATTGTTAGTTTGTAGAATGAGATGTTAGGCATTCACCATGTAACATTGTCTTGCAATTAACCCATCCCTTAACAAAATTTCATCATTTGACATAAACAAAATTTCTTTTTATTCAAAATCTCTTAGTAAGAACATGAAGAAACTTTTGTGGTTCCTTTTTTTTCTGTAAAGCTGCTTTGAAATGATATGTATTGTGAAAAGCGCTATACAAATAAATGTGAATTGAATCAAATTAGCTATGTTATTCCCATTTCTGACCAAACAGAGACAGTTCTTTAATTCAAACAAATATCTACTACAGTACTTGCTAATATATATATATATATATATATATATACACATACATATTTGTTCAGTTCTGCTTTTGTTTCAGTTGTTGTACAGAGATGGTATTAGTTTATACTACTGTAATCAATCTAAGACTGAGTACAGATAAAATGAATCCTTCTATTTTTGTCCCCCATGGTATCCGTAAAGCCTTCGATTCAGCTGATCACAATATTTTCAGCCAGACTGGCTGGTTGGGTTTTTCAATAATAGTGTTGAAGAATAGAGAGACATATTTAACATAATTTATAGCCTATAACATTTTGTACAATTTACTTTACAATTTTGACTATTGCACAAAAGCAGCTCAGTTTCGTTAAGTCAGTGTGACATCTGTACACTCTCAGTAACACTTTCAGTCTGTATGTGTTTTAGAGACGATAGTGAGAGCAGGAGGGAGCTGTATGCCATTGGATGCCATTAATATCACCTCTCAAAATCAGGCTTTCAAATGGGTTAATGCATTATTCAGATTCACATTTCCATATGTAAATAGCTGATGTGTGACTCACATGGGTGTAATACGGTTCAGAGACATGGATAAGGTGTCAGACAGCTCAAGAGGAATGTGTTTGTGTGTGTTTGAGAGAGAAAGAGGGAGAGAAAGAAAAAAAGACAGTAATAACATATTGAGGTTACACTTCATTTGGTAACACTTTATTTTACATGTCCTTGTTACATATGTAGTTACTGTAGTAACTATAAATTATGCATAATTACAGGCAACTATCCCTAAACCAACCCCTATTCCTAATCCTAACCCTATAGTAAGTACATGTAGTTAATTATTATTACTCAGTACTTAAATGTATAATTACACTGTAACATGGACACCTTAAAAAAGGTGTCTTTGTTACACTGTAATTATACATTTAAGTACTGAGCAATATTAAGTAACTACATGTACTTATTATAGGGTTAGGGTTTGTGTTGGTTTAGGGTTAGTTGCATGTAATTATGCATAATTTATAGCTATTACCATAGGAACTGCATGTAACATGTATAACAATGACACTGTAAAATAAAGTGTTACCCATATTGATTTGTGTCTGCAGTAGAAGCATCACCAATGTTGGTTGCTATACTTTAAAATGGAACGTTTTCAAGCTACAAGATACACAGAAATTACAGTAGCTATAATATGTTTTTTAACTACAAACACTACATTCTTTTTTTTCTTTTTTGCATTTCTATAAAAAAAAAAGTATGTGATTTCAGGGATAGTGCAGAATTTTTTTTTTATTTTGGGTTAAACTTTATTTCGATAGTCCACTTTATACATAATAATAACTATAACTTTGCTACTACATGTCAGCTAACTCTCATTAGAGTATTAGTAGAGTGTTAGGTTAGGGTTAGGGTTTGGATTAGTAGAATAAATGTACTTGCAAAGTTTCTTATAGTCAGTAGAATGTCTGTTGGCATCAAAATAAAGTGTGAGCAGGTATTAAACAGACTGCAAATTTACTTAATAGTTAAAAGAATATCCAAAGTGGACTATCGAAATAAAATGTTGTCTTCAGTTTTGTTTCCACTTGAAATTGGTTTTGAAGCAAGTCATTTTACAATAATTTTCTTATGTCTGTTTTTCTGTTCTATATTTTGTTTATTATTTGCATGTTGTTTTGTGATGTTTCTGAATGTCTGTTTTCACTTTTCAAATTGCTTTATTGGCACTACTGTAAAACCAACAACACAAATAAAATAGGTTGATAATGTGTGTAATTTGTATTTCTGTGTGGGAAGTAAGGGCACAAAGTGTTTTGTTTGGAATTTGTCACAGTAAAGTTTCTGTCGGTGGCTTCTCTACTTTGTTGTATTCTTTAAGGCTGCCTTTACGTATGCACTGTCTCTGTTTCTCTTGCTGTAGAGTGTCGGGTGATGAAGGCCCCTAAAGGACAGAGGGGCTCCACTAAGAGTCCCGGCCCAATGCGACGCAGCAAGTCTCCGGCTGACTCCAGTGAGCCTATAATTATGTGATTCATGTCAGCTCAACACACCTTTAACTCCATAATGAAGCTTTACTAACTTTAGTCAATTCCACATCAAGCCTAAAGCACCACAGTTTCTTGCATGGATGATTGACAAGCTTTCAATAATACACTTTATTTTATTCTAAACTGCTTTGTCCATTATATTATACTAGCAAGTTTATTTTTGCTTACACGGTTAAATTATGCATGTTTATGAATCATCTGTTGTTGTTGTTTTTTTAATGAGATTTTTAACACCTTGTCACTTTAATTTGGTTTTTGTTATTCTATCATAATCTCGCAATTGCTCATGTTTGTGTGTGTTCTTGCAATGGCCTGTGCAATTAACCTTCTGTGTGCATAAATGGTTAATATTGTCAAAATGATTTTAATATATATGGCATACGTGCATAGCTACTCTCAGTAAATAAACAGATTTTTGATGGTTAAACCTCAAAGACCCACTGCAGCAAAACTGCAACAGTTGTTTAAAGTTAAATAATGAATATACAGCAGTTTTAAATGAAATTCATAAAATGTAATGTTTTTCTTGATTTCTTTTGTTCAGTTCAAAAAATTCACATGTATATATATTTTAAATATTTGTCATCATAGTCTAATGAAATTTGAAAGAGTGCTCTGAAATAAACTTACTGGAGTCCTAGCTCATTGGGAAGGCCTTTATAAAAGTCAAAGCAACTGCACTGAAGTCCTCTAAATGATTTTTCAGCTATTATACCAGAGATCAGTTAGGAATATTTCAGGATCATAAAACTTTAAAGAATGCCAGAGGACTGCTCTGAACATATCCGAATTTCAGACTCTTTCAAAACATAGGTACTTATTTATAATCATTATACAGTAAAAGTTTGCAGGTTCGAAAAAAAAAAAAAAAAAAAATCTAAATTCACCCGGATAACAAAATATGCACAAACATCATGAAAGAAAGAAATGAGCATAAACATCAATATTTGGGATTAAAAGATGAAATGAGAGGACGCCTGTCACACAAGTTTGAGTTTGATGTAAGCAGATAGAATTGCTGTTACATGTTTAATATTTTAAAGAGGAAGGGTCACTCAATCTTCCAAGGGAGACTGAGCCTGGGGACACTTTTTAATCTGAGGATGAAGGCAAAAAGGCCATGCTTGCATATTAAAGGATCAAGACTTATAAATAATAGAGTTTATGTTATAAGCATATGTGGCATCTACAGAAAGAAACACAGGAAAACAATGTGTCCCATCAACAGTACCGTCATATGAGGTCAGATGTAAGCATTATTACTTTGGCAGGGTTGCATGCAGGGGTTGTAGCTGAGAAAGAGATTTTTAGTGATGGGGGGAAAAAACATTACAGTAATATGTCCTCATTGACCTTTCCACAGTCAGCAGTATCATGATATGACTGCCATCTTGTGGTGGCAGAACCTCACAGAGAGTTTTAAAGCATTTAGTTAAAGGGATAGTTCACCCTAAAATGGAAATTCTGTCATCGTTTACTCACCCTCAACTTGTTCCAAACCTGTATGAATTTCTTTCTTCTGCTGAATACAAAAGAAGATATTTTGAAGAATGTTGGTAACCAAACAGTTGATGGGCCCCAACTGGGTTGATTTTTCTCTCCATACTATGGGGGGCAATGGGGTCCATCAACTGTTTGGTTACCGACGTTCTTCAAAATATCTTCTTCTGTGTTCAAGTCGAGGGTGAGTAAATGATGACACAATTTTTATTTTTTGGGTGAACTATCCCTTAAAATGTGACGTGTTATTTCTGCACCACTAACTGCACCAAAACAGAATTGCAAAAATCAGATAAATTTCCTGAATGCTTGATACTTGCTCTAGTCAGAGGAATGTGGTATTAGGGGAGAAGCATCTGCATTCTGAACAATACTTTTTTGGGACAAAAAATAGGCATGCCCCTGCAGACAAGATGCGTTGTCAAAATGTTTGTTTTGTTTTTTGCATAGAGAAAAATGTATAAATATAGGCATATTTGCTAACATTTTATTAATTTTATTTTAGGTGTACACTTTTATACAGTAGATAACCTCAAACCTAATAGCCAGACTTGGAATAAAAGCCATAAAACAAATTTTGATTTCATGAGGTCTTTTACATGAAGAATTTTTGTTTCACAAAAAGGACGAGATTTAATTGTAAGAATAGCTCATTTATGCATGCTAACTTTTCTTGCATGGCCTGTGTGCTTTAAATGAGTGTATCTATCTTTGTACCACTGTGCACTCACTGGTGGCTGGACTATTTTTTTTTTTTTTTTTTTTTTTTTTTTTTTATCTGTTTCTTTTCATGTTTCTTTATATCTCTCCCCCTTGTGTTAAAGCCCATCTTGTAAGTTTTGTATTGCACTGCTCTCCTTTTGAAATAAATGAACAAGGACATTTTGAGCATTTTATATTTGGTTATTTTTTTGTTTACCATCAGTTCTTGTTTTGTTCACCCCTTTAGTTCTCTCTTTTTCAGTTTCTCTTTCATTCCATATTTTACATCATTATTTGAGTTCAGAGTTTTAACTGAGTGTTGCTAGAGTATAACATTACACGTGTATCACAACTTTTTTTTTATAGGCCTATCAGCAGATTTATTTCAGCAAGGAAACCCTCTCTTCTTATCAAGAACCAGATCTTTAAGTGATAATGAAACAAACACCTATGGGACAAGCTATTGTACCTGCATAGCCTAAAGTGTGACTAAAAACCCTTTATGGATCTATTTGGAAGCATTTTTAGGAGTGTAACCGATCATGAACACACCTCAAGGCTAACTTAAAGAGAAAATCTGAACAAGTTGTGCATTTAATTAGCACATGAAAGGCTAAGATCAGCACTTTTAGAGAAGTTTTATATATCTCCTTATCCAGGTCTTCCAACAGCGCCTGGCTTTTCATCTGAGATTCTGTTCTCTTTGTTTTATTCATCCATTAGCTGGAACGGTTTTCAGGCCTGGCGTCTGGTCCTTAGGTTTTTGTATTGCTTAAATGAAAGCTCTGTTTTTGAAACAGCCTTTAGTACTTTAGTCCACATGATCACACCACTCTCACATATAAACACAGATCTGGTGTACCATAGCAACCTGCACTATTCGTAGAGAGATGTGTAAATGAGTTCCAGCAAACAGATACACACACTAGCAGCTGGCTAGACGACAGTTGACAACATGATTACACAGGGAGGAGGGAAGACACTGCCTAACCCGACAATTTGTCTTTTCTTTTCCCTTAATCTTTCTGTCTGTGGCTCTCCTTCTATCCCTCTCTTTCACATTTGCACTTTTTATTTCTCTCTCTAGCTAATGGAACAGGCTCCAGTAGTCAGCTCTCTACGCCCATCTCTAAGCAGTCGCCCATCTCGACCCCGACTAGCCCCGGCAGCACTCGCAAACAGAAGGTAACTTTCTGTCAGTTCCTGTATCTATGGGTTAAACTATTCCTTTGTTTCTCTTTTCTGAATATATTTGGAATGGCATGTTACCATACACACTTATAAATGCTGGGTTAAAAACAACCCAAGTTGGGTTGAAAATGGACAAACCCAGCGGATGGGTTAAATGTTTTCCCAACGTGTTGGGCAGTTTTATTTAACTCAACTATTGTTTAAAAGTTACTATATGGCTTAAAATGAACCCAAAATAGGTGGCTTAAAAACATCCCAATTGCTGGGTTTGTCCATTTTCAACTCAACTTGGGTTGTTTTTAACCGAGCATTTTTTAGAGTGTACTATTTTTTGCAGTATGCCGTATGTTTACTGTGAACAAAAATGCAGTACATAACTAGAGCACTTTGTGTGTAATACTGTATTCCACAATGCAATGCATTCCACTTAACTTCTACTTAAATTCCAATTCAGTGTCATAAAGAAAACATTTGTGGTGCTTTTATAAAACTTTTTGAGCTATTTTGAACAGTAACAACCATAATGCACGCACTAATACCCAATCCGGCAAAAAAGGTCAGTATTGGACTGTGCACAGTATGCAGCAGGCACTAGGCCAATATACAACATAATATAATACAATACAGTATAAGCAGTATGCTAATATTCTATTCCAAAGAAAGCCATACTGTTAGGTCCAGATTTACTAACAGCTTGCGCAAGCGCAAATGACTGTCAGGATTTACTAAAGACACGCAGTGAAAATAGCGATGAAAAGGCGTTTTTGACCTTCTGACCTTCTTGCATATGCATT
Organism: Hypophthalmichthys molitrix; assembly: GCA_037950675.1. Lineage (NCBI taxonomy): Eukaryota > Metazoa > Chordata > Actinopteri > Cypriniformes > Xenocyprididae > Hypophthalmichthys > Hypophthalmichthys molitrix. Next base: position 38,651,839 of record CM075496.1, on the reverse strand, counting down.
TGTAGGAGTTTCCCTTTCAGACGCAAAATTTATGAGAGGCAAGTATTTGGTAACAATTTATTTTGATAATCCACTTTAGACATTCTACTATAAATACAAAGTTCTGTCATGAAACTCTAGATGCGCAGGCTAATAGGTCCTTAACTCAACCTGCTTGTAATCAAATCATTATCTATAGGACACAGATGATTGGTTCTTGCTGTATTAGTAGCATGCTCAATCTTTAAATACATGAGTAGCATTTGCCTTAGCAGTGCCGCTTGCTTTCAGAAACCCTCCAACTTCCCCAGCTCCACCTGTATAGATCTGCTACGGGTAATTCATGTTCGCTGTATTGTACAGCAGCAGCATGTCTTACTCGTTCACAGCAGCGTATCGGTGTATGTATTGGCAGTAGCAAGTCTCGTACTTGCTCTGCAGCAGCAATAATCAACAGCAAAAGCAGCAGCATAGCAGATCTGTTCCGCCAAGACCAAACATATCAACAATGTCATACCCATTACCATGCCAAACACTCCGAGAGTTGTCATGACAGAACTTTGCAACTACATGTCAGTTGACTGTCTGCTTAATATCACCAAGTACAACATGTTCCTGGATCAACTTTCCAATCAACCAATCAGATTTGAGTGACAAGTTTACAGTTTATGTCAAGTTTAGGCTTACAACCAGGGTTATGTGCTTCTACATCAGTGTTATTCACCTATCATTTCCCTCTGATTTTAGGGATAACTTATGGGTATGATTAAGTTTAGGGGTAGGAATATGGTTAGGACTAAATATTTGGGGACAGGAATGTCTTACTTACTGTAGTGGCAAATTAATGAGAGTGAGTTTACCTGTATTGCAAAATTACTTATAGTTAGTAGAATGTCTAAAATGGATTATTAAAATAAAGTGTAACTGAGTATTAAATAAATCCTGCAACGTATGGATTTATTTACTGGTATTTGCACCATTATTTAATGCACAAAAATGTTTTAACCCATTAACCCATTTTGCACTTGACATGCTATGATAGTTGCTGTAAGAGTTCCTTTATTTGGAATGCCAGAGACAGTTAGTAGATAACCCGCACCTGAATATCATCGGCTCTGCTGGTTTGCGACCCTACACTAATTTGCGTTGTCTAATTTGCGCATTATCAGAAATTCCCACTCCCATCTGCGCTTATATGGGATTATGGTCTCACACTAATTTGCTCTGTTTAGTAAATCTGGCTTTTAATTATGATGTAAACAGTTTGTCTTTATTTCACCTTGACTTACCCTACCCTATCTTCACCTCTAGGATCTATACTTGCCTCTGTCTCTGGAAGATGATGATTCACAGGGGGAGTCCATGTAGACTCTTTCCGCTCCGTACGCCAATCAACATGCCAGTCACAGAGGCATCTCTGGTGCTATCTGTCTTTGAAACATCAACATCACCGCCCCAGTTGCCAGGGTGAATGCACGCATCACCTTTGCTGCCCCTTGGCCGTCAGGCTTTAGACCTCGAGGCTTTGCAGCGATGGTCATTGCACTATTTGCTGCTTGAGAATTTGTTGCATCCATTTTCTGTGTTTTGATAATAGATTTGTAGTGACTGATGGAAATGTTAAGTATATGCGGGGCATATGCTGCAGTTTTCTCTTGTATTATAACAACAAACACCCAAATTTGTACATGTGGTCTGCTGTGGCAATTCATTTTATATATATGACAAATTTGAGAAACCTAACTGTTAACACACAGCAGGTCAGTTTAGCTCTTTAAACATCCAACCATCATTTTTTAAGCCAATAGTTTTGACTTTTTCATACTGACTTTTTTAAAAGCTTGGTCTTATGAATTTCAAGCAGCAAATAGTCATTTTTACAAGGGTGTGATAGTCTGACTTGTACAAGAAAAAAAAGACAACAAAAAAATGTAAAAGAAAAAATGAAAAAAAAAAAAAAAAAAACTTGCACCATTAATAATTTTTATTAATCTCGTTTTGTAACCCTCTTTCTCTCTCTGTGCAATGGTTTAGTGTGTTTTAAAGCCCATTGAGTTGAAATAGAGCCCACAGAAAAGACTCTATCCATATCACTGTAAATAATGTGTACAGCCTACTCTAAGACATCAACATCTATGTTTTTACATTGTTGCAATGTCTTTAAAACAGATATAATGTTAAATGTCAATAGCTCTGAAGGTACTCATTGCAGATTGAGAGGGGGGCCAAAAGCCATATAACAAGGTCTTTTTGCTTTCAAAAACAATCACATTAGGTTTTGAAAAGGCAAAAGATTAGCTTATAACAGCAGCAGATTTCTGTTCAAATGGATGTGATTTAAGGAATAGGGAAATTAAAGCCAGTATGACTTTATTTCTAAAATAAAAAAGGAATAAAAGAATGAATGTTTAAGTAATACATCGTATTCCAAGTTTTCTAAAGCCACTTGATTGCTCTATATGAGGGACAGAACAAAAATTTAAGTCCTTATTCACTGAAAACCTTGCTCTCTACTGCATGTCATTCACAAGAAGATTCTGATGCAAGATTTCATGCCATTGTTTGTTATATGTGTTATATCCAGTTGTGACACATCAAGTTTGAATAGGTTGAATATTTGAATTTCTCACACAAAGCTATGTTAAGTCATTAAACCATTTATGGTGCTTGTTTGAAGCTCCGAATAGCTTTGTGGTATGAAAAAGTGTAGCATGAAGATTCTTCAGAATACTTTGTCCAAGATAAAAATGTCGTACAGGTTTAGAGCGACATGATGACCATTTTCAGTTTTGGATGACTATTCCTTTTGAAACTGAGTTTGAAAATGTGTTTTAAGGTAGTGTCCTTTTTCAGAAAGCCAAAGTTATGTTGAAAAGAGGGAAGCTGAAAAATAATATTTTCTCTCCCCCAGTGATGATGTACATATCGGAGTCTCTCATTCATAGTTCTTATTTGAAGATGAACAGAATATCACACCTGAACATTTACATATTAGAAAACCAAATACATACGATATGATGATGGAATTCAGTGTATGATAGCAAATTGCATTCATTTCTCAATCACAACATCAAAATGATCTCTGCAAGTGTCATGATATCTGTTGATCAAAAAAAAAAAAAAAAAAAAAAAAAACTAGCACAACAAAACTGCACAAATCAAGCAAACCCTTTCATGATCCTTTTTAAAAAATATAATTTCCATTCTCCCATTTTCCACTGAAGTGTCTCCTGATGATTTTTCACCTTCCATGGTGCCTTTTATTAACCATCCTTTATGAAAAAAGCAAAACAAACAAACAAACAAAAAAAAAAATCTATAAGAAAACTAAAAACACTCATCTGTCAGTTGTTTACTGTATCTTTTTGAAATGTTTGATATGAAGTTGGGCTCAAACACTAACTATAACGACACACTCTGTAATCTGTTACTGTAGTAGTTTATCAGGGTAATTTCTTCAGACATGGTGCAGATGCTCTCTTTTCTCCTATAGTGCTGTAAACACAGTTGCTTGTGTACTGATATTTTTGGGCTTGGGAACATTAAAAAAAAAAAAAAAATCAGACTTCCTCTCTGATTATCATGTACTTCCTGCTGTATCATTGTGACTTGTTTTGGTGATGTCATTCTGTGTATTAAACTTCTCTCTTTACTATTAAAATGAGATGCTCTTCCTGTCCTATTTTGACTGCAGTAATGCTCATGAATGTCTTTTGGTGTTGTTCTGTTAGACTTTTTTTTTTTTTTTTTTTTCTTCTAAGCACATGACCTACATTCATGGCCAAATTTTTCCACTTTTCATGCCTAATTAAAATGAACTGAGAAATCAAATTTTTCCAGATTTTTAAGAGAACTTCATTGTTATTCCAAAAACAGCTCTTATTGAAACCAAGCTGCCAAAACGACTTGTTTTGTACTTCTTATTCTCTGTTACATAGTAGAGATTAATACATTAGCACAAGACAGCCTGCACTGACACAGAAACAACTCCGACTTCCTCAACAGTGAAGTGATATGGACAGACTGAGTGATACTAGAATCACTTGACTAAAAATAACATTACATTGGCTTTTTATTTTCAACTATGTGAATGTCTCAGTAGAGCATTCGACACAGGCTGTGCAAAAGCACTTCTAAAGGAATGATCAAAGGCTCTATATACCAAGACGGTTTCGCTTGTATTAGCTACTATGAATAGGAGAAACTGCAATGCACAATATGGCAGAACAGGTCCTGCCGTCTAAATAAAGGAGCCATTCGCCCATTGGTAAGTCATCACGTCACTGCAGCTGCCGTTAGAAGCTCTGGTTACCATAGAAACAGTCAGGCCCTGTCCACAGTGGCTGGACCAACTTGCCCATATTTCCTGCTTTTCAACACATGAAATTGAAATTGGGGTGAATGCAGTGAAAACTTATTACATTGGATAGCAATGTTGTAGTTCGAGAACAGCTCATTTTAAGTGCAAATAGCATTACATGCTATTTAACAGTGGTGTAAAGTATTTGAGTAAATTCAATTAGTTACTGTACTTAAGTAACTTTTTGGCTACTTTGTAGTTTTACTGAGTAACCTGATCTAAACCAGGTTGGAGTTGTATTGTTTTGTCAACTCTAAACCTACTCTGAAACTCAGAGTTTGTTTAACTAGCTTCATGCAACTGGCCTTAGGCAAGAGATTGGTGTTCAGGTGATTTTAACTGTTAGTGTTTGGCTCGTCTTGTCTTCAAGAATTATTATGGGAGCCTGTGAGGACCATTCTGAGTTGCCGTTTACAATACACCATTTTCAACTAAAAATGGAAAACTTTTTTGGCCGTTCATTTACAAGACAATTGCGTTTTGGTGGCCTGAAAATGCGAGCTTTTGAAATCCGGTTTCAAAGTGCAAGTTTTTGAAAACGATACTGTTATCTTCTCATTTCAATTTTGGAAACATTATGGGAATGCTACTTTTGAATGTTCTCTGAACATTCTGAAATTAACATTTAAAATTGTCAGACGAACATGATTAAAAAAAAAGTTCCATGAATAATGTATAGAGAATGTTTCTGTAATGTTTTGACATCGTTAAAGACAAACGTTCTATTAATGTTAAGATGCGTAAGAACGTTTGTTCATAACTTTGAGAGAACCTTGACAGAACGTTTGCAAAGTTCTGAGAATGTTCCATGATAGATGGATTCAAAGGTCAAGAACTTTCAACAAGTCAGAAACAATATGGTGGTGGAAGGGTGGCATGGGTGCCTCTTATTAAGCTTCTGAAAACGCATTATCTGCTCGATTAGCTGTTGTGAAGCTGACATCTGTGCAAGAATCTCCTCAAGACATCTTTGTGTAGTTAATTTTGACTCAAAAAATAAAAAGACCACTGTGCCCACACTCTTCTGTTACTTGCTGGTGTTTGTTGTAACACTCTGAAAAGCACATTTTTCAAGATTCAAGACCTCTGGTCTGTGAATTTCAACATCTTCAGTTGACACATTAAATCATAAGTACACTGTATGTTGCCTATAGTGAAACCACAGTTTGTGGTTAATGAAGATTGTCCACTTGTAGAAGGTTCTACAAATTACTCCCTCTCTTCCATATTGTCCTCTCCTGCAGTAACAATACACAAAAACCATGTACTTTATTGGTAAGTAAACTGAGTTGTAAATAACAAAAGTAAACTGACTGTTCAGTGTTCACTCATTAGTTATCATTAGAATTGGATATCACCTAGCAACTCAAATAAGAAAAAGAAAATTCGCTGTAGCTAGACTAACATAACTACAACATTTAACAGTGTTGTGTTGTGCTGACATCTAGTGGTGTAGATGCAGCTTGATGCAAATGTTTTTTTAGTTACCATAGAGCAAACACAAAATGTTATACATGTTGTATACACAAATTATTATTTAAATATATATTACATTATAACACCCCCTCTGAACATAAAAATATATTTCTATTTTTTAGTGATAACTATTACAATTACAATATTATTCATGGAAAAATTACGAAATTGAAATATTTTAAAGGCAATTGTGCTTAAATGAAGGTTTGCAAAAATGAGCACAAATCAACAAATCCTGGAGGATGACCTCCTTGAGTGCTCTAATGTTCGATGTTGCCGCAGGAGTTTCACCATGGGAGAATATCATTGTCATCTTGAAAATGTGACCAACAATGCAGTGAATGAGGAGAGGGTAGCATCTTCTGTTTCAAGATTTTGTATAAAATGTGGGAATTCATGACACCATTGATAAAGCACATTTCCCTTACACCGTTAGCACTCATATCCCCATGTAAGAACTTACCTCAGAATTTTACTGTGTGAGACCATATATTTTAGATGCTGTTAGATCCATAATGAATGACTTGAGGTCTGTCCCAATTTGCATACTTATGCACTATTCTATGCCTTTTTGTAGTATAAATAGTGTGAGTGGTGTGTTCACACTGATTCCAAAAAAATAAAGTGCATTTTAAATATCCAGATGACGCACTTAATTAAATAAGTGTGGAATGTTGGACATTTCATGCAATCAACTGTTGCAGCTTTCTTTATGTAGCCAAGAGGGAGGGGCTATTAGAGTATGGGCTCCAAGAAGTCTTCATTTTGATAATATGGGTCTTGGAAAAAATTAAAGTTTCTTGCACTTTGGCTACAGTAGGTGGAGAACGATTATGCATTTTATTGAGACATTTTATTGTTGCGTATTGTGAGATTAAACAGTCACTCTTCTCATAGCTTTTGCCAGCTCTGAAACATTTGCTTGGCACTATTTTGCTTCCTGGTCTTTTCTTAGGATAAATCACTCATCACGAAATATAATTTTCCATTCCAATTATAGATTATTCCAGGGACCTTGTTACAAGTCCACTGTTATATTACTTTTGCTACTATGTTCACATATAAAACATAAATTTGGTCATCCTCTTGTACCATTGTCCTATTTTGTGTAAAGAAATAAGTCTCCTAATCAGTGTTGGGGAAAGTTACTTTTAGCATTACAATATTGAGTTACTCCCTAAATAAAGTAACTAACTGCGTTACTTTTTATGGAAAGTAATGCGGTACGTTACCTTTGTGTTACTTTTTCTCATCTGGGCTTGGCTTGCTTGTTTGTTTTATAATAACAAATGGCAAATGTTAAGGCCCTTTCACACCAAAAGTGAAATGAATAAGCCTCAGTCTGAAGAAAATGCATATTTACACCTGTACAGTAGAGGGCGCAGCTCAAACAAACCTTTCAGCTGTGCTGCCATTCTGGATTAAAGAAGAATAGGAAGCAGGAGAAGAAAGTTCAACAATCTTAAATAAATAAATAAATAAATAAAATGAAAAAAATGTGAACTTTATCTAAAGTCATTTTTGCTTATTAGTTTAGTTGAATTGGATCATCGAAGGTCAGCAGCAAAGACATTGGCTAATAAAGTGAGATTAAATGCATAAAGGCCCAGTTTCACAGACATGGCAAAGATTTTAAAATATGCCAGCGCAAGTTGCTTTGAATTAAAACAGCTCAAACATGCATTTTAGTCTGGGACTAGGCTTAAGCCTTATCTGTGAAACTGGGGGAATGTATATTTGTATTATTTAACATATTTAATTACTGTAGGTTTTCGTAACATTCTGAGATTGCATTTCACTGTTTTTATTCATTTTGAGGAATACTGAATCTGTTTTTGTGCAAGTGAGATGAGTAAATGCATGTTCACATTTAGTCTAGAACTACAATAACCATCATGTTCACACAGCGCCTCTTACTCACAATTTCTCTCAACATGGGGACAGGAGAGCTGTCAGTCAATAAATGGGAAAACAAAGTAATTTGCGTTACTTATTTGAAAAAAAGTAATTCAGATATTTTGTAAATATATAAGTAACGTTACTTTATTAGTTACTTGAAAAAAGTAATCCGATTACATAACTTGTGTTACTTGTAATGCTTTACCCCCTATGAAAGCATCATGGGCTCATTTTCTTTGTCGCATCACGCCGCTCGCGTCCGATGTAAACACAGTGTAATAAGGCATCTTATGTATATCTATGGTTGTAATGTATCAGGACAGTTTTTTAAGTGTCCTTGTTTGTCTGGAGCTGGGGTAACACTTTATTTTAGGGTCTTTTAACTACTTACTTAGTACTACTTAGTATACATGCTTACTTGGCATGTATACTAGAATATTGGCTATTTATTAGTACTTATTAAGCACATATTGATGCTTTATTCTGCATGACCTTATTCTACATTCTTAATCCTACCCAATACCTAAACTTAACAACAAACATATTAATTATTAATAAGCAGTAAATTAGGAGTTTATTGAGGGAAAAGTCGTAGTTAATAGTGAATATGTGTTCCCTATACTAAAGTGTTACCGGAGCTGTTGTGCTGTTGGTGACGAACTCTTGTTTATACATACTCTTGTGTACTGTATGTTAATTTTTTGTTCTTCCTTGTCTTTCGTTCGTCATGTTTGCTTTGCTTTAGCAATGATAAAGAGACATCCACTCTTGCATTGCGTGTTTGTGCATTTGGGGGCGGAGCAATGAAGGGAGGCATCTGTTTGTTTGGCTTGATTTCAAATATCAACAGTGTTTCTCAGAAATCGCTTACTGCACCTTTAATACTGCTTAAAAACATCCAGGTACATCTTGTGTAGCTGGTTAAAGAACAGAGTGTACAGAGCTGTGATCTTGACAAAGGGAGACAAATTTGAAGAAATTAAAAATAAGACCATTTTGTTAAACATTTTTTAAATTCTTGTAGGCCTATATTTTCTTACACATCATACATGTTATTTTATAGTTTGATGGCTTTCTAAAAAAGTAGAATATATAGGAGAATAATATGCGTGTCCAAACTTTAGAGTCCAGTTCTCACTATTAACTAACTATTAACTACTAATTACTTCTTATTAATAGTTAGTAAGGTAGTTGTTTAGTTTAGGTATTGGATAGGATTAAGGGATGTAGAATATTGTCATGCAGAATAAGGCATTAATATGTGCTTTATAAGTACTAATAAACAGCCAATATCCTAATGCATGCTAATAAGCAACTAGTTAATAGTGAGAATTGGACCTTAAACTAAAGTGTTACCAAACTTTTAACTCTGCATTTCTCAACTCCAGTCCTGGGGACCCACCTACCAGAATGTTTTAGTTGACACCCAACGTGCTGTTTCCCACAAGGCTATGGCCATAACATACGGCCTTAAAAAGTATATTTAATAATGTACAAAATCAATAGAATTCCTTGTAGTTCTAGTAGTTCACCTACGGAAAAAGACAAGAAAACAGTTCTCTTAAATGGAATAAAACTTTCAGGTAAATCAAGAAGAAGAAAAAAGTAGGGTAACTCAAGATGGTTAGGATTTAAATTTGAATAGTTATATTGTAACTTTTGAACCATTAGTATTCAGCTAAAATGTGCAAGGGAAAGGGGCTATTTGAGAGAGTCACTGCAAATTACAACTGTTTGTTTCAAGTAAAATGACTGACAGACATCATGAATGAAGTAGCAAAGCAGCGGCCGAATGATTCACTGGAACTGTAGAATATAGTATTTAGCTTTGGATTGATGTGTATTTGACTAAAAACCAGCATTCTGTTCAAGATTTTTCCCTTTTTTTATTATATATATATTTTTTTATATTTCAGTCCAGTTCCGAAACTGTAGCTTTTTTGTTTTACACTCAAGACACAGCCATGCACAATTTAGAATTCAAAAAGTATATTGCTTCAACCACAATTTAAAATAGCTTATCCAAAACAATAGTTCCCCCCTCTATCATACGCCTCACATCCAGCCTTCTTTCAAAGAGCAGGGGAGGGGGCTTGCTGAGATGAGTCCAGCAGTTCTCAAATGTCATAATTAGAATAATAATTTAAAAAGAAAACATTTGTGTTTGTAAGCATGTACAGTCTTGTTTCTTTCTCATATTAGACACCAATAGAGGGATTTTGTCACAGCACGTGTACAGGGTTCACACATTCAGAAGAAAAGGGGAATTTACAAGAGACAAGAGGAATCCTGGCGTGAGTCGTTGCGCTTTCCACATTCGTGGCGCTTCTCAACCTTTTACGTTTTCATGTGCTCCTAGTTCACATCAGGTCCGAGCCTTGATTAAATACGAAGGGTCTTTCAAAAGCGAAGTCCACGAGCTATAAATAAATTTGCATTGTGTTTGAGAGTGTGTTTCTCCTGGCACATCTGCTTCAGTACAGGGGGTAGGCTGCAGTATAGGTCGCTCGGTGAGTGTTTAAGATGGTCGTATCAGCCTGGTTAATGGGGCTGTAGTCTCCGTTACAGGCACAAGATGCTGCTATCTGTAGGGTCTGCAAAACCATGTCCATCATAGTTTTGATCTGTTGTATTTCTTGGAACCAGGGTGCACAATATTTACAAATACATATCAAAGAGCAGCCTGAATATTACTGTCGTAAGGTTTTCATAAAAAAAGAATAAAACACAACAATGTACATTAAACATCATCCTCAAAATACCTTTTGTAATGCTAACTTATCAAAGGTTATCAGAGCTGAAGGAAAGTAATTCAGTTATGTCATGCATGAAACTGGTTCCTACGATAACTCCCATTTACCTGCTTTGATACTCACTGTAGGTGGGGTTGTGACATCCATTGCGATATACACGGAAGCAGTAGCACTATTTAGATATTGCTATCCATGCCTGTAGATGTCTATGGTTGTCGCTAACTACTGTACTATATCTACTCTAGTACCCTTCTGTCTATGGTGGGGTAGTCTAGGTGTAGTATCCTGAATTTTCACAGTGATTTGAAAGACAGACTAAATGCAGGCTGAGGTTATCCTATCTACGCACAAACATAGCACAACTCTCACACAAACACTCATTTGTAAAGAAAGATATCAAGTCGACATGATCTATCAGACACCTACATCCTCTACAAGGGCGTACACTTAAGACTTCTACTCATGTACTGTATGAATCAATATTCTTAAACCAAGGGAGAATTAAGATAACCTCAGCAAAAATCAAACATTTTTAACTTGTGACCGTAGTTGAAAAAGGCATCAGAAATAGCACCCCTATTGATGATTGTTGCAAACCGGAAAGTCTTAAAAACTAAAGAGCGCCGACAAGTGGGAAGGGGGTTGGATTTACAGACTGTTCTCTTAGGGACCATTCACACAAGATGCGATCTAGTGTTCACAACGGAATGGAGTAGAACTGTTTGTAACCCTTGGGTACTCTTGGGTAGAACATTCTCTACGCAAGTATGCAAACGCTGATGCGAATGCTTGGCTCCCATTGCATACCATGCATTATTGTGTTACTGTTGCTTTTATAAACCTCAGTTTTCTAGGCAGTAGATTTATCTGTCATCTGTCATCAAACTGAATGTTATTATTCCAAGTAGCTGGCTACATATAAACGTTTATAAGATGAATTTGCTCAGCAAGAAACTGCACTCCTTGTGGCAATGTGTACTGACACTGAACCTGGACTTGCGTAGCTTGAAGTGTCTGCGTAATTGCGTAGAGCTTTGAGCCTTAAAAACATGGCACTCATGTTGCAAGACAAAACAGAGACTGACGCCAACTGAGAGACTGAGGCCAACAATGAAAAAACAATAATGAGTCTTATGTGAATGGCCCTTCATCATGCAAATATTTTCAGCCAATCACTGCTCACTGAAAGATGTCAAAACACCAGCATGGATTTCAAACTCCATAATGCCCAAGAAGTACCACATTAGCCTGCTCTACTTTTGGCTCTTCATGGCTTGGTTTTCAGCATTTTTCATTTTCTCCTAAAATGCATAGTATAGACCTATGTGTTGTGGTATTCATGCCTGAATTCTGGGTCCTATGGCAGAGATATTGCACAAGAAAACACAGTCTGTGAATCCATGACAGAGAGAGAGGTGCTTTCTAGCAAAGTCAGGATGCATTTTGCCTTCCAAGGATTTGATCTGTTTAATACAATAGCAAAGTGGCTTCTGTATCAAATATTCTGAGGAAATCTTATGAAACATTGTCCAAGTTACATTTAACCTCAAAATCACAAGAAATATGAAATGATATTTTGCTTAAAGAAAATGAAGACTGTTAAAAAACTTATATTACAGTGTTTCTACTGTAATACAGTAATAAACCATTGTATTCCATTCCATTCCAACAGGTGGAAAAAACTTTATCAAAGTCAAACAAAAAATACATCAAAGTCTGCCTATTTTTAAGACTATTAATATTAAGCTTTTGTATTAAGACAGTATTACTTATGTCTTAAAGGGTTAGTTCACCCAAAAATGAAAATTCTGTCATTAATTACCCTCATGTCGTTCCACACCTGTAAGACCTTTGTTCATCTTCGGCACACAAATGAAGATATAAAACAAAATAACGACTTTATTCAACAATATCTAGTGATGGTACACTGCTTCATGAAGCTTCGAAGCTTTACGAATCTTTTGTTTTGAATCAGTGGTTCGGAGCGTGTATCAAACTGCCAAAGTCACGCCCCCCAGTGGTGAACCATTGAAATTTCGAAACACTTATGAGGAAACGAAGCCTTGTTTACTGAAATCACGTGACAATTTGATACACGCTCTGAACCACTGATTCGAAACAAAAGATTTGTAAAGCTTTGAAGCTGAGCATCTGAAAGTGTTAATTATCTTGCTGTCAATGGAGGCCTCACTGAGTCATCAGATTTTTATCAAAAATATCTTAATTTGTGTTCTGAAGATGAACAAAAGATTTACGGGTGTGGAATGACATGAGGGTGAGTAATTAATGTCAGAATTTTCATTTTTGGGTAAACTAACCCTTTAATCTTAAAAATAGGCAGACTTCGTTTATTCATAATAGAATTTCTCTTTTTTTCCTTTTGATTTTGGGATTAAATTTGACCTGGGCATGTTTTTGTGAGATTCATCTTTGTTCTTATATGTCTTTTGCTCTCAAGCCCTCTCTCTCTCTAGCATACTATCGTATGCTCTCTGATTTTGCGCACACACAGTGTAGAAAGGAAATGATTGCTGTGAATAGCTGTGGTAGACAGTCATGCAGATGTCTTGAGGAGATCCCGAGATTTGGAGGTACACTTCTTCAGGCACAGGAAAAACTCTGTAAAACCCAAAGAAGGTTGCTAGTAATCCAAGACAGTACAGAATAGATTAAATAAGAGATTGGATGATCTACTGTAATCCACATCATCTTTCATTCCAGAGAGAAGGAACACAGGAGTTGTTTTTCAGTTTGTCTCCTTTCCAGATGTGTAGAGGTGAACACACACTGATGGACTGGTGCAGCAGTTCCATACATCACAACGTGTGTGTGAGGGCGGGCAGCAGGGCCAATCCCATCCCAAAGGCCTTGAATTGCTGTCAATCACCCTTATAAGGGCAAGTGCGTGTGCAAGCATGTGCTTGTGTTAGTGTTTGTGTCCAGATTCAGATATTGTGTAATTGTGCTTTCACACATAAACACACTGTACCTGCACTTTGTGCGTGTGAATGTGTATGCATGTGTGTGTGGGTAGGGGGAACACATCCTAGCGGCTGCTATTCTTGATGGCTTCCTTGGCAGCTACAATCAGCGGAGTCAAACTGGAGAGGGGCTTGGCAAGCTTCAGGAATGAGTGCTGTAAAGAGAAAGAACACATTTAGAACTTCACTTTTTGTATCTATTTTGGTCTAAATATTCCTTTATAACCTTGTAAGTCCACTTCCAGAAAATTCGTCTACTGCCTAAGCAGCAGCATGCTCTTCTGAGGGTTTAGCCTTAGCTCAAGACTCTGCTAATGGTTGAGAACCATTAGCAGAGCTCCCGTGACTGCATCAAAATAAGCCAATCATTGAGGTAGTTCAAATCCTTCACACCCTGGAGACCCATCTGGGCCAGAGCGGCATCCATACACTTCACAGAGCTAGGGCCAGTCCAAACAGAAGAACCAGAAAATGATAAGCTTTGCCCCCAAAAGCAAACCTGAAGAACAGCCTGTGTCTGTGATCTGAATATGACCTTCAGATTGATCGTAAGAAGGGTTCAAACTTGAGACAGAATAAACTTTAGCATCAGCATCCCAATTGATAGCTAGCAGCACCAAGTCAGTATCTTTTTAAATGCCTCATCAGCTCCTTCATGTCAGCTTCATAAGACCCCATAGTATGCAAAGCCGCACACGCCTGACCGGCAGCCATATAGGATTTGCTGATCAGAGCAGATGTTTCTCTGAAGTTTCAGCTCAAAATACCCAACAGATCATTTATTATAGCTTTTCAATTTTGCCCCTATTTGGGTGTGAGCAAAACACAATGCCTTTGTGTGTGTTCCTTTAAATGTAAATGAGCTACTGCTTCCGGCCCCCTTTCCAGAAGAGGGCGGAGCTTTAACAGCTCGCTCTTCGGATACTCAACAACAACAAAACTGGAGAATCTCACGCAGCCAAAATACCTTACATGTCCGAACCGGAGTCAGACACTGATGGAGAGACTCAGGAAAAAGAACTTTTAGAATGCAACTGGACATTTCTGAATGGTTAGTGGATAAATTTATGTAGCTGTTGTGGAGTTAAGTTGATTTAACTCTTTGAATACTATGTACCATTATGTTAATCTTTTGTGCAAATCCAGCATTGAACTGACCCTCATTTGTGAAGCAGTCCGGTGTTCTGACGAATAATGCTACCAACACTATATTTGCATTGTGTTACCTACTGTTTTAATGGGTGGTTGCAAAATCTGAGCAGGTTGCACAAATCTGGCATAAAATGATTTGCGCAAATATAGCACTTTACCGGCTATATTCCAGAGCCTGCCGGGAATCTATGGAGACTCTTATATTCATTGGTACATCCAATAACAGAACATTTGTAATGTTTTTTGGTGCAGACATTGTACATCTCCAGCTGCTACAGCAAATAAACAGAAATGGCGGACTGCTGTGGCTCTGCATAGTATGAGGTACTGTATAATGTGTACAAATGAAGTAAAAAAAAAAAACTGTATAATTACTGTATTTTATACAGTAATACAGATGTCTGAAGCGTAGTTTGTTACCTGCAGCAATTCTTTAGCTGACCCTCTCCGGTCTACATCCATCTCCAGACAGCGGTTCAGGAAGTCTCGAAACACTGAGGATAGCCGTTCAGGATTTTGTAGCTCTGGAGTTCCGTTGGTTGCAATTAAATATAGGGCCTACCACAAGGGAAAAACATTAATGTAGTGGAACAATAGAAAAGTCTGCGTATCCAATCCAAGTTACAATGCAGCAAAAAAAGGTAAATGTTCACACATTAATGTCATTTCTACCAATTTTATTTTTTCAAATAATGCCTTTCATGCAATGTGTAATATAGTTGTTAATTAAAGTGTTTTTCGACCTTGGATGTATGTACATCTATTGTAGGAGACCTTTAAAACAAACAGGGCTGGACATTAAGTTTTTTGTTCACCAGCAACTGTGGCTAGGGGATTTCCATTTTCACTGGCCACACTTTTAACATTGATAACATGGGGGAAAATTGCCATATAAATATTTCTAATATTATCTCATAATTTGGCTGCAGGTATATTAGGCTGCTGTCACTTTAAGATCTGACGCATGGATCCATTAAACTGTTACACATGCGCTTTCTCAACTGTTTACGTTCACTTAAAACATAACTGACTGTGTTTATGTGAACATTCGCCGTATACTAAGACTGGCATTTTGACATTATTTTGTGTGTATATATATATATATATATATATATATATATATATATATATATATAAAATTCAACCAAAGTGGCTAGTAGGAGTGACTACGTTACACGCCACTGCTAAAATCCACCCACATTTGGCGGGTTTGCGGGTGTCAAGCCTTGAAAACAAAACTAGGAATGTTTAAAATAGCATTTTTAATTTTTTTTACTCCTTAGGTCTTCAACAAGCAATCACCAGTTATTAAGCGATCGAGACATTTGTGTTACCAGCTCAGATGCTTTACTACTTAGACCAACCCAAGATTTGCCACCTCAACAAAGTTAACTACTGTACTTAGCAAATAACGACCAATCAGCTTCAGTTTGTTGTAGGAATTACTGCATTTAGGATTAGTTGCCATTTTTTGAAAAAGGATATGTATAATGTTGCTTTATAAAGCTCTGTAAGGTCTTACCCTGAGTGGGTTCTCATTCAGGTATGGTGGTTCTCCCTCCACCATTTCAATAGCCATGATGCCCAGGGACCAGATGTCCACTTTGGGGCCATAGGCCTTCCGGGTTACGACCTCTGGGGCCATCCAGTAGGGTGTGCCCACCATAGTGCTACGCTTGTTCTGCTCAGGTGTGATCTGAGCACAAAACCCGAAATCCGCTATAGAAAGAAAGAGAGAGGGTTAAGA
Organism: Hypophthalmichthys molitrix; assembly: GCA_037950675.1. Classification (NCBI taxonomy): domain Eukaryota; kingdom Metazoa; phylum Chordata; class Actinopteri; order Cypriniformes; family Xenocyprididae; genus Hypophthalmichthys; species Hypophthalmichthys molitrix. The sequence goes on along the minus strand of CM075496.1, from coordinate 38,635,492 downwards.
CGTTGGTCTTGATGCATAGCAGGAAATTACATTAACATTTTCTGAAGAATTTATGAGTTGTGCTTATAACAACAGTAATAAAAAATAAAAGGAACTCACTGAGTTTCACTGAACCATCCATGCCCAGTAGAATGTTGTCACTCTTGATATCTCTATGAATCACCTGATTAGAATGGAGGAAGTCCAGAGCCTGTAGACACTGTGAAGATATACACATCCAAAGAGTCAGATCAGATCATAGATTCATAGTAATTCAGAGTATGTAGGTTTGTAAATACGTAGTGTAAATCGAGTGTATTTGTTACCTCTCTGCACACTGCAGCAATCTGTCCCTCATCCATGCAGGTCTCGGTTACCACATCAGTAAGTGAACCACCTGCCAAATACTCCATCACCACCCACAACTCATCTCCTACTAGATAACTGAGACAGAAAGATGAAAACAGTTTATATTACAGGTACCAACCTGACCACTAAATGAGAAGTGAGATGATAGTAGCATGGTACCTGAATTTAAGTTCTAGTACATCTCTATAGGTAGTTTTCAGTATTTCAAGTTGGACAAAAAGTTACAAGTTTTTTAATGGCATTTACAATTATTCATATAGCAGAAGCTTTTATCCAAAAAGACTATTAACAGGAACATTAAATCCAAGGGAGAAAACAATACATGAAAATTATTTAGAAAACAATTGTTAAAAATGACTAACATTATAGCTATCGACAGAATTGAATAACCAATATTAATCAAATTTTTAGCATTATCATGATTAATTTCACATTTTGCCTCTGAAAATATATATTTTTGTCATTTGTAGTCCATTTAGTTATATGCATTCATTTTCTATTTTCAGGAAAGGAAAGAAAACAATAAAATAATATGTAAACTAATTCAAATAAATAATAGCAATTTTATTTTTAATTTGCTAATTGCTAATAATTTCATATTAATAAAAACAACTATTTTACCCAAACTGTCACAATGTATTTGAGAATGCTTCCACAAACAATTTACACAGAAATGTTCTGTTAATGAATAAGAGCAAATATTTTAATATTAAAATAATAATTAATAAGAAAATAAATATTTAATAATAATAATTTTTGTAATTAATTGCATTAATTGAACTCTGTTAAATGCTAACACGTCAGTTAACATATATTAATGTTGAAGGTTGTACCTGTCCAAGTAGTTGACTATATTGGGGTTTTTGTTTTCCCTCATAACGAGAATCTCATTAATAATGAGTTCTTTCTTTGGCTGCTGTTGCAGATTCATCTGTTTAATGGCCACCTGAACAGAGTAAAAGGGAGAGAGGTCAGCAAAGGGCAGGAGGCCATGTGGAGGCTTTCTTCAGATCGAAACTTAATCTGGTTTACCTCTTGTCCTGTGGCAATGTCAATAGCTGTGTATACTGTCCCAGATGCCCTTAAAACACAAAGCGGAGAAACAGGTTAAAACTTTTCTATACTGTAGTGACTTAGCATTGACTCATACATTATTCAGTGACCAACAGAGGGCAGCACTGGATTTCTTAATGCCCTCAGAGATCACCTCTCAAGAAATATGTACATATGGGTGGGTAATTCACATGTCCTGCTGTGTGATATGCTATACTTTCTAAACAACATTTTTCTAATTTAGCTTTAATGACCCCACGTTGCTTGGAAGACTACATTTGTGTTTTTACAAATGCAATTGTGAGATTAAAACAAACCCAACACAAATTCACAGGGATATGAAATATCTAACCTTTGACCTCTACACTGTCTGACCCATAATCATAGCAGTATACTGGGGTATTTACACAAGGCTGGAAAAAAAAAAAAGCGATACATGAAGATTAACATAATCTTACCAGTGTCATCAGTGTACAATTCCCCACTATCTCATACACACATATAGGAGTAATACGTACATAGTACAGAAGCTGCTGCTCTGCTTGATATATGAGGCTGTATATCTCCCTTGGAAAGTATTAATTGGTCGTGTCAATCCATGAACACACACCCTTTCTTTTTTTCTAGGGCACCAGGCCACAGATTATTATCAAGGCGCATGAATTATAGAGCAACGGTGCAACTGGATCAGGTGCATTCAGGTTAAAGCCACATGGAAACACCCTTGGACTGATCCTGGAGCAGTATTTGCTGCTCAGAATACAGGGACTGCCAGCAACTGACAAGAATATGTACAGGTCTGAAATCATTTAGGAAGAAGTGCAATGGTAATAAAGAAATATAAACCAATTTATGTGTTTAATTGAATGATTTTTACTATGCAATAACTGAAACTAAAATAAAAATAAAAGTTGAAAAAAAAAAACATTAAAAACTGTCTACTCTTATTGACACCCTCATGCAAACATGTATGATTTTAGAACACCTGGAATACAGTGTAAGAGTCATTTGGGCTACTTTTATGATCATTTATGGCACTTTTTTGTCCATTTTGGAGCTTGACAATCACTGGTCAGTATCTACTTTTTTTGGGAAAAAAAAAAAAAAAAAAAACTGTAAACATTCTTGCAAACATTTGAGAAAAAGCCTTTTGTGATCCATTAAAAAATCATTTAGAGTGAATAGTTGCTTTGAAAGGAGGTCAGCTGATAAACTCAAAACACACTCAACTCCTCTCTCCCTCTCTTTGGCCTGTAGTCATTTCTTTATTCTTGACTTCTTAAACCTGACATCCAACCAATGAGAGGTGTGGTGTGTGAGTTTGGGTGGGTATGTGTGCATAGATGATGACTGTGGATAAACATACCCTTGTCCTATTTTCTCAAAACGTGTGTATTTCTTCTTGGGATCCCCAACACTAACAATGCTTCCTGGAAGAAAGAGGAGAGCCCTGTAAGACTATATCCACACAGAAGCAAATGTATACGAACAGAGCTTTTGGACGGTTAACTGCTGAAGAGAGATGCATGATAAGTTTAGTTAACAATATAAATAATTGTTAATGATGGTCAGTGACATAGATCTGTTTGAGTGTGTCTGTTGTGAGTATTGCTGGCAGAGTAAGAACAGTAATCTCTGTCTGTTATAAGAACTATAATCTCTGTTTTAGTGCTTAGTGCTGTCGGTAATCTGGATCACGTGTAGTCAAATGGAAAAAAAGACAATGATTCACAGAGTGCACACAAAAGAGACTTGATCTGCATTCTTGAACAAAAGTTCTAAAGAAATGTGCATAAGATACGTATTGGAAATTTATTAGAATTTGGAACCAACTCCAAAGGACCCTAATGGGATGGAATAAGAATGATATAAAAATCAAATATGATCACTTTGGGTATACAGACATTCCTACAGGATTTTGATTATGAGAGTCCTTTAAATTCTTTTAAATGTCCTACAGGGGCATTTTATTTTATTGGAAATCATAATAATCATTTACATTTATACATTTGGAAGGAACTTTTGGTAACTCTTTAGAATACTGATCCTTCATTAATGAATAACTACACAGGGACAAATGAGTAATGCATTATTAACACTCTAGTAACTAATATTAACTAACAAGAAACTCTGATTAATGAATTAGTAAGTAATAGTGCTCAGTTGAAGGTGGTAGTTCACTATTAGCTAATCAGTAACTACTATTTTTTTCCTACCTCCCAGAGAACTAATAAGAACTACTATATAGGTTCATAATTAATGTGAATAATGCACAATGTATAATTAATTCTAAAGTAAAGGTCATGGTAACCCACTAGTAATGACTGAAGTATTACCAAATCCTTCAGTAGGAATGACTAATTATTTGGATAAGTATTCTAAAGTGAAAAACATGATAACTCTCTAGTAACTACTGGAGTCATTGTAAACTTTTGAGGTTTTTGTAAAGTATTGGATAGTAATAACTCAAGAGTTACTACATAACTCTAAAGTAACTACTACTTATTTGGATCAGTATTCTAAAGTGAAGATCATGGTAACCCTCTAGTAATCACTGAAGTGTTACTACATCCTTCTAAAGGAACTACTAATTATTTGGATCAGTATTCTAAAGCGAAGATCATGGTAACCCACTAGTAATTACTTAACCCTCTACAGCACAGCATTGCCCTCAGGCAATGGAAAGTTTTCTTAAGCCCTATGTGTAGTAAATTTTTCTTTAAATGATTACAACCAATTAGAAAGGTTGAGAAAGTACCAAAGAACAGTCCAGTAAGGTGTGGGAGTCAATATCAAGTACCATTTAAAGGTGGGACATCCTGTTCTGACACATAGTCTTAGGAGCACATGGTGTGGGGAGATGCAAGATTATTTGCTTTAGTAATATTATTTAAAATGATATGAACTGTACATAAAAAATATGTGTGTGTGTATGAAGGTGTAGAGAAGCCTTTTGTCAGGTTTTATGATGGTTTTTTTATTTTTGTATTTTGCATGTTCTGAAAATTGTAACATACACCACTATTTCACAGCAGAGAAGAACTGCTTTTTGAAGTTTTGTACGCAGTAAAATCTTATTACATGAAGTACATTATATGACATGACACACTACATGATACAAACCTATGCATGTATCAAATTCAATATATCAATGTCTTTGTCTGTGTTTTTCCCTTTTTTTAATGATTTCTTGACATTTTTTTTTTTTTTAAATTGTGATTTTGATCATTTTCGCTATGATTCTGTTCCATTGCTGCACAACGTTGCCCAGAGGCAACGGAAAAATATTTTGGGGTGGGGGGAAGGTGCGGGGTCAAAACAATTTTTTATCAATAACATGTTGCCAAATGAACCAAAAAATGATGTTGAATATTTTTTTATGTGACATCAAATACATCAGAAGGAATTACTGTACAAAACTGTACAAAAACTTACAAAAACCTCAAAGGTTTACAATGACTTCAGTAGCTACTAGAGAGTTATCATGCTTTTCACTTTAGAATACTGATCCAAATAATTAGTAATTCCTTCTGAAGGATTTGGTAATACTTCAGTCGTTACTAGTGGGTTACTACTAGTGTGTGAACTTTTATCTGAAGTGACTTTTAGATTATTTCAGCTATATATTTTATCAGACCGTGAACTTTTCCTTTGATGTAATGTTGGAATACTACAAGAAAATTCCTATTAGGACCCAGTAAGGTTTCAAATTATGATGAAATTCCATAAGTATCCTGTACACATTTCTTTAGGATTCTCACTAGGGTATTATTCCAAAATTTTTATCTGCTATTTGAGAAGAACCTTTTAAACTGGGATTTTTTAAAAGCAACCTGACAATTATGTATTAAGTATTGTGGCTAAAACAATATTACAACACAGTTCCGTCATTCATGAACTTTGTCCTTATTCCGTATCATACCACATCAATGAACTGACAATGAAGTATCAGTTTACTGAAATATTATTACTAATAGCTTTTTTTTTTTTTCATTTCTGAGTGGATGTATAACTTTCTAAAGGCTAAAGTTTAGTTACACTTTATTTCAATGATCCACTAGACATTCTACTAATTATAAGTAACTTTGCAGCTACATGTCAACTAACTCTCATTAGAGTATTAGTAGACTGTTAGGTTAGTTAGGTAAGTTGATATGTACTTGTAAATTTACTTATATTCAGTAGAATGTCTGTTTGGGTAGCATCAAAATAAAGTGTTATGCAGATATTAAGCAGACAATCTACTAATACTCTAATGACTGCTAATTGACATGTAGCTGCAAAGTTACTTATAGTTAGTAGAATGTCTAAAGTGGACTATCAAAATAAAGTGTTATCAAAGTTACTGGCACTCTTAAACCAAATATTGCTATAGTATCTTATTACACCACATATGCAGCTAAAATCAACACTCTTGCCCACATACTGAGTTTTTCCAGTATTTCCTCATCTGTCATCTTGGATTTCTTTCTCTGTCGGTCAGTGTGACGGTACAGCGTACTAGACGTGTTCTCAGGCTGGACTTGTGACTCTGGAGGGGTCGTGACCTCTTTGACAGAAGCAGGAGGTGCAGTCGGCTCAATAACAGAGCGTGTGAAGATCTACAAAAAAAAAAAAAAAAACAGTGATAGAGTAAATGCATAGAAATAGAACTTCATGTATGAGAGAAACAGGGATGAAAGGAGATATGATAGAGTTCTTAATTGTTTCTCCTAGACAAAAAGATTAAATAGAGATCAAATAGAGACTTTAAGGGTCTGTTCACACTTGTAGTTTGGTTCTCTTGGTTCTTTTGGTCTGGTCCAAAAAAGAAAATTCTTCTTAGCGTTCACATTGTTATTTTTAAAGTCACAGTGAACCAAAAGTTGCAACCAACTTTACATCAGTAGCCTATTGTGACGTATTTTTCAAGTGAAAGCAGAATACTGAATTAGAAAAATAGAGAGCATGGCTTGTTTTTTTCCTGCTGGGAAATGATTGGATCTAGAGAAGTGGGCGTTCCATTCAGCTCACTGTAAAATCTCACAGCAGACTGATGGTTGGAGGGAACATTCAACCCAAGCCGTCAAATTGACATCATCAGAGAAGGAAGGTCATTCTTGTGGGGAAGTACATTTTCAGATTTTGATCAAAGATTGCAAAGACAAAAAATTGAATCAACTTGCTTGGATGAATTGTTCTCCACAAGACTAGTAATGTGCACTAACAAAGAAAATAGGGTCATCTTTGATTACATGCCGACTTTAACACTGAACCTAAAGATACAAAACATAAGGTCACAACCAGATTGGACAGCTTTTATGATGTATATTTTGTGACAGAACTTAAGGACATTCAAAACATTGCTGTGTGCTAAAAGTGTGCTGTGTGTCTTTGGTCTGTGTTGCATTCATATTTCAGTCGAACCACACCAAAGTTCATTTCGAAGCAGACCAGGGCCCCATGAAAATGTGGGTCTTGGTCCACTTGTTTGGTGTGCACCAGGGTTCGGATGGCAGTGTTCACACTTATTCAAATGAATCGCACCAATAGAGCAATCACCAGAGTTTGCTTTAATTGAACCAAACCTGCCAAGTGTGAACACACCAAGTCTTCCACTTCTCTGATTTTTCTCCTGAGAAAGTACCCTAGTAGTCTAACATCTCCAGAACTTTGTACATTATTTAGCATGTATTTGTTCATAAAAATAAACATGCTGTACTAACAGATTTGGTGTGCTCAGGCCGTGGAGCGATGATGGGTGGAACCTCATCATCATCCTCCTCTTCTTCTTCTTCCTCTTCGTCCTCCTCTTCCTCGTCTTCTTCTTCAGACACCGGAGGTGCAATAGGAGGTTCAGAAGTTGTCTTAGCCCCTTGCTGCGCTCCCACACAGACACACACATGAGTAGAGTGCAAACAGGGTTGAGCACTTGATCTACAATCAATAAATATCACAAATTCATCCCTGTACTGCTCATTTGCAGCCTTCATAACTAGCACATTTAAACAAGAACACAATGTTCTACATATATAATTCAAGCTGTCATTTCAACCTCTAGAGGGCGTCATAAATAAACCTGAGTGAATTGAGTAGTTTTCTACATTGTTGCCACATGACACTGTCACAGTCAGTTTGTACAGTTATAGTTATATTTTTAAATACATTTTAGTTTTTTGTTTTTTTTTTAGCTTTTGTCAGTCTGATCAAATAATGAGTCAAAACTGCTGTAACTACTTCTGGTTTATTAATCGCACAGTAAAACAAAGCAAATTGCATTGTAGATACAGTACCCAGTGCAGTTGTATACTTCACATTTTGCAAATGTAGCAGGCCATCTATGTTTTTAGAATGTGTATACTATGCACAGTATACAGTACATACTATTTGTTGCAGCACAAGAAAGTATGTATGTATGCTAAGTATGCTAATCCTAATTATTTTTATGTACATTCATGTGTGTTTTAATTTGCTGACAAGACTTGCTAAAGGACTATATACTGTTATTGCTGTGCTATGTCTGATTGGTATGTGTATCTGGATAAAGATTGTACAGTTAAAGTAATTTGTTCATAAATCCGCCATAGACTCTTTACAAAGTCAACTGAGACTAAGAGAACTGAAATTATTAAAGGCAGCATTATCATATGGTAATGGATATTCACAGGACCAGTGAAAACCCAAAGATTTAATATCATTTACTATCAAACGTAGCATAATCTAACCCATTCAGTACAAACACATATCGACAACACAAGTGAGGTTTGGGATCAACGTCTTTAAAAACCAGCTGCGATGTTGTGATTAAATTATGAAAGGATTTGAAATTTGTACTGCTAAAAGAAGCTTTGGTTTGAGACACTAAACTACACTCTAAAAAATAAAGGCTCCCAAAGGGGGTCTTCATAGCAATGCCATAGAAGAACTATTTTGGGTTCCCAGAACCTTTTAGTGAACATCATTTTTTTTTTCTTAGTGTGAAGAACATTTTAAAAATTTAAAGAAACTTTTGTGCAATGGAATTCAATGGATATTAAAGGTTCTTCATGGAACCATCAATGCCAATTAAGAACCTTTATTTTTAAGTGTACATTCTGAACATTCAATTCAGAGCACTTGTTTTGTCAAAATGCATGGTAATTAAAACACCCAAGGCAACTGAAAACAAAGCAGTCTACTTCCTAAAAAGTAAGCATTAAATGAACCCATATGCTCTACAAGGTGAATCTGAGATAAAACAGCAGCCTTATTTGTGTAAAGGTCACACTCACAGGATTAAGCATCACATGCATTTTCATATTTGTCTCTGCCAATTAGAAACTAGAATGTGGGCAAAAAAAAAAAAAAAAAATCTAAACCTAAAATATAAGGAAAAGATTCCAGAAGCGTCCAGCACCTGTTGGTATGAGATGAATGGTGAAAGATAAAAGACACACATACACACACTTGCATGCATGTGACGCTGTTGTTGTATGTTTTCATGGTCAACTGCAGTTTAGGGAGTATTTAATAAGGCAAGCAGCATTTTTAAAGATATAGCTAGCAAGCAGAGAGGGAAAAAAAAGAAGAATGATATAAAAATGACCTAAACTGACATTAAGGCCCCTAAATTTCTTTGTTTTTAAGACTCCAAGAAATAAAAAAACTGGAGAATTCCTAAAAGTTGGCAATACTATTTTAAAAATGAACTACATATGACATCAAGAATGTCCTGCTTGCCAAGCAATAGCAAGTAGCAGTCATGCCTTGATAATAAACCTCTGGCCTAGATATAAACTCTTGTGAAATTCACTCTTTAGATTAATGGGATAGTTCACCCAAAAATGAAAATTCTGTCATCATTTACTCACCCTCAGGTTGTTCCAAACCTGTATACATTTTTGTTAAGTTGAACACAAAGGAAGATATTTTAAAGAATGTGGGAAACTCAACAGTTCTGGGGCACCATTGACTTCCATAATATATTTTTTTTTCCTATGGAAGTCAATGGTGCCCCAAAGTCGCCCGGTTACAAACTTTCTTCAAAATATCTTCCTTTGTGTTCAACAAAACAAAGAAATTGTTACAACATGAGGGTGAGTAAATGATGACAGAATTTTCATTTTCGGGTGAACTATCTCTTTAAGTTCTTCTGTAGCATGATGGTTGCCATCTAGACATTACAACAAATAGAAGGTCATGGTTTTGTGACATAATCTAAATTTTATTGGATATATTTCAAAATGGACAAGCCCATTAATATGTTCTGCTTCAACTTCCTGTTTCAACAGAAAATTAATACAGGAAATAGAAAATTTCCTGAATACAGGAAAGACAAATGCATTCGTCAAATAATTTCATGGGGTCTTTGTTAATATGTTGATGTATTCTGGACTAGCTTTGTTGTGCATCCTACCTACATTTTTATTGCAGTTTTGTTGTAGATGAGAAATAAAACATTGTGTCAGAGATATTACTGAGATTAGCCAAGGCAAGCCTATAACATACTCTATAAAGAGTCTCCTGTGAGATCTAGAAATTCAGTGTGCAGTATTGCAAAACTTTTTCTGAAGTAAGTAAAGTCTAGACTATAAATCTAGCTTGTGGAAAATCATAAATTTGAGCTGTTGGGTCAATGTGTTTAGGCATCATATTATCCTATCATATCATGTGTTTAGGTATCATAAGCTTCTATGAAGTTCTAAGCTCATGGCTGCACAGTAGAGGCATTAGCTTTGCCAAATGATGCTGCTTCCTTAGTGCCGTACAGTATAAAGGTGAAGTTTTACCTTGTCAAATAACGCGCTGCAGGTTCTAAGGCTGAGAGGTGGCCCGGAAGACAGGAAGCGGTTCTGAATGATGATAAGGTTGAGAACGGGAGGATATTTTACTTGACACAAAAAAAAACCTCACAAAGTATTCAAACACTACAAATGGATTCCAGGCAACAGAGGATAGGAGGGAAAGTGTGACAGAAGAGAGGTAGGCAAAAGGGAAAGGTGGCTTGGAGGTGAGATTCTTGTGAAAATAATGGGCGAGGGGGAAAATACAACTAAGAAAAGGAGTGAGCATTTTCAGTATTGCGGTCTAAACATGGACATTCATTTGCCACCCCTTTGACAGCTTGATTGTTTGGTGACTATGAACTGTAAAGTTTTTTGTATAAAGATCAGATCAATCGTCCCAGCAAAACCGGATTTTGTGCCAGATAAAATGTCAGATGAAGAGCTGCTCAGTTTGACATATACGCAGATATACTGGGGAGTGTTTAACTGTCATTTGTGTTCTTTAGTAGCCTGTGGTGGCGCACTGCTGCCACTTACATATTATTTTTTCCACTCAATTATGTCGTAATAATGAGATATGTTGTTTAAACAATATATTTTCTCGCAATAATGAGATGCTATGTCGTTAAAACAACATATTTTCTCGTAATAACAAGATATTATATCATTTAAACGATATATTTAAAGTCATTAAAGTCCTGTGTGGTAAAAATCAAGTTTTTAATGTTGTTTATATGTCTATGTGGTGTTTTTAATATGCTTTAAGACAAACCAAGTGCAAATTCATAAGTCAATACCATTACTGAGTATTTTCTCTTTAAAAATACAGTAAAAAGTCTCAAAAATGCGGTTTGAAATCGCTGGTGTTTCTGACGTCACAAACTATATTGACATTGACATTTGCACATAGTAATTTTTATAATTTATATTTTTATTTATTACCTTTTTATCTTTATTGTGTTTGTATTTTTAAAAAATTGTATTGTCCATGGAGCGGACCTGACTTACATTTCACTGCTGGTCATATGCTCTCCATATAATCATGTATGTGACAAATAAAAATTTTGAATTGAATTGAATTGAATACCTTGTAACCAATCACTTCAAAGTGCCGGAGGGCTTTAGCATATCATTACTATGCCATGATATGAAAAATCGGGTAGATTTAGCAATATAGCGGGTGTATAATGTATATTACGATGTTATGATGAACTATATGCGATAACACTGTGCAGCGTTCACTTCAGTAAGTTGTCAGAGTGGATCTCTGAGCTGGTGTGTGAGTGAGTGGAGGCGGGGCTCATTTGCATATTTATAGATCCGCGTGAGGCAAGGGTGTAGAGTTTCATTCAAGCTTTTAAGGCATGAATAATTTTTTCCACAGAAAAAAAAGTTTAAATATGTCATTTTGGTGCTCAAAGATGAATTTTAAGGGATAAAATGATTGACTACAGGGGGAGTTTAAAACAATATATTTTCTCGTAATAATGACATTTTGACATCATGTTTTGACATCATGTTTTGACATCATGTTTTTCCCGTTATAATGAAATATTTTGTTAAAACAACATATTTTGTACGTGACGTGACAACATGGGAAATAGGCCTTTATTACAGTCTGCATTTGAAAAGTGGAAGCTTCAAATAGTATAGTAAAATAAATTCGGCTGTAGCCTGTATCAATGGCAGTGCCCAGAGCACAGTATTGTTGTGATTTATTGATGTACAGTTCATCAAAACAGATCAACCACAGTTTATAATCATTAGTCGGGTATAACATCTCATTATTACGAGAAAATATATCATTTAAAAGACATAACATCTCATTATTACAACATAATTGAGTGGAAAAAAATAATAAGTATGAGGCAGCAATGCACCACCGTACTTTTGGACTTTTGTCTCTGACACTTAAATAATCAATGATTTGATGAATGGTGCATCATAACACACACTTCTGTATAGTTATTAAAAAATTGCTGATGAAAAGATGAACACACCTACTGTATTTTCTGGAATATCAGTTGCATTTTTTTTAATATCTGAAAGTGACTTATATAATGCAATTAACAAAGTGCACAAAAATATGCACACAAACAAAACATATCAGTTGACATTACAGACTAATTCTTCATCAACCAAAAATGCAGTCAACCAAACTGTCTGTTGTAGAGTAGATTTGTGCTGAATGAGAGGTATGTGATAGATCATTAGGGTAAACAGAGTACAGTTGGAACAGAGGAACAGCTGAAGCACATTAAATAACTTGTGTGTGCATCACACCTGAGCCATGATCTTTGCTAAGAGTGTATAATAGTGTCCTCGTCTACTGGGGGACATTTAAAGGACATACAGTTCTTGTATCCGAAGATATCAAACAAAGTCTATTTTTAGGGGAAAGAATTTCACTCCATCCCCTCTCTTTAAAATGAAATAGCTTGTTGTCCTTTCATGAACTGAACAATTACTCCCTTACTTTTTGAGTGAGTTATTTGTTGTTTTTATGGTTGTACAATGAGTTGTTTTTTCTGTGGTAATGTAAAAAGCAAAAAATTTTCTAACTGTAAACATTTTTTAATGTGGTAAAGTAGAAAAACACTGTAGATCAGACATTTCTGACATCAGAATATTAGTAATCATTACTTATATGTTTTTATTTGTTTTTCAAATTAAGTCAATTATGTATATTAGAAATGAGTGGTCTGTGTGTTCGTATCTTGTGGGTTTCAGCTTTTATCTCTCCTCAAATTTAACTTTAACAGTTTGTGCTTGTTAGGCATGTACATTTTATGTAAATTTTAAATTTAATGCATTTCCCACATGCTGGTAATTCATAATTTGTTTATATAATGTTATAATGTTTATATAATGTTTATTTTATACTTAATTTTTCATGTTCTGTATACCTTTTTTTGTGGCAAGAGGGGAACTAAAATACATGTTAAAAGTGTTGTAAAAATTTTGTTTTATTTACCAGTATTTTACATTATTTCTGAATGTAATAATAAAATACAGCTTATCAGTGTTTTTATTCTCTTATTCTCTGACCTGGTGGGACTTACATTCTTTTTTCTGGAAAATACCATACTTTCTATCAAACTACTCTCTCTCTCACACACACACACACACACACACACATTTCCAGACGCTCCTGCTAGGGGTCACTAGAGCGGATTAACCTCATATTTATTTGGCATATGTTTTACGCAGGATGTCCTTCCTGACTTGGAGCATCAAACCTCTATGTATTAAAATATAATAGGCTATCATAATAATGCATTTAGCTTGACTGCTGTAACAATACTAAGATGAATTTTCCCTTTAACCATGAATCTGAACACATCATCTGCAAAAATAAAATAAAAAAAAAAAAATGATAAAAAATTAAACCAATCAATCAATAATTATTTTCAGATTCAGTGTCTTTGTTTTGAATTCCTAAAAATGTTTACATAAATTTAGCTTTTAAAAATATTTAATGAATAATGGAGTGAGAATGTCTGCTGGACTTGTTGAGAATGTTAATATGTTAAATAACGTTTGGGGAGACTATGCCCTTAAGCTTATTTAATGCCCTTTAAGAAAGTTCTTCATGTAGTAAAATCCACCCACACTCATGAAAAATATGTGCCTGTGGCGACATTTTTGCAAAAATAAAATTATGTTGCTTCAGTTTCAACATCAAATGTCCAATAAGTGGTGATAAAAAGCTTTTTTAATTGCGGCAACATTTTTCTACATTGGTTCATGCATGGTGAGTGACAATAAAAGGTTAATGCTCTAAAAAATACTGTAGCCCCTACATTAAACCCTAAGCCCAACCGATGGTGTAAAAAAAAAAAACACCATGAGATAAAGACGCATTTGCTGAAGCAACAATACCATTTTACCTTATTTTTACACAGCTTTGAGCTCTTTTTTCTGAAGAGTTTTCCTTGCACCTCTAACAAATTAGTTTATAAATCATGGTAAAGGTGTTTTGAGGTGATAAAATAGTATTGTGCAAGGAACCATGTGAAACTTAGGGGCCGTTTACACGACACCATTTTCAACTAAAAACAGAAATCTTTTTATGCATTTTGGCCTTTCATTTACATATCAATGCCGTTTTGGGGGCTGAAAATGCAAACTTTTGAAAATGGGTTTCAAAGTGCACGTTTTTGAAAACGATACTATTATTGTCTCGGTGTAAACTACAAAAAAGCAAATTTGTGAAAACCGTGATGTTATGCGCATGTGTGTTCCGTTTATAGGTGCATAGTGTTTCTTTACAAAGTGACATCGCCAACTACTGGCCTGGCATGCATAATACAGCCCTTTTAATCGTTTTCGGGGATCCATGTGAACAGGGATCATTTTGACAATGTCGTTGTCTGTATGCAATAAACACAAAGGAAAAACGTTTCCATTTTTAGTACATGGTTGTTGTGTAAACGTACCCATAGTCTTCATTAATTGATAAAAGTTGTTATAATGCCCCTAGTGTTCATTTGTTACTTTTTTTCCAAAAATGTAGGTAGAGGCACATTTTTCTAATGAGCTGGGTTGCATAAAACTTCTTCTCAACCACATTCAACTCAGTAACATTTTAAGCCCTAAACATGTTGAATTTCATTTATTTTACCTAGCGTTTTGTGCGTAAATCTATAAAAAATGATGCGAACACACAAGCACACAGGGCCAAATTAAAGGAAAGTTTAAAGATTAAGCACTTGTGAAGCTGAATCTTTACACTGCTTTCAGCATCGGTCAAGCATGTGATTGATGATAACCTGAATTTCAGACAGCCTGAGCTAGGATTTAGCCCTTACACTCTTAGAAAAAAAGGTACAGCACTGTCACTGGGGCAGTACCCTAAGGTACAAAAGTGAAAAGGTACATCGTTGTACTTTACTTACCCCTAAATGGTACATATTAGTACCTTTTCGCTTAGGGTACTGCCTCAGTGATAGCGCCGTACCTTTTTTTCTGAAACTGTAACCTAAGGCAAGGTGCTCAGTTTGGAAATTTCACAAGAGGGAAAAATGACCAGATGTCCAGATTTACACAGATACAACACAGAACCTGAGTCAGGTGCTGAGTTCAATGGAAAATTGAATTGTTTTTAGAAAACAATAAGTTTACCTTCATTTAAGCAGTATGCCACACATTATTTACAGTATCTTTATGAAAGGTATCATATTGATCTTGACCACTGCCACTGTAGAACTTATTTTGCACTCTACTGGAAAGTTCAGCTTTAACCAGTTTAAGCTGGCTTTGCAAGGTTTCTAGCTGCTCCAAGCTGGTCTAGATGATTCACTATCAACTGTTGAAGTCTGGTAGACCCTCTTGGTCAAGATGTTTAGACCTTGTAGACCACCAAAAACAGCTTTAGCACCTTAACACGCTATGAGACATGCAGAATTTATACACGTTTAGTGGTTAATTTTTAATACTTTTCAGGCAAATACTTTCTGGCAAATCAAATCAAAGCAAAGAAACGGTTATTTAGATAATCGTCGCAAAGGAATAAGCATTTTGAAGATATCTGATTTATCTGATATAAGATTTGCTTAATTCTGTGTTTTAAAATCACCTTTGAATCTAGGTCAACACAACAGTTTTGTTACAGTCATCTGGCAATGATGGAGGACACTGTCAATAACTTCAATGTTAGAAACATATGCAGGTAATGGGACAGATTTTGAATTTAAGGGTGATTTCACACTGACAGTCTAGTTCGAAACGGTGCACGGTTCGCATCAAAAATTGAAAAGTTGAAAGTTATGTGGACCTGGGAGTTTTAATGTAAAAGCAACTCAGTCTCGGGTGCGCACTTGTTCAGGAAGTAAAGTAAACCTGTGTTTTAGCCGATAACGACGTCATTACTTCAACAAAACGCATGTAAAGGATGAGATGACGGTGGTGATGATTTACCTTGGATACAAGCGAGAGTGAGCGTGCAGTGTAACCGAGTGCAATCAGAGCGGCAAATGAATGGCTCGCAATCAGCTGTCTCCTCAAAAGAGTCTGCTTGCAAGCAGCAGAAAGCCGCCTTCATTCGACGCACATACAGTAAACCCAATTGTCCTTTACTCTGCAGCCCATAATAGCACCAAATTAATTAAAAAAAAACAATATATTGACCTACGTCCTGTTTTCTATCATGCGTTGTGAATGTTTGAGATGGCGTAAGGTGAATGCAAATGCACCAGGATTCTATAGAATCAAGTTGAGTGTGAAACCAGACCAATGCTGCAGGGGGGCACTGGGAACAATCACTCAGACTCGGACCAGAGCAAACGTTCCCAGTGTGAAAGCCCCCCTAAGTTAAAAAGACTCACAAGAGAGATCTTTATTATCACAATATTAGTGCAAAAGTGAATTTATTTTTATTTTACAAAATTAAACTTAATCTTTTACTAAGGAATGGATCATAAAACTACATAATGGTTACATAACTACAAAGACAATGTACTATAGGCTGGTACAGATTTTATTGCAGTTCAGCTAGTCCGTGTTATTAACGGTTGTGTTTGTGAGGGGTAGACATGGCATTACTGGGTGCTTGAATCATGAATCATTTAATTCATGAAGATGAATTGGTAAATTGAAATAAAATGTCAAACTGGGAAACAAAATAAGGAAAAGACAAAAAAAAAAAAGAAAAGAAAAGAAAAGAAAAGAAAAAGCAACTCACCAGAGTATTGGCTGCAATGTAACCAGCGGATTTATCTGGAAGCATAAACATTCCATTAGTCAGAATTTTACTCAAAGCAAACCTTAATTTAGAATATAATTATAGAAATGTAGAAGGGTCAAACTCTCATAAAATCCCAATTGCAGTCTGCAATTCTAATTCTAAAGGTATTTTTTTGCATATGTTTTGGGATTATCTGGTTATATCCCATTTCTGGAAACATGTAGTTCAAGTGCTAAACAACATCACAGAGCTGCAGTTTGACCTAGATCCTTGTCTTTTGCTCAAAGATGATTTCTCTTATAAGTTCACATTAGTTCAGAGAAGGTTGTTAAAGGGTTAGTTCACCCAAAAATGAAAATTCTGTCATTAATTGCTCACCCTCATGTTGTTCCAAACTCGTAAGACTTTAGTTTATCTTAGGAACACAAATGAAGATCTTTTTGAAATCTGAGAGCTTTCTGTCCCTCCATTGACAGCTAAGCAACTACCATTTTGATGCTTCAAAAAGTTTATAAAGAAATCGTAAAACTAATCCATATGAATTGAGCAGTTTAGTCCAAATTTTCTGAAGAGACACAATCGCTTTTTATGATGAACAGTTTGAATTTAGGCTTTTATTTACATATAAACATTCATCAACTTACACATCAGTTGTGGTAAACAGAAGCTCAAGAACCAATGAGGTTCATCCTCGAGTGTTACGCAGCATGTTTGAGCTTCTGGAAGAGGTTTGTGCTCTGTGTCAAGCAGGTTCGGTTGAGCTTCTGTTTATGTTTACTGATCAATGTTTATATGTGAATAAAAGCTTAAATTAAACCTGTTCATCATATAAAGTGATCAAAACTCCTCAAAAAAAAAAAAAAAAAAAAATGGGCTAATCCACTCAATTCATATGGATTAGTTTTATGATCTCTTTATGAAATTTTTGAAGCGTCAAAGTGGTAGTCAAGTAGCTGTCTATGGAGGGACAGAAAGCTCTCAGATTTCATTAAAAATATTTTCATTTGTGTTCCGAAGATTAACGAAAGTCTTACGGGCTTGGAATAACATGAGGGTGAGTAATTAATGACAGAATTTTCATTTTTGGGTGAACTATCCCTTTAATGACTGGTTTCACTGCTGCTAAAAAACAATATTACAGCAATGGTTTACACCTGAACTTGAGGTTTATAGATTCTGGTTGCTTTAATACTCATAACATTGTTTGAATGCAGAACTGCAAGGATCAGTGGGGCTAGAATACATACTGTTAGCCATATATGATGAGCGCTGAGCATGTTCTTCTCTTGCTCAGCGCCAGCCAAAGCGCAAACGCAGATTTGAATTTAGCAGTTGATAACATGACACACTGAACACCAGTGTGACCACTTTAAAGAGTTAATTATCAAATGTAAAAATGTTGTTTTTGTTGGAAGCTGCATTCAAATCAATTTGGCTCAAAAATCTGAGGGGGTACGTGTCCCCTCGGTTTGAATGGGCATGATGCCTGTGGTTGGGGTAACTTTTTCAAGGTAAGACCCAGGGATTTCACTGGGGTGGAAGAAGAAGAAAAAGAAAAATCCCAACCTATTTAAAATCTACAGAAAATGACAATAGCCTGCAATGAATAACCCCACTATTATAAGGCACACACATTTACTGGTGCTACACTTCTATACCACACAGACTTATAAACCTATTTTTTTTTCCAATAAAGTGGCTAATATTAAGCACTAAAAAATTAAGTTACAACTAAATTCAAATGAACTGAGTATGTGGCCTTTAGGTCAGCGTTATAGCTCTTTGAGCAGAAAAGTCAGTTATTATTGCGATCAGAAAGCTTTGTGCTACGGGTGGCCAGAGGGGTTGTCAAGTTTCAATACAGGGCCACCATGTAGCTACGCCTGTGCATATATGCATGTGTATTTGAGTGGGTGAGTGTGACTCACCTCCTGACGTGAAGCTCATGTATTTCTGGTTGTTGACAGTCTCTTTGGAGTCGTAGAACTTGAGAACATCTATTACAGCCTGAGGGTTTTTCTTCTGTTCCAGCTTAGTAATATTAGAGGTTTGCAATAACCGAGCCCATTGCTCTGGAATACCCTGTGTATGTGTTCATGTGTGCATTAGAAACAGAAAACAAGAGACATATAAGTAAATCATCTTTTGCATGCATCAAACACATAAATGAAAAAGTAAGAACCCTGAACCAGGCTTTGTGACACTATCAACAATATCTAAACCAGGGGTCTTTAAATAACGTTTTCGGACCCTGATTTGGTTCCAACCGGACTGAGAGACATAATGACAACGGTAGCACCATTTTACCCTTTCTAGAGTTGAGCAGAGTACAGTTTACTAAAAAAGCTAAAGCACTACATTAAGAGCTGCAGATTTTAACAACAGTAGCAAAAACACAGTGATTCTTAGACACCACTAGTTTGGCTCTGAGGGCCCAATATCTTCATCTTTAATGACTATTTTGAGTGTTTAGGATTTTATTTTTATTTTACAAAGTACTGCTGCTGCCTAGATGGAAATTTATAACTATTCCACTAAAGTATTACTAAAGTCCGGACCTCCGCTGGGAAAAAAATATAGAGACCGAACCTCTTGAACTTTAATTGAATACCCCTTGATCTAAACAAACATTTGTGAACCAAAGTTGCAGAAATGGATATGCAGGACTCCAGACTGTGATTACAATGTATGATAAATTTACAACAATGCTGTAGAATGGCACTGGCGACAGACATGAAGTTAATTACATCCTTATGGTCCATTCACACAGGATGCATTCTTTCATTCAAGTGCAATGTATTTTAGTATTTTTGAAAAGCTTTTTTTTTTTTTTTTTTTCAGTTTTGACCTAAAATAATTTACATGTAGCATTTGGCTGTTGTATTTTTAATGATTTTCAATCAAATGTTAAAATGTGTGTGACGTTAGATAGATATATACAGGGGTTATATTTAGTTCAGCACATTCTGTCAATAAATAATGTTTGCATTATGGCTGTTCTAAACTACCTCCATATGGTTTCTGACTTTCATAACTAATGCTATAATTTACAACACACACATGCCATATTCATACATAAATGCACTCGTCAAAAGTCAGAAAAGGACAATCCGCATGAACCATACATCAGAGATAACAATGACTCGCAAACACATGAAAAAACCTAAACCCCAGAGACTGGGCGAACTCACAGTGAACTCCCCCGTTACTGCGTCAAAGCCTACATGGATAGTGTGCTCGAAATCAGAGGGTAGGGATATCTCCGGACGCTCTTTCTCTTTCTTCTTATTGGCTGTTGAACAGAGAAACAAACACACCTTTAAACCTTTTGGATAAGCTCATCAAAACAGTACCATTCAGTTTGAATGATAGAGTATAGCCCTTTGGCGTCTCTGTTGGTTTGCTTAAACCAGTGTGGATTATACTGGCAATTGCTGGTTTGGAGGAGCTAGTGAATCTACCTCCAGATAAGCAACATCATCTTTCTGGTGAAGCTGGCTAGCCAAGGAAGTCTTGTTGGTGAAGTTAGTTAGACTGTTAACCGTCAGTGTCCTGGTAGAGGGACGTTTGACGCACTTTTTATTATTGCCCTTTTTTCCATCTCACATATTTTAGTAATCATCAGAAATTAGGTATCATTCATAAGTTAAACACTCAAAATTTATCCTGTGAAAAACGTTCTGACGTTGCGTAACCATGGAAATGGTGCTTTAAATCCTTTTAGCGGGCTCAATAACAGTAAACAGGTTAAAGCAACAGTATAACCAAAAAAATCTGTCTTTATTAACTCATTTTCTGAGCCTGAATCCATTTGATTTTCTTTCATCCATACACAAAGAAAAATATTTAACAAAATATGTAATCTAATTTCTGCTATGAATTAAAAATGAATGGGATTAAGGCTAAGTTTCACAGATGATAGAAAAATAAAAACTATACTATAAGCTATACTGTATATTCCAAGTCTTCTGAAGTAATACGATAGCTAGGATTGAATTGGCATTAAAATATTGTTATTATTTAATTGTGATTAAAAGTTATACACTGAAAATCTTCCCCTCTGTCATAGCTCTGAAATCTTTAAGAAACTTTAAAAAGTGTCTTTGAATTTGCAGGGATAAGTGTACATGTCTTTCTTTGATTATTTTATGATGTACAACTGTGCATGTCTGTGAGTGCAAGTTTCCACATTCCAAGTCAGGTTAACAGTATTGAACTAAGGCATTGTAATTTATTAGCTCAGCACAGGATCTGCGCCCACAGTTTACTGCAAGAAACAGTTTTGCAGAATTTAATGGTCTGTCATTTGCAAAGTTCTACCTATCTCATAATTGTTTTTACATCCCGAATTCCGGAAATGTTGGGACGTTTTTTAAAATTTCAATAAAATGAAAACTAAAAGACTTTTAAATCACATAAGCCAATATTTTATTCACAATACAACATAGATAACATAAATGTTTAAACGGAGAAATTGTACACTTTTATCCATTAAATGAGCTCATTTCAAATTTGATGCCTGCTACAGGTCTCAAAAAAGTTGGCACGGGGGTAACAAATGGCTGAAAAAGCAAGAAATTTTGTAAAGATTCAGCTGGGAGAACATCTAGCAACTAATTAAGTTAATTGATATCAGGTCTGTAACATGATTAGCTATAAAAGGGATGTCTTAGAGAGGCAGAATCTCTCAGAAGTAAAGATGGGCAGAGGCTCTCCAGTCTGTGAAAGAGTGCGTAAAACGATTGTGGAATACTTTAAAAACAATGTTCCTCAACGTCAAATTGCAAAGGCTTTGCAAGTCTCATCATCTACATTGCATAACATCATCAAAAGATTCAGAGAAACTGGAGAAATCTCTGTGCGTAAGGGATAAGGCCGAAGACCTTTACTGGATGCCCGTGGTCTTCGGGCCCACAGACGACACTGCATCACTCATCGGCATTATTGGGTCAATGACATTACTAAATGGGCCCAAGGCTACTTCCAGAAACCACTGTCAGTAAACACAATCCACTGTGTCATCTGCAGATGCCAACGAAAGCTCTATCATGCAAAAAGGAAGCCATATGTGAACATGGTCCAGATGCGCCGTCATGTCCTGTGATAATATGTCAAAGATTACCACAAACTCTTCAGCAGCTAGAAACCTAGAATGGGACCAAATTCCAACACCAAAACTCCAGAAACTCATAACCTCGATGCCCAGACATCATCAAACTGTTTTGAAAAGGAGATGCTACACCATGGTAAACATGCCCCCGTACCAACTGTAGCAGGCATCAAATTTGAAATGAGCTCATTTTGTGCATTAAATTGTAAGATTTCTCAGTTTAAACATTTGTTATGTTATCTATGTTCTATTGTGGATAAAATATTGGCTCATGTGATTTGAAAGTCCTTTAGTTTTAATAAATTTAAAAAACGTCCCAACATTTCCGGAATTCGGGTTGTATTAAATATTGTGGGTAATTTAATGCTTAAGCATTTTACCATATTTAAATACATTCTGCATATTTTCTCCCACAATCAGCGCAAAAAATGTGAAATCAAAATCTGTGTGGGACAACTGGATGCACATACTTTTGTCTCCCCCGGGAAAGATGGACCTGAGACGGGCTTTCTTGTTCTTCTCTTCTGGAGCCATTGGAAGTGGTTTGGAACTGAGTACTGAGGAAGGGTCACGGGAACTACTGTTCATTCTCAAGGGAGGGGCAGGTGGTTTTTCTTCAATATCGACACTATCGGACATCTTTAGTTGCACTCACTATGGCCTGCAAAGACAGAAAGAAAGAGCTTTTGTCAAGTCTATTTTTCAGATATGTGATCATTGAAAAAGTGGTAGACACTTCACAGGGTTCTATACATTAACATTAGTAAATTCATTAAGTATCATGAACTAACAATGAACAACAATTTTTATGTTTTATGCATGCCTTATAATCGAACCACAAATTAATGAAACCCAATATGTAGCATGTCTCATATGAAGATAATCATAGCTTACTTTTTTTAATGTTGAAGTATATCATGTCCTCATAACTTAAATTATACTGAAAGTTTGCCAGCCCACTCTGATAATGCAAATAAGTTTTATTTCAGGATAAAAATAAAATAAAATAAAAATCCTACTCAAAATGGCACTTTAGGATTATCTGGTCCACCTTCAAGAGGTGTGCCCTCTGTGAAAGTTATCAAACGCTTCTTTGGAATGAACCTTCCAACACAGAGACTACCAGAAAACAACTCCATCATCAAGACTGAATAATATTGCCCATGTTTGTCTTTCTTCTCCTCACCTTTGGAAGAATCAAATGCAAATTTCACTGTTACCTCCCTCACTTGAGAATCTCCAACTTCAGGAAAAATCCTCAAAACGTTCATTACACTGCATCTGGATGCTGATTCAACAGCTAAAGGCATTCCTACACTTAAACCTTTAGCTGACTAAATAAAGGTTTTTAAGATAAGCACTGACTCATTCTGTTTACTTGTTTATGTATGTGATATTGCATGTGTGTTTATATTTAGATTAGTTATTGTGTGTTCAGTAGACTAGTCAAAACTTTTTTTTAAACTATGGGGTCTTTTACACGACACCATTTTCAACAAAAACTTTTCATTTGTTTTGGCCATTCATTTACACAACAATGGCATTTTGGGGGCCTGAAAATGCAATAATGCAATGAATTCTGAAAACAGGATTCAAAGTGCAAGTTTTTGAAAACGATACTGTTCTCATCTCTGTGTAAAGTATGCGCATGCGTATTACGTGTTCAGTCAATAGGCGTGCAGTGTTTCTTTATAAAGTGACATCGCCAACTACTGGCCTGGCAGCAGAATACAGCATTTTTAGTCATTTTTGCGGATCTGTGTGAACGGGGATTGTTTTGACAACGTTATTGTCTGTTCGCAAAAAACACAAAGGAAAAACTTTTCCGGTTTTAGTACATCGTTGTCGTGTAAATGTACCCTAAATAAACTTTTTATCTGACAGAAAATTTGATTTCTCAATTCATGACCCCTTTAATAGTTGTCATTTTAGGATTCAGAAGGGTGCTCGAGCGCCCCTTTTGTGTCTGCTGTGCACCCTCAATGCACTTTTTCCCAAAGCAGACTACTACCTAACAGTCTATGCACCATTAGGTCACCAAAGAGAGGAATCAGACAAGGAATGCAGGGCATAGGGCAGCATTTGGGACAGGGCCAGAAGATGCTGCCCCAAAAACTGCCCCAAATCCATTCTATTGGTTTAGAGCAATTTTGAAAGAGCCACAGTGTTTATACTCTTCAATAAATAAAGCTACCAATGGCTTATTTATAGTTATCGCCACACAAAAATTAGTCTAGCAGAAAAAAAGTCTACACACTTCATCTTTGAAGAAAAAACCTCTGAAAAACTCTACTCCAACAGTCACAAAAAACAAAACAAAACAAAAAAATAATGGTACAAAAGGTGTCAATGGGGTGGTACCCTTTCAAAAGGCCATTTAGGTATAGGTCCAAATAAAGCACAACTGCAAACCTTTCAAAAAGGGTATCGCCCAAGTGACAGTTTATTTTTTTATTTTTTTTATTTTTTTTTAAGTGATTAAATGAAGAATTTGCTAATGTCTATCAAACACTGAACAGTCATAACACTACCAACATTCACTGGAAGGAAAACACTCTCACACCCACACAAACAAACAAACACAGATGCTGTTTCATCTTTCCAGAGTAATCAATTGTAATTAGCCTGTGACCCTGTGGATGTCATAGATTTTTGCTATTATGAAAGCATATATACATCAGAAATGATGCCCATAAGCCTGTCAGTGCAGTGTCTGACAGTATGCATTCTAGTAACAAACTTTGTTGGTTTGTTTTTCCAATTTCCCTATTCCACATATACTGACAAAAGCAAGAGCTAAAACGTTTGTTATCTTATCTCCTGTGCGCTATGATAAAAGTGCTTCAGAGTGCAGACCTTTTTTTGTATTCTTAAATTGATATATAGGTCTCAGCACCTAATTAGCTGCAAGAGCACGGTGAATGCTTTGATTCCTATTCCACATATACAAATATATACAAATGTTAGCAAACTAAACCCTGGACAAAGCCTACAACCGAGTACACTCTGTAGAGCTTGTGCCACAATATTGCCATTTGAAACAAATAGAGATATAAACAGTTTCTTTAATCATATAGCAAAATATATGATGGCACACATAGTGATGCCAATAAGCAAGCATTAGTCAAGTGTTCTGTTTATCTGCAACTGTTTATCTGCCCCAGCCAACTGCAAAATCAAACAAAAGAAAGACTCAACTTATTTATTTATTTTTTGCATCTTGGCAATAGAGCACACAGTGACTGCCTACATTTTCAGCAGCCTTGGTTACAGTAGTATTTTTTCCCATTCATTTTCCATAGGGGTTTAATTACAATAAAAAGTACTGAACCATGAATCAAACAGCTCCAAGATTAATCACTCGGTTTAATAAGGGAGAGTAGGGGATCTAATTGCTAACATTATTTTTATTAATAAAAGGTAACAACACTCAGGTACACTATAATGCAGGCGTACCAAAAACCAAACCATAACACAGATGAGAAGAGACAAAGAAATTAACCAAACAGGGGAATATAAATATACAAGACAATGAGGGGTAAAACAAGGCACAGGTGGGACTGATCAATCAAACAATTAGAAACCATAGCAACCAAGGGCAAAGAAACTAGACAATACGATTTTGAAAATCAAACAAGACAAAAGTACAGTTCATACACAAAAGACTGTGTGTGAACTGCTCATCCTATGAAGTCAAATTACATAAATCATAAACAATATAACTGTAGAGTATAATAGAAAACTATTGACTGATAGTCATTTATTATATGAAGTATAAAGCAGTACTTTTTAAGTTGGAAAATATTGAAACATACAAATATTTAAGTAGTTCGAAAGTGTAGGAAGTCTTAATTATGTCGTTCACAATTCTTTAAAAGTTGACTGCTGCTTATCCCATTTCATGCTGCCATGTTAACATCTTTTCAGAGTGAAAGATCCCTAACTGATTGCTTTTCAAGATTATGGGTATAGTGCTCTTCACCAAGGTACATGGTATATCAAACTACCTTGTATTACATTTGATACCACTGAAGCATCGTCAAAGTACTTGTATTTGTTTTTTAAGGGTATATAAGGGTGAGGTGTTTTGAACTCATCATAGCATCTGTTTTGCATACAACCAGTAGAGTACATGTTGTTAACTTGATATACAAAAATTGACCACAAGCATAAACAAAATACAACATTATTCCATTCCGTCATTATGCTGCTCCATTATAAAGCAGGAAACAGAAGCATAAAATTAATGAAGAATGAAACTTGCTATGTGTTGTATAACTGTATAGATTGCTCACCAAGTCAAGTGACATATTGACATGAGTGTTTTTTGTTACAGTCAGAGACAATCAGTATCCAATATGTATTTTATACAGTAGTAGTAGTAGTAGTAGTAGTAATATCACTTTGTAATGTAAGTAATTTTAATATTTCAATTTGTGGCCCTTCTACCTGAGAGAAATGTTTAGTTTTGTAATATTTAGGATATACACTACCAGTCAAAAGTTTGGACACGGTAAGATTTTTAATGTTTTAAAAAGAAGTTTTGTCTGCTCACCAAGGCTGTATTTATTTAATTAAAAATACAGTAAAAACAGTGATATTGTGAAATATTATTACAATTTAAAATAACTGTGTTCTATTTGAAAATATTTTAAAATGTAATTTATTCTTGTGATGGCAAAGCTGAATTTTCAGCATCATTACTCCAGTCTTCAGTGTCACATGATCCTTCAGAAATCATTCTAATATGCTGATCTGCTGCTCAAGAAACATTTATTGTGTACAATTGTACAAAATATTTGTGTACAATATTTCTTTTTTAGGATTCTTTGATGAAAATAAAGTTCAAAAGAACAGCGTATAATAATATAACAATAATATTTCACAATATTACTGTTTTTACTGTAGTTTTAATTAAATAAATGCAGCCTTGGTGAGCAGACGAAACTTCTTTGTAAAACATTAAAAATCTTACTGTGTCCAAACTTTTGACTGGTACTACACATATATATATAGCTCAAAAGTTTACATACCCCTTGCAGAATCTGCAAAAATGTTAATCATTTTAACAAAATAAGAAGGATCATGAAAATTGCCTGTTATTTTTTATTTAGTACTGTCCTTAATAAACTATTTCACATAACAGTTGTTTACATAAAGTCCACAAGACAAAAAATAGCAGAATTTATAAAATTGACCCCATTCAAAAGTTTACATACCCTTGATTCTTAATACTGTGTGGTTACCTGGATGAACCACGACTGTTTTTTTGTTGTGTGATGGTTGTTCATGAGTCCATTGTTTGTTCTAATCAGTTAAACTGAGCTCTGTTCTTCAGAAAAATCCTCCAGGTCCTGCAGATTCTTCAGTTTTCCAGCATCTTCTGCATATTTGAACCCTTTCCAGCAGTGATTGTATGATTTTGAGATCCATCTTTTCACACTGAGGACAACTGAGGGACTCAGACAAAACTATTACAAAAGCTGCAAACATTCACTGATGCTCCAGAAGGAAACACGATGCGTTAAGAGTCAGGGGTGAAAACTTTTGAACAAGAAGTTGATGTGCAAGGTTTTTTTTATTTTGTTTAAAGAACATATTTTTTCATTTAGTTCTGCCCTGGAAGCTACAAAAGATACTTACATCTTTCCCAGAAGACAAAAAAAGTACAATTTATTCTGTTCATCCCATTCAAAAAGTTTACATCCCCGACTCTTAATGTGTCGTGTTTCCTTCTGGAGCATCAGTGAATGTTCGAACCTTGTTTAATAGTTGTGTTTGAGTCCCTCAGTTGTCCTCAGTGTGAAAAGATCTCAGAATCATACAGTCACTGCTGAAAAGGGTTCAAATATGCAAAAGATGCAGGAAAACCAAAGAATCTGCACAGAAGAACAGAGCTCAGTTTAACTGCTCAGAACAAACAAGGGACTCATGAACAGCCATCACAAAACAAAAAAACAGATGTGGATTATCCAGGTAACCACACAGTATTAAGAATCAAGGGTATGTAAACCTTTGAACAGGGTCATTTTTATAAATTCAGCAATTGTTTTGTCTTGTGGACTTAATGTAAACAACTGTTATGTGAAATAGTTTATTCAGGACAGTACTAAATAAAAAATAACATGCAATTTTCATGATCCTTCTTATTTTTTCAAAATGATTAACATTTTTGCAGATTCTGCAAGGGGGTATGTAAACTTTTGAGCTCAACTGTATATATATATTTATTGAAGCACATGCGTCATCCATCAGGCCACATCCCTGCCTTTTATTTTGTTGAAAAGCAGTAAGGGTCTCAATGCAATACACAGATCTTTTCCTTCAATGCCAGAATTCCTGACCTTTGATAGGTATTGATTCATTTGACAGTGTATTAATTGATTTGAATTTAACAAATGACAAAAGAATATAGAGCATAAGAAACTCCTAAACAGCAATGAACTCATTCATGCATGGAGTCAGTTTGTGTGTATTGTCCTCTGCTGTGCAGTAAGGTGTGGTGCTGACTCTTTAACTGTCGTTTTTCTGGCCAAACCAGAGGTCTGAGAATGAGAATTCCCCGTGAGAGCCATAAACCACGCCCAGCACACACAAAAATACACCCAAACAGTTTCCCAAGTTTTAACAATTCTTTCTAGCTGCTGTTATCATCAGGTGGTTCATTCTATGAATGAAACTATTGGTGCATTTGCATTATGCCATCTCAAAGTAAATGTTGATTTAACTCAGCCTTGAGCCTTGATAAAGTGGTTAAAAAAGGAAACATCCCTATTGACAAAAAAAAAAAAAAAGTCCCTGAAGCAGAAATGTTCCTAGGTGTAACATGCCTCATATGATGGATCTAGAAAATAAATTTTTTATAAAAAAATAAAACATAAATTGTCTGTATACAATATAAAAAATAAAAAATTTTCTGTATACAAAATCTTCATAAAACAGTTTTGAAAGTCGTGATTTGTGAAAATTATGTGATCTAGTAGCTTTATACTGCACGTGCCATTGTAAAGACTGTAAATCTATCCCTCACAGCCTCGTTTTCATTCATGTAAAATTCAATATGGTGCCTAACCTTACTAAGGTCTATGGGTATCATCCTTAGCTGAGCTGACAAGGAGGAACACAATTATGTAGCAATTGTAGATGAATATACATTTCTCATCAACAATAACATTCACCTTTTCAGTCTTATTAAAAGAACAAAACAACTGAACAACTAAGAAAAACCTCTTCCAACTGGCATATTAATGTCATGCTGCAGAGTGACTTGCAAACTATTCATGATGGCCAATTAAAAAACAAACAAACAAACGAACAAAAAACGTATTATATTTCAGGGTTCTGTGGGCAGTTACTTTGCAAATTATGCCTAAAGAAGGTGTAGGAGATTATGAGACATTACATGGCAGCAGCAGACATATAAAACAATAAGGCATAGAAGGAGACATACAGGGTGAGATTAGACAGCCACTGCAGCATTAGTCATTCAAATTAAACTAGACACTGAGGAAAGCATTAATCTTTGATCAGAGAGAGTGGGAGGTTATCACTATAGTAGTATTTCTGCAGTATGTATACTGTGTATACTGTGTATATATATATGTGAGATACTGTGTATACTGTGTATATATGTGAGATACTGTATCCCACATTGCAATGCCTATCGAACGCCACGTTGTTAGCTTAGCAATATGCTAACATCAGAATATTAGAATCAACAGTCTTCTATTTGATGTGTAGATTTTCTAACTATGTAGAGCATTTCAAAATCATTTCTGAGGTTCCATTTCAGTTAAGCAGCTGTCTACAGTATGTAGGCAATGGGCAGCAGTGCAGCTCATAGATTTTTAAACACAGCTAATGTGCATAACATTGAAGAATTTTTATGGTTTAATGTGTTTCTTTTCAGATTACTGTGGTCTCTGTATTGCTCATTTTCCTCAAAAGGATATTACAGAGAGGAAAGACTAATGCATCAAGGGAGAGATGAGAGATGCACGGAATCTCTCTCATATTCTCTCTTTCTCTCTTCGTTGGTCTGTGCTCAGCTTTAAATAGGTCAGAGTTTTAATGCTACAGTCGGGGATAAGGAAACTCTACAGCGGCCATATTTAACCCTCCCAACAGAAAAGACTGTGGCTGCTCCATATGAACTGCACACAGATTTAGGCCAATAGCCCAGTGACCTGATCAGTAATGAGAGAGATCAGCCCCTGTAACATGCTGATAACATCTCACAAAATTCAAACAATACATGCAGTAATGAATAGGATATTGGCTCTAATCAAATGTCTTTTGGTTATTTGTTTTGGCCCTTCAAGACTGTTTTGATATGGTTTGAAACGCCCCACAAATTGGGGAACACCCAGTAGCATTATACAAAAAATAAATAAATAAACACTTGCATGATCTTGTGGTCATCAACTATAAATCAGTGTTAGTTA
This sequence comes from Hypophthalmichthys molitrix, assembly GCA_037950675.1. NCBI lineage: Eukaryota > Metazoa > Chordata > Actinopteri > Cypriniformes > Xenocyprididae > Hypophthalmichthys > Hypophthalmichthys molitrix. The sequence goes on along the minus strand of CM075496.1, from coordinate 38,605,108 downwards.
AATGCCACCATCACCACCTATGTGTGCTGTCAGCTTTAGCTTTTATCAAATTTACAAGCTGATGCCGCATACTGAAATGCCAATCTCAACCAAAATTATGTTATGGATAAAAACTCAAAATTTTATCAATATCACCTTGCTTTCTGGGGCATCTGTGAACCTCATATAGCAAGTGATGTAATAGCGATCAGACAGGAATGAATCATTTGGGTGTTAATCACTGTCTTCCAGCTAATCTTTTACTGCAGATGACAAATTATAACCGTAACACTTTAGAATACTGATCCTTCATTAATGTATAACTACACAGGAATAAATGAGTAATGCATTATTAACACTCTAGTAACTACAGGTTTACAATGACTTCAGTTAGTTACAAGAGAGTTAACATGTTTTTCACTTTGGAATACTGATCAAAATAATTAGTAATTCCTTTTGAAGGATTTAGTAATACTTCAGTCATTGCTAAGTTACCATGATCTTCACTTTAGAATTAATTATACATTATGCATCATTCATGTTAATTATGAACCTGTATATAGTAGTTCTTATTAGTTCTCTGGGAGGTATGAAAAAACAGTAGTTACTGATTAGCTAAGCACTGAGCACTATTGCTTACTAATTCATTAATCAGAGTTTCTTGTTAGTTAATAGTAGTTACTAGAGTGTTAATAATGCATTACTCATTTGTTCCTGTGTAGATATTCATTAATGAGACTGTCCTCCAAAAAAAAAAAAAAAGACCCTATAGGTCGTTTTTTCAAGCACCTTATTACGACCTATATTTACGTTTTAACGTCACCCTCTAGCTTAATGAGGACCAGGTGTGTGATAATCAATGATACAATGAATAACCATGGCAACGGAAGAAAACATGAGGCAAACACAGGAAATGATGATGACAAAATAAACTCAGGCTACATCCACACGAAGCCAGAGCTTTCCCTATCCAATCTTTTTTTTTTTTTTCCTCATCTCAAGAAATATCTGCGTACACACGAAACCACTGAAATGACTCAAAACGATGTAGTATACATGCCAGATCAGTATGTGGCGCTGTAATTCTGCAATAGAGATACACTAAAAACAAAGAATAAGACTTGGAGCATGCGCATAAACCTTGCGCGCTGTATACAAACTTTAGTAAAGCTTAGAAATAAAGCTTTAGCCTCTGTAGCTTCTGCGGCATGAACACAAGCATGTAATCCACTACTGTTGTTGTTGTTGTTGCTGTTTTGTGTTGTTAGCGGTATCTGACTAGGGTCGACATGTGGGATGATGACATCATCGTTTCACAAAATATACGGATTGGCTGTACACACGAAAACGCAAGGGCGTCGTTTTCAGATTTATCCACTCTGGGACCCGGTTTAAAAAAATAGCAGTTTCACCTTCTGAAAACGCCGGATCCGTCTGGACGAAACGCCTATACGATACAAAATTTTTGCGTATACAGCTAAACTCGTCTACGTGTGGACGGGGCCTAAGATTGTGAAAGTTTAAACAGACATTGAAACATTTTATAACACAGACCCTTTACGTATGAACAACTTTAGAAACATTTACATTTATATGACTCTGTTAAGGTTAAATTCATTGAATTCATCATATTCATGATTGATTTTATTTACAGTAAATGAGTTCAAATATGTTACATCAGTTTTAACACAGACAACTTGTTAACCTAATTTTGCATTACAATGGTGTCATTAGGTAAAACTGTGACAGCACATACAGTGTGAAAACACATTCAGTGCTACACAGTTGTGATAATTAAATTGATCCATACAAAAAAAGAGCAAATTACTTTACATAATCTGGAATTCATTTATAACTACATTTGGTCTTTTTAAGGTTTATCATTCAGAATCCTGCTAAAAGTGAAATTTGCAAAAGGGTTCATTTAAAAGGCTGTCTACATTGATATGGTACATTTTTACATTTTATTGTGCACTGTCTGCCTGATCGTACATGTATACTTAATATACAAATAGACCAGATGACACTGAACATACAGCCTGCAGCATCCCACCAGACTGCCCTTTATGATGCCTCAAAAGTCATTACCCTTTCTCTGAAGGTCAGTGAGAAAATGAGGAACACCTATCATTCTCTTTTTTTTTCTCGCTCATATTTGAGGATGGGGAACGATTTCATCTTCACTTCTTCCTCTCACTTTAAATACAAAGAGAGCAACAAAGGACTTCTTTGTAAGTAATCCTCATAAGACACAGATTTGGAAAAGACACAAACACACACAGAGATTCACGTGGAGAATTCCAGTCCATTTTATAACCACTTTGTGCACAACTAACAGCATTGCTTCACACAGTTTGTTGTCATTGTCACCTGATAATAACATATTTTACATCAAAATCTGAAGGTTTCTGTCTTGAAACCTTTCCATCCCAGAATGAGGTGAAACCTAAAGCAATGCTTACAAATTAGTAACATCCTGTAAATGTCAAAGACAGAAATCAGAGAAAGAAAAAAGAAAAAGAAAACACCTTTTAGGTCATTTGAAATTTCTTTCTGAAATGTAAAACCACTACTTGTCTCTAGATCTATTCACTAGAAACATAAATATCTTGAAAGTGCTTTGTAATCTATATTAAAACAAGGAACAATTCATAGTTATCTTTAGCTCTAAAGCACAAAACAGTCAATAAAAAAATATTGCAGAGATCTCACTATAGAAATAATTAAATTACAACGAAGTAACAAATACTACATTCTGTGCTTAATTTAGCCTCATGTTCATACTTCACTTTGGAACCCCTTCACTTGAAATGGCTACTGGTTCCACCAATTGCACACACACATATATATTTCCACAAGTCCGAAGGCTTTCAGTGATTTCAGTGATTAAAATAAAATGTAAGCTACTGTACATTCCACCCAGAATGAAGATTAAATAAATAAATAAATACTGAATTCCTGTCAGGATAAGGCTTGTCAAGTACAACCACTGGCTACTAAGTTGAGTTAAGCAGCTTTTTTCACCACATCTTTACCAAAATCTCTTCTTTGGTAAATCTGACATAATTTGGCATTAGCCACAGCATCAAAAGACTATCTAATAGCAAATATGGTTTTATTATTATGGTTTCACAGTATTAAAAACAAATGTAGTCACTATGTTGTTGGTAATTTTTCATCATATTTTTTAAGGGACCAGTAAGCTCCCTCTTCTGTAATTTAGGTTTTAATGTGACAGACTTATTAAGTAAAAGACAAACTATGATACAATATAATAAAAAAGAACAGGCAGAATATTGTAGAAATGATTATATGCAAAACACACATCAAACAGGATACATGTAGGGCAAAATATGAGTAGAAAAATCAAAGGTGGCCAACTGGGATTTGGCAGACAGTATTGATGGCTTTGGGTCAGTTAGTGTCTGTGATTCCCTGCTGAGATGGCTCTAATACTGACAAAAACTATGGCAGCAAATGGGTCTGCTAAAGCTAAATCAGCCTTAGGCTAATGAAAACCTTCCTCACTAAAGATGTTCCCATCTACTGCACACTCTCGCTCACCCAGATGGACAAAAATGAATATGCATATAAAACAAAAATTGGCACACATAACTCACATGCACACGCATAGTAACAGATGGAACCTGATATTTCATTAACCCCACACTGATGCTGGCTAGGCTATTATTGCTCATCTCACTGACCATCTCACTAGAAACTAACCAAAATACTTCACATTACTTCACACTCACATAACTCCTATTATTTTCAGTTTCAGTTTAATGTTTTATTGAAGCATTTGCAGGACACGTGTTCCAGTTGTAAAAATGTATATAACAGCAATATGATGTTGTGAAATTGGCAAGTGGTTGTTGAAACTGTAAAAGGGGTTAATGCAATTAAACAGATTTGAACATTTTTCTTTTTGTCATATGAAGGAAATATTTTACCATGCATTTGATACCATCATATTTTTTTTTTTTTTTTTTTTTTTTACTTTTCAAATGCTGGTTACATATATAGACTTTTTTATTTATATCTTGACCCAGACTTTTAATCTTATATATATATATATATATATATATATATATATATATATATACTGTATAAACATCATAGAAATGTGAATTACTACATGCTTACAACTAGATAATCTAAATATAAGTGAAAAATACACATAAAATACACATTTTTATCAATTTTTCACAAATAATGACCAACAATTTTGCTCCTAATAAAGTTTTGACAAAGTGTAGTTGTGTCAGTGAAGAGAAGAGTGAGTGTACTTGTGTGAGTGAAGTGAAGAGCATGCTTGATTTGACACATGAGACATATCTCCTGTGTCTTCCACACACTGTGTGAAGACAACAAACAGCACACACAGATATTGAGAGAGAGGCTTCACTCATATAACCTACTTAATTTGCTTTCTCAGTGCCTCTCTTTATCACCCCCACACAGTTAGGGTTAGAAATTGACTACAGGATGAATAAATCAATAGAAGAAAAAGCCCTAGTACACTCTCTGAGAAGCAGACAGGTAGAGAATGTGAGAGTGTGTAAATGCTTGTCTCTCCCTCTGTCTCTCTCTGCAGGCGGTTACCAGATGGCACTCAATCCTCTATGCTAATCCAGTATAGCAACTGGGGCCCTACTAGCACCACACAAAGGCACACAGACGCACGCATAAAATGCGACAATTTGACCAGTGAAGTGAGAAAGAGGATCACTTTGGGTTTGCGCGTGTGTGTGTGTGTGTACGCGGTTGTGTGTATCATATTTCCTCAGGCTCTGACACCAGTGGCAAGTATATTCAGTGTCCTGCGTGTGTTTTAAGTAATTTTTAACACTTGGCTTAGGTGATTGTATGACTTATAACAAAATTTCCTGTGTATTTCATACACACAAACACACACTCCAGAAAACCTCAATGTGTTTTCAGGGTAACTAGACTATAGTATATTTATCTGCCCCTTTCTGTCTCTTTAGCCTCAAACTCATTCTGAAGATCTAATTAACATTTTTATAATTATGAGCAATATATATTCCATAATTGCATTTGCGCTTGGCACTCAATTGTGCCGAGGATCTTACACTTCATCCCTTCAGTGAGGACAGGCTAAAGGCTCATTCACACCAAGAACAATAAATATAAATATAACGATAAAGATATAGTTCTAAAAATGGTTCTAAATATAAAAGAACAGCAGTCCACACCACAAACTATAACAGCACAGAGAAATGATACTGTTGGAGTCACTTTCAAAACAGCCAATCAGAATCCACTGAGGTCCACTTATAATGTTAGAAAGATCTTTACATCAAACATTCTCATTTAGAAGTAACAGGCTTTTTTCTATTCTATTTTTGACCCTCTCTTTGAAACACTTTGATAGGCATGCTGCATTCAAGATTCGAAAGTGAAATGAATACATAGTGATGTGAATACAAAGTGTACTTCACTTGACTCGTACGCATACACAGGCGTTCAACACATGCACAGTTATGAGCAATCTCTCGCCACGAGTTACAACCCATGTAAATATATTTGTATTCTTTCATGCTAGAGCTCTACAAATGAGGGTAGTTTCTAACATCTTCACACAATCTCTCATCTATGTAGCTTGCATGTGTTCTGGTCTGCTCTGTTTCATATAAGAGAAAGCGAGTGGACACTTAGGCAGGCATATTTAATTAGTGTCTCAAATCACTCAGATAAAAGCTGCAAGTATTGCACAGCAATGTTACAAAAATAGCAATGTAGTAATGTCATGCAACACCACTAAACTACTTACTGGAAAAGCTACTTTATTATAAAAGCATCTAAAAAAAACTGCAGTGCTACTGAAAAATGTAGTGAAGTTAGTAGTGCTGCAACTTGGCCAGCTATTCCTCAACACTCAGCAAAGTTTTACAGCAAATTGTTAGACTGCTTTACAATGTTACACAATTTCACAAAATTACAGTGCTTCTTATATACTATTAGGAGAACCAGTACATTTGAACAAACACAAATGACTGAAACCAAATACTGTTTAACAGGAAGTACCAAAGCCTGAGGCCAAGTCTAAAGATAGTGTTGCCTTTACCTGGCTGCAAATTCAAATTTGAATCAGTTATTTTTCATGACTTATTGCACTTAAACTGTCAAATACACACAAAATCATGAAAATGCTCTTCTTGGATAATGTCAACACAGCTGGTTATGTCTTAAGTGAAAGTAAAAAGTGTCAATATATTGTATCGGTGCATTAGGTCTTAAAGTGGCAGCAGCCTAATATACCTGCTGCTGTATATGTCATTATGGTTAATCAAACAACGAAAGCAGGGCCCTATTATTTCCGCAATGTGGGAAAACATGGATGGAATCATGGGATCAAGTCATTAAAAAGGAATTTACTATATAACATGGAACGTCACAAAATTTGGAAAAAATAAATTAAAAGTAGTGGTGTACACTTCAAATCTGGATACAGACTAATGTAGTGGTGTCCAGTCCCATTCCTGGAGGGCCACTGTCCTGCAGAGTTCTGCTCCAACCCCATTTAAACACACCTGAACCAGTTAATCAAAGTCTTACTAGGCATGCTAGAAACGTCCATGCAGGTTCTGTCACAGTTTATGCAGGGAAGAGGAGACCCTGCATCTAACTGCTAACAGTATTTATTAAAGACACAAAAGGGTAATCAAAAACAAGGGAGAAACAAAGCAAACCCAAACTCTACAAACAGTGCAAAGACAACAACTGACAAACACTGACTGAAACATTGGGCTATTTATACATAGAGGAGCTAACAAGTTAACAAGGAGACAAGACACACCTGGGGATACAAGGGAAACCAGTGAACAAAAGAACTACAAAGGGACTACAACCAGACAGGAAACTAATGCATGATGAAACACAATAAAAGTCAGGTATCATAACAGGTGTGTTGAGCCGAGATGGAGCTTAACTCTGCAGGACAGTGGCCCTCCAGGACAGAGTTTGGACACTCCTGGACTAGTGTATGTAAATATTAAACCACAAAAAGAATGCTATTTAAATATGAAGTCTGAATTTGAGTGGTGAAGTTTCATCTACTACACATATTCAAGCATTCATGATGCTCGTGGTGTTTTCAGCATCTGCCATTACATGAAGACACTCCACATGAACTTCATTTCCAGAGCTGCTCTAGGAGGTCACTTCACAAGCATTTCAGCATTTCATTTGATAAAACTTTTGTCAGATACACATATAAATTTGTACGTCTTCACTACACTAGTTTGGTTTAATTTGAAGAAATTATGACAAATATATTACAGTAGAATAATAGTAAATTATAATCCAGTTTATTAAAACTTTTTTTTTTTTAGGAATATTAGACAATATACTATTATTTCATAAATGTTTTAAACTGTAAACCTCTGCTATGTTGTGTGCCAAAAAAATTAAATGAATTGTTTAAATTTGATGACATTGAAGATTAAATTGTTTAATTGTTATGTATTACTGCAACGTCTGATCTGGAGACACTAAACTGTCTGTAGGTGTGAATGTGTGTGTGAGCCCTGTGATGGACTGACCATCTGTCCAGGGTGTCCCCCTTCTGTGGCCAGAGAAGGCTCCAGCATCCCCACGACCCTGTAGAGGATAAGCGGTTTGGAGAATGGATGGATGGATGTTGGGTTGTTCATTAAACCCTGTGTAATGGGTTGATTTATGCTAGTTTACAGAAATATTAGGTTATTTTTTTATCTCATACATGGGTTAATATTTCTAGATTAACTTAAATCCTTTAAGATTTTGTGTATAACACTACACAACCTTTGTTTTGTATTAATACAGTTCTAAATAGCATATTTTATACAGTTTTTATACATGTAGGCCTATACAAAATCAACAACATTTAAACTTGTTTAACAAGCATTTTAGAAATAAAAATTCAACATTTAAAAGTAACAAAGAGTTCCTGTGCCTGTGTTTTGCCGAAATCTAAGCCTGACTCCTTATAACCTGCCTATAAGCAAACAATACAGAGTTCTGAGAAACATATTTTAACATCAAAATTACATTCAGTATTATAACAAATAAAATCAGTATATTTTATTCAAGGCAAAAGGAGTTTCCATCATGAATGACGTGTTTAGCTGACTGTCCTTTGTCCCTATATGCTGTGTAAATTTTTTTTAAAGAGTTTTAGATTAAAATGCATACAAACCTTATATTTCACCAAATAATTGCATCAGTTCAGCAGTGCTGGAAACTGCTCTGTCCTGAGGAGGAAGGAAAAGGCCCTCGCTCTGTAACTCAACAGCTGGGTTGTAGTAACGCTGCTGCTGGGTTGTTAGGTCAGAGGGTGGGGGAGGGGTGTATTATTTCAACTGTCAGTGAGATTGACCCAGCCGTTAGCCCAACAGATAAGTAATACAAAAACTTCCCAACACTAGAAAAAATGACCCCAAAACATGACCTAACAGGCTCAACCCAGTGTTTAGGTAGAAAAAAAATAACCCAGAGTGTATATTATATTAGTCCTATTGTTTGTTATTTGCATTACTGTTATTTATAATACTAAAATTATATATACTGTGATATATATTGTTACAATGTAATAAAATTAGGACTACTACTTATATTGTGAAATATATCACCCACCCCTAAGCTTCCTCTATGGAGCCAAGCAGAAGTGAGACTTTTTACATACATGTATGTACAGATGTATCCCAAGACAAACAACATGCTTTTTAGTCATGTATACAACATACATAACACATCCCCCCTGCCCCCTACCTAATTCTAACAGACAGCAGTTATATATATGCTGACGTACACATTCACAAGCTGCTGAAATACTTAGGCTGTAGCCCAAAAATCATCCTTCCATTCGGAAAATCCCCCACCACACGTATTCACACTTGACACAGATATACTTTCAGTCCCATCACTCACTCTACACATATATTTGCATCCAGTATCCACAGGCCAATCTATCCACAAAATCTCCAGACCAATAAACCTTGACCTTTGCTACATTACTGGAGGAAACACAAACAGACTCCATAGGGTTACATAGAGATATAAGGAGCTCCACTAAAGATTAAACCTAAATCACAGAAGAAGAAGAAAAAACTTACTTTAAGACATACTGGGCCATCTTTTGACATTAAAAGAAAACTACTGTCGGGATTTACTAAAGACACGCAGTGCAAAATAAGCACTGAAAAGGCATGGACTGAGTTGTTTTTATGGCTGACCTTATTGCATATGCATTTGTAGGAGTTTCCCTTTCAGACGCAAACTTTATGGGAGGAGAGTATATAAATGAATCACGCAACATGATTTACTAATATCTACGCTTGTCAGTTTACTGGTATTTGCACCATTATTTAACGCCCAAAAAAGCATGTCTTAACGCACTTTGCGACATGGCTGCAATTGTTGCTGCTATAGGAGGAGACACCGCAGAGAACAGAGAGCGCGTGGTAGAAGGCAGAAAATATTTTCCACTCTTTAATTAATTAATTTCTTTGGAATGCCAGAGGAAGATGTTATCCAAACATTTCGTTTGCCAAGCAACAATTTTGTCAGATTACATGTAACAAGTTGCGCCTGTGTCGACCCGCACCTGATGAGCATCAGCTCTGCTTATTTGTGACCCAATGCTAATTTGCACTGCTCTTGGTAGATTGCGTTGGTCATTATGTAAATGCTTTGACTGTGTCTGTGTTCTTTATTTGCGTGTCAGCAGTAGATCATGCGCAAAACTTGCCACTGCCATCGGCGCATTTGTGGAATTGCCCTCTCACACTAATTTGCCCCATTCAGTAAATCTGGCCCACTGTGTCACAAATAAACACTTTGCACAATAAAGCAAAAGCCATATATTTCACTATATGATGACTGATGAAAAACTACTTGAAAATTTGATAGTTAAGACAGCGCATTTCAGAAAATCTGATTTCATACCGCCTAAGAATGTGGTTTGGATCAGGTTAATGTATATATATATATATATATATATATATATATATATATATATATATTTAATTTGAAAGGCTATAGTGTGAATGGGTGGTTTATGTGAGCTAGTTGGTTAGTGCGTATGTCTGTGTGTGTTAGTCCTTTAATGGACTGGCCATACATCCAGGGTGTTTTCTTGCCCTCGGCCTGTGATGCTGAGATTGGCTCCAGCCTCACCGCGACCTGATGTCTGACATATGTTTACATGTACATTTTTAAATCTTAGTCATGAAAACAATAGCTATCTAATCAGGACTCTGCTGTGGATATGTGAATCGTTTGAGAGGCCTATGAATGAGTGATGTGTGCAGCGCTCTAATAGTCAAGGATCAAGCTTATGGCTGCCAGAGCTAATGGGCCCACAGTGGACAATATTGCAAAAGCAAAAGAGATATCAACAGTAAAAAGTGTTCAAATGTGTGCCAGAGATTGTTGGCACAGTATGAAATGTTTTAACATATTTATTTTTACATACTTTAATTTGATTTGTATCAGCACCTTGACAAGCCACAATTGAAAACAAAATAAAGCTGCAATTATGAGAAACTAATGATGCAATTCTTTGTTTTTCAGGCATAATTTTGATTACAGTAAAAAAAAGTCAGTTATTTTATGTCACAACTGAGAAATATAAAGCTACAGTTAACAAATATAGATAACATATTAAAGAAATTCTGCCCCTTTTATTCCCTTGTGAAAAGCCCAGTTTGTTGGAAATGAAAACTGTAGATGCTATATTCTCAATTTAAGAAGAGGAGATCAAATGTCATAGTGTGAATGCATACAGCAATTGAATCAGATGATGGTTTAGGTTCTAAATGTTAATGTCAACCTCATCTAAAACATACACACATACAAAGATACACAAGGCTCCCATCTCATTGTTATATGGTTGTGCTGACCTGGCTTCTTTTGCTCATTACTCATTATATACTTTCTACTTCAGTAAAAAAAAAAAAAAAAAAAACACGGCAAGAGAAATGTAGACTGAAATTGTAGTTAAACTGAAGAATACATAAAACAGGAACCACACAGAAACATGAACCAGCAAACAAATTAAGTGTTAAGAGAGGGAAAAACCCACACACATCCAAAGCATTACATTCTCTGTATAAGATCTCTTCCTCTTCCTTGAAGTGGTGTAGTGTCTATTGCTGCGTGGTGTCAATGAGATATACAGGGATGCACATATATTGGTAGAAGTCAACAGTTGATTAAGTTGATGTTAGAAGCAGATAAAAACCATCTTTACAATTTAATAAGTATAGTCATTTTTGGCAGGTATCTATCTTTTCTATTATACATTATGTTTTGATGCATAATCACTTTTCCCACTTTTTCTACATCTGTTTTGATGTTGCCCTAAAACTAACCTTTTTGCAAAAAGCTAAAGAGTATATATTGTATCGGCAGAAATTTCTAACTGAAGCGCCCTTAGAAAATATAACTGTAAATGTTTAGCTTTCATTTTCAATCTTTCCCACTATGTATTATAATGTTGTGATGTGTGGTTTCACAAAATTCTAGATTTTAGTGTGAAATAGAAAAAAGCAAGAAAAAAGATGCAAATTATCAACTATAACCTAATATTAATTTTTGGTTATCAGTTTTGGCCAAAATTGGTTACACTTTATTTTAAGGTACCCTTGTTACAGTGTAATTATATATGTATATAAATACTGAGTAATAAGAATTAACAACATGTACTTACTATAGGGTTAGGGTTAGGATTAAGGTGTGGTTTAGAGTTAATTGCATGTAATCATGCACAATTTATAGTAATTACTATAGTAACTACATGTAACGTGTAACAAGAACACTAAAATAAAGTGTTACCCAAAATTCCTATGCCAGTGCATCCCTAATTACCGCATAACTAGTTTAGCTGTCAGGTCTTTGTGTACAAGCCCCAACACATGATCACACACTCCACCACTCACACACATAACACCCCTATCCCACAGGACACATATGTTAATGAAAGAAATCCCCCACAATGCCATCCTCCCTCCAATCTGGAGCTACACAGATCATTGGTCCTTGCTCTTTGTTTCTGATACTCTAAAAATACTTCTATAAGGAGAGCATTGGCTGTATACTAAGTCCTAAAGTGTGTGTGTGTGTGTGTGTGTGTGTTCATATTATTTATGATGACACAGATTTGTATAATGTCATGGGTATTACACTGGTATTACAACATAAACATGGTTTATGAGGACATTTCCTGAGTCCTCATAATTAAAATGGCTTAAAAACATACTAAACAATTTTTTTATTATTATTATTATTAAAAATGTAAAGATGCAGAAAGTTTTCTGCAACGGGTAGGTTTAGGGGTAGGATTAGTGTAGGGGGATAGAATATACAGTTTGTCCAGTATAAAAACCATTACGCCTATGGAGAGTCCTCATAATGATAGGTAGACCAACGTGTGTGTGTGTGTGTGTGTGGCCTCTTGTGCGTCTGCGCAGGCTTGGCAGAGGTAAAAATCAATCATTCTGAAGCGTTCTATATAAAAGACCCAAATACAGACATGTGCAGTCTAACAAAAGGTCATATCCGACCACCAATGACATCAGTCTCTCTACTGAACCATCCATCCATCCTTTTCTTCATCTGTCCAGCTGTAGCACCAATGGAACAAGGATGGAGATTCATCATTTGGAATGGCTACATCCACATAGAAACAAATGCAGCTTTGAATTTCAGTGGCAAAAAAATACCAGTGGTTTTTTTTTTTTGTTTCCACATTTGCTGCTATTCTGTGATTACACACACACAACGTTAATTTGTGGCATCAACAAAGATGCATTTTGCCATTGGAATGGGGCAGGGGCAGGGGCAGATGACAGCAGCAACAGCACCCTGGATGCAACTGCATCTCCTCGACACAATGCATTAACACAGCTTCTCTCTTCCTTTTCCTCTGCTCCTTAGAAAGGCCGTATGCTGAGAGCCGAGCAAAAGCGCTCCCTCCCTCTTTCCACCTCCCTCCCTCCCTTTCTCTTTCTCTCTCTCCCTCATCCGTATTCGAGTCATCGCAGACAGAAAAAAGAGCCCTTGAGAAGCAACTCACCTGAAACATGTCTTGACATTCACTGGCTGTATCCGTGGAAGCCTCCTTCTGTTTTCCATGTACATCCTCCACAGCATATTTTCCTGAAACCTAGTGTACGCACAAGCTCTCCATTCTGTGGTCAGACCGGTTCCTGACCCCCAAACCTGGACTCATTGGCTTTAGTCGGCAGCCTGCCTGCTTCACTGCCTGCCTACTGTTCCCTAGCCCGTGATGTCACAAAGCCCTCGCAGCCTTATTGGCCAAGGGGCTGCATGTTAATAAAGGCAGCTGCTAGGAGAGAGGGGGAGGGCAGCAGCCAGAAAGACTGGATCTGCTGTTTCACAGACTAGTGAAAGCAAGGTAGGGTTTTTTTTTTTTTGTTTTTTTTTCACACTCAGTTTCATGCAGAGTAAAAACATCAGTAATAATAATAATAATAATAATAAAAACATCATGATATTACCACATTATTACATCATTTAGTTTTAAGTAGATGTTTGTTTGTCTTGTTTTATGGGCACCACTATGATGGAGTATCATGTAAATACCATGATATATGAATATGATAATCATGAGGTACCATGCAATCAAAAAACATGGTATTACTATCTAATAACATCACTGTACCCAAGTACCACAGTGTGTTTTTGTCAATGTGTAAAATAATTAAAATCACTTCTGAAAGATTTCCAAAACATTTAGAGAAAATTGCAAACTGGCTAAAGATACAACAAACATTAATAAAATAAAGGCATAATGAAATTTTAACCTCTTTTTTCATTTTGAGACTAATTAATATATAATGAATTGTTAATTTGAGTGTGTGTGTGTGTGTGTGTGTGTGTGTGTGTGTGTCCATAACACCAAGACAAGTCACCTCTTTATCCCAGTCTACTCATGATAATCTGCGGGCAGTTACACCAAACAAAGACCTGCTGCAACTTGCCCTAATTTGTCTATGATGTCATCTTTTTCTCTCTTGCTCACCTTTGATTGGCTGATGGCTGCAGCAGCTGCTGTCTTGGGGCGGAGTCTTCTCTTAGCTGCTTGGAATCAGAATCACACTGGTTGTCCTGACAACCTCATGGTCCTGGGGGAAAACAGGCCTGATATGTGATGCTGATCTGTGAAGTAGGGGATGAGAGATGTCGGACACGGACGAGCATTTCAAAAAAAAAATTCTATCTGTTGTTTTCTGTCTGAGGTGTGGTAAGATGGGGGAGGATGCCCCCCTTAAGACCAATATGCATTTAGCATGTGCAGGATGATGATGCATCAGCCAATGTGTTATTAAGGGAAATAAATAGAACCATTTGTTAAATTAACTGTCATAGCACAAAATGTAAAGAGACCATCTTACATATCTTATGTTAATTTTGTGGCTAAAATTTTACATAATGTAATATATGAATTTAAATTGAATGTTTTCACTCAGCTTTTAATGAAAATGTCTGAAATGTACATCTAATTTGTGTAATTATTGAATAATAACACCAATAATTACATTAAGTAATAAATTCAAGAATAATAATACTAGTAACAACATGCCACTTGGAGGGGGAGGTGAAAGCTCACCAGAAGATTTTCACAGCGATTTACATGTTGGAAATCTCATATGAATAATGCATTGTTAGTATTTTAAAGCTGCAGTCCGTAAGTTTTGCCTCTTTGTCGCCATCTCTGTTTGAAACCTGCAATTGCAGTTATTTGCAGAATTATCATCTTTACGTAGGTTGTTCATCGGCACGGCTCCTTAGCGCGGACAAATCTAATGTTTGCTGTCGGTCACCACACAGGTGAATACTGTACTTCAGAATCACAGATTCTACATCTTGGAAGTATGACCAAAATAAGAATTTTTATAGGAAAATGTCTGAACAAGTAAGTAACATGTCTGCCACTTTTGTTCTGACCAACTGAGAAAAAAAGCACTACAATAAATTGCGCTACCAATGGTGATTAAATCATATCACATCAAACCGTGCAAATTATTATTATTGTTATACTTTTTTCTCAAATTGTTCATGTAAACAACATCAGCATTGCGTGACTATGTGTATTTAGTGTGTTTTAGCGTTACCTGTATATTTAAATTTCTTTTGCCACTCCGCAGTCCGAAGTCTTTTGCTTTTGACTACGGGTGAATCTTCAGTTGTCACTGATGATTGTCATTTGGACCTTTCTGTATTACAATCCACCATCAAAATGATACGTTTAATTATTACAGCTGCTGTGAGAAAAGGCTATAAATGATCCGCCACCTGCAGCATCCTCACATGCCATATAGCGTACTAGCTGGGACTCCTAAACCCAGAACACACCAAGTCCTCATCTGCTTTTTTCGGTGGAGCTCGTCGGTCAGTCGGGCCATCTGATCACTCTGACTGGCTGTTCAGCTACTGCCACCTGCTGGTACGGAAAGGCATTTCTTCTAATGCAGGAGCAGAACAGACATGCTACTTGGCCGTCGGGTGTCGAGCATCGGTTTGTTGTGTCAGGGCAACTTTGCAACTTCTCTTGTATTGTATTATGCTATTGGTGATCAGCTAAACTGATCTTTTGAATATTCACTCATGTTATAAACGTCAAATAAAATAGATTTTAATATAAATTATTAAGCTTTGTTCGCCCTAGCTAGCCTAGTGGTGATGTAAAAATAAAGAGAAAATTTGTTTGTTGTCTCCGTCAGTAGTAATCGCGTTCCGGGGGCAGTTGGTTGTGGGTCTCCGTTGTTAGAAATCATGTTCCGGGGGAGGAGAAATGGGAATGAAAAATCCTGGATCGCCACTGGTCGCCACTAGTTTGTCGGCATCGGCTTGGTGTGTTCCGGGCTTTATGTAAACAGACGTGATGTAATGATGCAAAGACGAACGGCTGCAGAATTTCCCACGAAAACCCACCAGTACCACTGAATTAGAAAACATTATTACAAGCTTACCCTTGTGAATCGGGGTAAGGTAAGGAGATTGTTTTGAAACTTTTAATTAAGAATTACACTTTATGAATTTGCTTAATAAAATAATGAACTGAAGAATATTTGTATTATTATTTCACATGTTTAAAATGGTCATGAACTGCATTTTTCACACTGTGAAACATTTATGCGTATTAGGTGGAGGACAAACAAACTAAGGAGATGTGCTTCCTGTTTAAAAATATAGATTTCCATGAAATAGTTTCAAGTTACGTGTCGCAACAACCTACACATCCCAGCACAAAAACTCCCAATAAATTATTTGTTAGAGAGAGAGAGAGAGATGTCTGAATTACCTGGGTCTGTGCAGCGTCTATATTAACAGTGAAGCTGAGGGTTGTATTAGGCTACTTAAAAAAAAAAAAAAATCGCAACGTTACCTCGTTGCTAGCTAATATAATGTAGCATCTGAATAGTGAAGCTAATTTATTAATAAAATCTTAATCGCAATCTCCGAGCTCTATGTGCAAGAAATGTGTGTGTGCTTCAGTGAAAGCACCGCATTAAGAACTGTGGTTAAACTGACTGGAACTACCCGTGCATTAAGCTACACGGTTTAACGCACACCTCCCAGCCTCCCAGCATATACTGTGTACATATATATATATATATATATATATATATATGTATACTGTGTACATATATGTGTATATATATATATATATATATATATATATATATATATATATATATATACTGTGTACATATATGTGTATATATATATATATATATATATATATAATGTATAAAACATCTGCGTATTTATCAAATATTGGATATAATCTGTGATAAAGTACACAACACAGCACAAGTGTCATTACATGACGCAGAAAGTCTCCAACTTGACAGCTCTGTTATCAACTCCTCCCATGACACACTGAACTGTAAGGCCAGCTGCAGACAAAGTTAAACACAACTAATGTTAGACTCCCAAATGGCATACTATATACTTATACTATGCACTTAAATGTTTTGTGCAGAAAGTTTATTAGGTTATTCTGTCATACAACATCTCTTGGGATACTCCCAGTGAATATGCACAAAATCAGTCTGTCTTCCATCTTGATTTGATTTCCAGCCTGACATCACCTACAGTCACTTTGGAAGGTGAGTGGTAAAAGGGCTCAAAGTTAAAATTATTTGAACTGAGACCATTGTGTTGATCTGCATGCAATGCACTGCCATAGACAACATTGTAGTTGCATTCCATGCATTGGTAAACATGGATACAAATCATGTGAAAGGACCTTTAAAGGACCTATTATAATAAAAAGAAAAAAAATGAGCATTTACAAAGAACCACCCGAGTCTCCCACATCCTCAAAATGATTTCTTACTTACTGACGCTCCATGATTTACAGTGAAGAGTAGACAGCATTGACCTTTAGAATAACTAATGACTGTAGTTTACATCAAAGTCAAAAGAACCATGATTGATCATTCCTATAACTGTCCTACAGTATAACACTTTAATATGCATCTTTCTAACAAAAGGCTGTAAATGTCTACGCTTTTCTAAAAAGATAAACAAAAATATGCACATTTCTAAACACACACACACACACACACACATCATAATGACAAAGGAAAAATTAGATTTTTTGATAGGTTTGCAAATCCATTTCTCAAGAAACCAAATCTTGATTCTACTCTACGTACAAATTAGAGGCTTATTTCCAACTTACCCTTTATCTCAAAACTTCTCGAAAAATAATAATTTCACTTCCACTACACTGTTTTCTAAATCTCACTTCAATTTATATTACAGTCTGGATTTAGATCCCTCCGTAGTCCAGAGTTTGAACCTTTGAAGGCCCTAAATGATATTAATATGACATCTAATGTTGGAGATAATGTTATATTAACACTCTTAGATCTTATCTCTGCAAAATAATCTGCCAGTGGGGTAAGCAAAATAATCTTAATGAAAACTGAAAACAAGATTATATATCTTATTTTTGGTTTGATATAAGATTATTTTGCTTACCCCACTGGCAGATTATTTTGCTTGTTTTAAGGAAAAACTCTTTAAAATAATAAACATTTTTAAAATAATTTTTACTTGTCAAGAAAATGCTTCTTGATTTAAGAACTTTAAGATATTTTGACTAGAAACAAGACAAAAACTCTAAGTAAGAACAGCATTTTTTGCAGTGAACATGGTGTAGGTTTGAAAGGAACTGTCTTAAAATGGTTCAGGTCCTATTTGAAGGGCCGCAAATTCTCTCTAAATTTTGGCTCATCTGTGTCATCTGCTGCTCATTTCATTTCAGGGGTTCCTCAGGGTTCCATATTGGCCCCTACACTTTTTTCTTTATGCTCCCTTTGAGTTTAACTATTAGTAAACATGCAGTGTCCTTTCATTTTTATGCAGATGGACACCCATATATCCCTCTTAAAGACTTTGGAAATAATACATTTGAGCCCGTGCTGGCCTGTTTAGAGGACATTAAAATGTGGATTTCTGCAACTTTCTTAAATCTAAATGAAAATAAAACCGAAATAATCTGTACTATCCTCAATTACATCACTTTACATCTTTAGCTAACACTTGGGTTAAGAATCTGGTGCACTGCTTTAGAGGGATTTGAAACTTGATAAGCAAGTAAACTGTTATCAGATCTTGCTTTTTTACTCCATCTTCTGATCAAGGTTAAGCCTTTCCTTTCTCTTCAAGTTTTTGAATGTGTGATTCATGCGTTTTTATCATCTTGCTTAGAATACTGTAACTCTCTGTATTATGATAGAAACTATCCTGGCATGACTCCAGACAGTCCAATATACAGCAGCAAGATTATTAAAAGTTATCCAAAAACATGACCAGATAGCCCCTATTTGAACATCTCTTAATTTGAACAACATTGTGCCACCATATATTTCTGATCTCTTATTTTTCCACAGTCCTTCTAGAGCTCTTAGATCAAGGACATAAAGACATTTATCTGTTCCAAGGTACAGACTAAAGCAAAGGGGACATTGTGATTTTGCTATTGCGAGCCCTAAACTCTGGAACAGTCTGCCAATTTCCATTAGATCTGCACCAGTTTTTAAGTCTTTATTAAAAACAAACTACATCTCACTGGCTTTCAATGTTCCCTAAATGATTGCAACATATTGCGAATGCTTTGGGTTTGACTGTTGGGCCAGTCCTATGCATTTTTGATGTAGAACAGCTATATGGTTTCTGACTGTATTTTCTGTTGGTTTGCTTCTATACTAATCATTATATGCCTTTTATGATTATAACTTTTAATTTATGTATTTTCTTGAAATTATTTCATTTATTTGTCTGTCATATTTTTTTTTTCATAATATTTTGATTCATGTCTTTTACGATGTGTTGTAAGGCACATTAGTCAGCTGCTGCTGTATAAATGATGCTGTATTAATAAACTTTGACTTTTGACTTTGACATTAACTGGAGTGAATCTGGAGAAATTTCATTTGATTGGACATGATTTGGTAAGTGTCACGTTTCCCCTGTGTTTTGTTTTTAAGGACTTTTATGGTGTTTCATGCCTTAATTTCCTGTGACTGTTTGTAGTGCCGTTGTAGTTCTTTTGTTCATTGGTTCCCCTTGATAGTATCCACAGGAGTTCCTTTTTTCCTTTATTAACCTGTGTATTTATACCCCTTTGTTTCCCTTGTTCATTTGTCAATCGATGTTCCACTGTAGCTCCTCTTGCTCCATGTTTCCTGTTTGACTCTTGTTCCATATTTCCTGTTTGACTTTTGTTCCATGTGTCCTGTTTGACTCTTGTTCCATATTTCCTGTTTGATATTTGTTCCATGTTTCATGTTTGACTTTTGTTCCACGTTTCATGTTTGATTCTTGTTCCATATTTCCTGTTTGACTCTTGTTTCATGTTTCCTGTTTGGCTCTTGATCCATGTTTAATGGTTCCCCATGTTTATTACTTTGTTTAGTTTGTTTTATTTTATATCTTTAATAAACCTTGATTTGCACTTGGATCCTCCTCATCTCACCTTCTCATGCCTCAGCTTTACAGTAAGACACACCTGTCCAGCCAAATTGATCAAACAGGGTTTTGTGGCTTTCCTATAAGCCAAGGCAAGGTGGTAAGATGTTCTTTACTCATAGTTTGGAATAAACAATCTCCACACAGCGATATCCATTTCAAATGCAAATACATGTTCCTGTCACCTGTCTCTACTGATACAACCCAGGGGAAGTTTAAATATCATGTGATATTAACAGGTGACTGCACCTTCACCACTGGTACACACCACCATCTAGTGGATGTGAACAATCATTACATTTGGCTCTTACACGGGGGAAAAGGGCCTTGGTAAGGGAGGTGACCAAGAACCTGCTGCTCACTCTGGTTAAGCTCTGCCAATTATGTGTGGAGATGAGAGAAACTTTGCAAAATTTGCAAAAAGCACCTAAAGAACAACATTCTGTCTTATGAACCTCAATTCCAAGTGTCATTTCTGGAGGAAAGCAGGCACTGCTGTTAACCTGCACAATACCATCCTAACAGTGAAACATTGTGGTGGTATCACCATTCTGTGGGGGTGTCTTTCAGAGGCAAAAGAAAAATCCAAAGCTTTTCTCCAACCTTCCTTCTCCCTGGCCCATTCACTGCAGACACTTACACACATACACATTACTCTTTTAATTTTTAGTTGTTATCATCTATGTGAAAGTAAAGTGAAAATAATATTCTGTTTTGTACTCATTTTGCTGTTTGCAGATACTTGAAAAAGGAATCCTTGTTTTTGGGCGTATTTGCTTTCTTGTTTTCTCTAATGATTGTTTTGTTTGTTTGTCTGTTAATTTGACTTGTGCAATAATTAAGGTTTTTTTTTTTTTTTGTATGTTTATTGAACCTTTGGAAGCACAATATAAATAGGTGAACTTTTTTGAGTTTGTTCTTGTGCTGATTTCGTACCAAGACAATTGAGTACAGAACTGCTATTTATGTAAACATTTGTATCTATTTGTAACAGCTGGCTTTTGAGCTCTCTGGGGAAAGTTTGTGGTTCAATGTTGGTTAAGATGCTGCAGAAGTGTTGTGTCCTGTTAATAAAATCTACAATCAGGGATGATTAACTGGATTAAATGGATACAAGAACATATAATTTATATGTGCTTGTGTCCATACACACACACAGTTAATATGCACGTGTCTACATGCACATTCATTCATTCACATATATATGATCAGGTTTATAAAGCAGAAGCCATGAAAGCCATCACACACTGGGGTGACATTTAGTATTCCAAGAAATGGGGCATCCTGAACAACATGTACACACAGACACGCATACAGATGCGCATCATTTCATTCAGTCATACGTTTTTTTACAGCTCTATAGCACATTTGATATGCTAAGCGTTTTGGGGCGTAGGCTAGTGGACCTCACAAATTGGAGTACCTCCAAGGACAACCCCTTTCCTCTCTGTCTCTCTTCCACTCCCTGTCACTTTTTCTCTTCCACAGACCCAGTTCTGTAATACAGTAATGAATCAGTGTTTGACGTCATGGCAACCCCTCTGCTCCTGCTTTCGCCCACCTAGTGGCCACGTTAGCTAGAGATTTATGAGCTTGATCAGCAAGAACAGAAAGTGAATGAGTATGATTCACAAATAACATATACACAAATAACATCTATTTGGATGTTATTTGTGCATATGTGTAACGGAGGCCAGCTAGTAGTTGCTGTGCGAGTAAACCTCACTCCTCTGATCTCAAGAGATGCTCTAGCGACTGACTCGAGAGGATGCAGCCTTTAGCCTCCTTGTTAGAGCGTCCGACTCCCAGGTTTGAGGCCAGCGCAGAGCGGGGCAAGTAGGACCTGGGTGAGGGATTACATATCCATAAAACTTATACATAAGTACTAATATTTGTACTCTAGTGTATGCAGCTGTATCTTTAACATGAATCCTGGCCAGTCCACATTCAGGTACAGGTTGCTCAGGCTGCTTGTGCAAAAAGCCATCAAGACCTTCTACTGTGTAAAACAATCTTTAGAATGAATTTTCTTATTACACATTTGTCACTATTGAAGTATGTTTTTGCTTGTCTTTGTCTAGTCTATTGACCATAATACAAAACTATATTGTTGACATGTTTCCTTATAGCATTAGCCAAAATTAACCAAATATCCAGCAGTTAAAAAGAAAGAAAATGACACATATACAGCAAGAAAATATAAATATAATTTCACTCACTAAGGGTATGTTTACACGACAGCAATGTACTAAAAACTGAAAAGTTTTTTCTTTGTACCAATGATGTTATCAAACCTATCCCCATTCACACGGATCCGAAAAAAATGACTAAAAACGCTATATTATGCATGCCAGACAAGTAGTTGGCGATGTCACTTTGTAAAGATAGACTACGTGCCTGCGCATACGCATTCTTTTACAGAGCACTCATGCCAAACACGCATGCCTATACACATTATTTTTACAGTTTACTGCACATTACTGCACATATTCTTCTCATTATTTCCCTATAGGGGCAAATAAATCGGAAGTCTCGCACATTCACAGAAAACACCTTACTTCCGCATTGAAAAATAAGGTATGGCTGTGTTGCAAGCTTACCAGGTGAACCTGCTGAAAGATCTGGATGATGGCCAGGGCCTTTCCCCTGAAGCAGTCATCGAGCTGCGCCGTACCACAGATCTTACTCTCTGGGACATCAAACAAACAGATGCCACTATCAGTCGCTCGATAACAGCAGAAATGGTGGCCATGGAGAGATATCTGTGGGTTAGCCTGGCTGACATCAGTGAGAAAGAAAAGCGTTTTCTCCTTGATGTGCCAGTATCACCCTCTGTGCTTTTCAGCACATCCGTTGTTTAGAGAGGTGAGGGCACAGTCTGCGGCACTTAAGAAACTAAACCGTGCCGTCTCAGATCCATGCCTCAAACCTTGGGGAGCCCTGGTCCAACACAGGACAACACAGGCTTGGAAAAGGTATGATCAGAGGCAGGCGAAGAGGCAACCGGCAGCTCTTTAGGGGGAAATAACATCTCCCCTCCTCTCATATCCATTAGGCCACTGGGCCACAACTACAAGTTATCTAAATTGGTACTGCTGCTCTGGAATATTTCTTTCATAGCGTTACATAACATTCTTAAAAAGGAGTACTCTTGAAGAAGGTTTTTGATGAGCAAGATGTGAGTCAATCGCACAATACTTAGCCCCAAGGTCTGGTCCCGTGCGTGCAATTTCACTACAGTACATCTGATGTATTAGAGTAGTAATGTCATTCCAAAGAATTAGGATTACATGGAAGGCACTATCCAAGAAGAAGAAACTTTTATGCTACCCAGATATGACTCAAACTCACAATACACTTTTAGAAGAAAGATATTTCTTGGAAATCATTTTAAAGTTCAAAATGAGACAATCATCTGTACCTTTGGCACTGTACACAAATCCTCACAGCAAGTATCAATTAAAGATTGGAGACCTCACACAACTGGTTTTCTGCCCAATCTCAAATGACCCAGATGGGACTCGAACCCACAATCCTCAGCTCCGAAGGCTGATGCCTTATCCATTAGGCCACTGGGCCACAACTACAAGATATCTAAATTGGTACTGCTGCTCTAGAATATTACTTTCATAGCGTTACATAATATTCTGAAAAAGGAGTACTCTTGAAGAAGGTTTTTGATGAGCAAGATGTGAGTCAATCGCACAATACTTAGCCCCAAAATCTGGTCCCGTGCGTGCAATTTCACTACAGTACATCTGATGTATTAGAGTAGTAATGTCATTCCAAAGAATTAGGATTACATTGTAGGCACTATTCAAGAAGAAGAAACTTTTATGCAACCCAGATATGACTCAAACTCACAATACACTTTTAGAAGAAAGATATTTCTTGGAAATCATTTTAAAGTTCAAAATGAGACAATCATCTGTACCTTTGGCACCGTACACAAATCTTCACAGCAAGTATCAATTAAAGATTGGAGACCTCACACAACTGGTTTTCTGCACAAACTCAAATGACCCAGATGGGACTCGAACCCACAATCCTCAGCTCCGAAGGCTGATGCCTTATCCATTAGGCCACTGGGCCACAACTGCAAGTAACGTGATTAGAACAACCCAGATATGACTCGAACCCATAATACTCGTTTACAAGAATGCCTTATCCATTAGGCCACTGGGCCACAACTACAATTTATCTAAATTGGTACTGCTGCTCTAGAATATTACTTTCATAGCGTTACATAATATTCTGAAAAAGGAGTACTCTTGAAGAAGGTTTTTGATGAGCAAGATGTGAGTCAATCGCACAATACTTAGGCCCAAGGTCTAAAATCATTTTAAAGTTCAAAATGAGACAATCATCTGTACCTTTGGCACTGTACACAAATCCTCACAGCAAGTATCAATTAAAGATTGGAGACCTCACACAACTGGTTTTCTGAACAATCTCATATGACCCAGATGGGACTCGAACCCACAATCCGCAGCTCCGAAGGCTGATGCCTTATCCATTAGGCCACTGGGCCACAACTGCAAGTGACGTGATTAGAACAACCCAGATATGACTCGAACCCATAATACTCGTTTACAAGAATCCTATCATACGTACTGAATCCTAACAGACACTGTATAAGAATGATTTTACACTGCCAAAGAATACTCACAGCAAGTGGCAACCAAAGACCTCACAGATGGAAGTGCATTCTGAGAGGTGTTTTGGTGGTAGCTCATTCTGAAAGGTGTTTAGATGATAGTTAATTCTGAGATGGCACTGTACACCAATCCTCACAGCAAGTATCAATTAAAGATTGGAGACTTCACACAACTGGTTTTCTGCACAATCTCAAATGACCCAGATGGGACTCGAACCCACAATCCTCAGCTCCGAAGGCTGATGCCTTAGCCATTAGGCCACTGGGCCACAACTACAAGTTATCTAAATTGGTACTGCTGCTCTAGAATATTACTTTCATAGCGTTACATAATATTCTGAAAAAGGAGTACTCTTGAAGAAGGTTTTTGATGAGCAAGATGTGAGTCAATCGCACAATACTTAGGCCCAAGGTCTAAAATCATTTTAAAGTTCAAAATGAGACAATCATCTGTACCTTTGGCACTGTACACAAATCCTCACAGCAAGTATCAATTAAAGAATGACCTCACACAACTGGTTTTCTGAACAATCTCATATAACCCAGATGGGACTCGAACCCACAATCCTCAGCTCCGAAGGCTGATGCCTTATCCATTAGGCCACTGGGCCACAACTGCAAGTGACGTGATTAGAACAACCCAGATATGACTCGAACCCATAATACTCGTTTACAAGAATCCTATCATACGTACTGAATCCTAACAGACACTGAATAAGAATGATTTTACACTACCAAAGAATACTCACAGCAAGTGGCAACCAAAGACCTCACAGATGGAAACGCATTCTGAGAGGTGTTTTGGTGGTAGCTCATTCTGAAAGGTGTTTAGATGATAGTTAATTCTGAGATGGCACTGTACACCAATCCTCACAGCAAGTATCAATTAAGGACTGGAGACTTCACACAACTGGTTTTCTACACAACCTCAAACGACCCAGATGGGACTCGAACCCACAATCCTCAGCTCCGAAGGCTGATGCCTTAGCCATTAGGCCACTGGGCCACAACTACAAGTTATCTAAATTGGTACTGCTGCTCTAGAATATTACTTTCATAGCGTTACATAATATTCTGAAAAAGGAGTACTCTTGAAGAAGGTTTTTGATGAGCAAGATGTGAGTCAATCGCACAATACTTAGCCCCAAAATCTGGTCCCGTGCGTGCAATTTCACTACAGTACATCTGATGTATTAGAGTAGTAATGTCATTCCAAAGAATTAGGATTACATTGTAGGCACTATTCAAGAAGAAGAAACTTTTATGCAACCCAGATATGACTCAAACTCACAATACACTTTTAGAAGAAAGATATTTCTTGGAAATCATTTTAAAGTTCAAAATGAGACAATCATCTGTACCTTTGGCACCGTACACAAATCCTCACAGCAAGTATCAATTAAAGATTGGAGACCTCACACAACTGGTTTTCTGCACAATCTCAAATGACCCAGATGGGACTCGAACCCACAATCCTCAGCTCCGAAGGCTGATGCCTTATCCATTAGGCCACTGGGCCACAACTGCAAGTAACGTGATTAGAACAACCCAGATATGACTCGAACCCATAATACTCGTTTACAAGAATGCCTTATCCATTAGGCCACTGGGCCACAACTACAATTTATTTAAATTGGTACTGCTGCTCTAGAATATTACTTTCATAGCGTTACATAATATTCTGAAAAAGGAGTACTCTTGAAGAAGGTTTTTGATGAGCAAGATGTGAGTCAATCGCACAATACTTAGGCCCAAGGTCTAAAATCATTTTAAAGTTCAAAATGAGACAATCATCTGTACCTTTGGCACTGTACACAAATCCTCACAGCAATCAATTATATCAATTAAAGATTGGAGACCTCTCAAATGACCCAGATGGGACTCGAACCCACAATCCTCAGCTCCGAAGGCTGATGCCTTATCCATTAGGCCACTGGGCCACAACTGCAAGTGACGTGATTAGAACAACCCAGATATGACTCGAACCCATAATACTCGTTTACAAGAATCCTAGCATACGTACTGAATCCTAACAGACACTGTATAAGAATGATTTTACACTGCCAAAGAATACTCACAGCAAGTGGCAACCAAAGACCTCACAGATGGAAGCGCATTCTGAGAGGTGTTTTGGTGGTAGCTCTTTCTGAAAGGTGTTTAGATGATAGTTAATTCTGAGATATACTGTACAAGAATTCTGATATGGAACTGTACACAAATCCTCAAAGTAAGTATCAATTAAAGATTTGAGACCTCACACAACTGGTTTTTTGCACAACCTCAAATGACCCAGATGGGACTCGAACCCACAATCCTCAGCTCCGAAGGCTGATGCCTTATCCATTAGGCCACTGGGCCACAACTACAAGTTATCTAAATTGGTACTGCTGCTCTAGACTATTACTTTCATAGCGTTACATAATATTCTGAAAAAGGAGTACTCTTGAAGAAGGTTTTTGATGAGCAAGATGTGAGTCAATCGCACAATACTTAATACTCGTTTACAAGAATCCTATCATACGTACTGAATCCTAACAGACACTGTATAAAAATGATTTTACACTGCCAAAGAATACTCACAGCAAGTGGCAAAGAAAGACCTCACAGATGGAAGCGGATTCTTAGAGGTGTTTTGGTGGTAGCTCATTCTGAAAGGTGTTTAGATGATAGTTCATTCTGAGATATACTGTACAAGAATTCTGAGATGGCACTGTACACCAATCCTCACAGCAAGTATCAATTAAAGATTGGAGACCTCACACAACTGGTTTTCTGCACAATCTCAAACGACCCAGATGGGACTCGAACCCACAATCCTCAGCTCCGAAGGCTGATGCCTTATCCATTAGGCCACTGGGCCACAACTGCAAGTGACGTGATTAGAACAACCCAGATATGACTCGAACCCATAATACTCGTTTACAAGAATCCTATCATACGTACTGAATCCTAACAGACACTGTATAAGAATGATTTTACACTGCCAAAGAATACTCACAGCAAGTGGCAACCAAAGACCTCACAGATGGAAGCGCATTCTGAGAGGTGTTTTGGTGGTAGCTCATTCTGAAAGGTGTTTAGATGATAATTAATTCTGATATGGCACTGTACACCAATCCTCACAGCAAGTATCAATTAAGGACTGGAGACTTCACACAACTGGTTTTCTGCACAATCTCAAATGACCCAGATGGGACTCGAACCCACAATCCTCAGCTCCGAAGGCTGATGCCTTATCCATTGGGCCACTGGGCCACAACTGCAAGTAACATGATTAGAACAACCCAGATATGACTCGAACCCATAATACTCGTTTACAAGAATGCCTTATCCATTAGGCCACTGGGCCACAACTACAATTTATCTAAATTGGTACTGCTGAAGGTTTTTGATGAGCAAGATGTGAGTCAATCGCACAATACTTAGCCCCAAAATCTGGTCCCGTGCGTGCAATTTCACTACAGTACATCTGATGTATTAGAGTAGTAATGTCATTCCAAAGAATTAGGATTACATTGTAGGCACTCCCCAAGAAGAAGAAACTTTTATGCAACCCAGATATGACTCAATGCCACAATACACTTTTAGAAGAAACATATTTCTTGGAAATCATTTTAAAGTCAAACAGAGACAATCATCTGTACCTTTGGCACTGTACACGAGTCCTCATAGCAAGTATCCATTAAAGATTGGAGACCTCACACAGTTTTCACAACTGGGCCATGACTGCAAGCGACGTAATTAGAACAACCCAGAACAACCCAGCTATAACTTAAACCCATAATACTCTTTTAAAAGATTCGATTTAATACTAGTTCAATCTTAAAGGTGTTTAGATGGTTGTTAATTCCAAGATATACTGTACACGAATTCTGATATGGAACTGTACACAAATCCTCAAAGTAAGTATCAATTAAAGATTGGAGACCTCACACAACTGGTTTTCTGCACAATCTCATATGACCCAGATGGGACTCGAACCCACAATCCTCAGCTCCGAAGGCTGATGCCTTATCCATTAGGCCACTGGGCCACAACTGCAAGTGATGTGATTAGAACAACCCAGATATGACTCGAACCCATAATACTCGTTTACAAGAATCCTATCATACGTACTGAATCCTAACAGACACTGAATAAGAATGATTTTACACTACCAAAGAATACTCACAGCAAGTGGCAACCAAAGACCTCACAGATGGAAGCGCATTCTGAGAGGTGTTTTGGTGGTAGCTCATTCTGAAAGGTGTTTAGATGATAGTTAATTCTGAGATGGCACTGTACACCAATCCTCACAGCAAGTATCAATTAAGGACTGGAGACTTCACACAACTGGTTTTCTACACAACCTCAAACGACCCAGATGGGACTCGAACCCACAATCCTCAGCTCCGAAGGCTGATGCCTTAGCCATTAGGCCACTGGGCCACAACTACAAGTTATCTAAATTGGTACTGCTGCTCTAGAATATTACTTTCATAGCGTTACATAATATTCTGAAAAAGGAGTACTCTTGAAGAAGGTTTTTGATGAGCAAGATGTGAGTCAATCGCACAATACTTAGCCCCAAAATCTGGTCCCATGCGTGCAATTTCACTACAGTACATCTGATGTATTAGAGTAGTATTGTCATTCCAAAGAATTAGGATTACATTGTAGGCACTATTCAAGAAGAAGAAACTTTTATGCAACCCAGATATGACTCAAACTCACAATACACTTTTAGAAGAAAGATATTTCTTGGAAATCATTTTAAAGTTCAAAATGAGACAATCATCTGTACCTTTGGCACCGTACACAAATCCTCACAGCAAGTATCAATTAAAGATTGGAGACCTCACACAACTGGTTTTCTGCACAATCTCAAATGACCCAGATGGGACTCGAACCCACAATCCTCAGCTCCGAAGGCTGATGCCTTATCCATTAGGCCACTGGGCCACAACTGCAAGTAACGTGATTAGAACAACCCAGATATGACTCGAAACCATAATACTCGTTTACAAGAATGCCTTATCCATTAGGCCACTGGGCCACAACTACAATTTATCTAAATTGGTACTGCTGCTCTAGAATATTACTTTCATAGCGTTACATAATATTCTGAAAAAGGAGTACTCTTGAAGAAGGTTTTTGATGAGCAAGATGTGAGTCAATCGCACAATACTTAGGCCCAAGGTCTAAAATCATTTTAAAGTTCAAAATGAGACAATCATCTGTACCTTTGACACTGTACACAAATCCTCACAGCAATCAATTATATCAATTAAAGATTGGAGACCTCTCAAATGACCCAGATGGGACTCGAACCCACAATCCTCAGCTCCGAAGGCTGATGCCTTATCCATTAGGCCACTGGGCCACAACTGCAAGTGACGT
Source organism: Hypophthalmichthys molitrix (assembly GCA_037950675.1). Taxonomy (NCBI): domain Eukaryota; kingdom Metazoa; phylum Chordata; class Actinopteri; order Cypriniformes; family Xenocyprididae; genus Hypophthalmichthys; species Hypophthalmichthys molitrix. The sequence continues at coordinate 38,575,077 of CM075496.1, read as the reverse complement.
GATTAGAACAACCCAGATATGACTCGAACCCATAATACTCGTTTACAAGAATCCTAGCATACGTACTGAATCCTAACAGACACTGTATAAGAATGATTTTACACTGCCAAAGAATACTCACAGCAAGTGGCAACCAAAGACCTCACAGATGGAAGCGCATTCTGAGAGGTGTTTTGGTGGTAGCTCTTTCTGAAAGGTGTTTAGATGATAGTTAATTCTGAGATATACTGTACAAGAATTCTGATATGGAACTGTACACAAATCCTCAAAGTAAGTATCAATTAAAGATTGGAGACCTCACACAACTGGTTTTTTGCACAACCTCAAATGACCCAGATGGGACTCGAACCCACAATCCTCAGCTCCGAAGGCTGATGCCTTATCCATTAGGCCACTGGGCCACAACTACAAGTTATCTAAATTGGTACTGCTGCTCTAGACTATTACTTTCATAGCGTTACATAATATTCTGAAAAAGGAGTACTCTTGAAGAAGGTTTTTGATGAGCAATATGTGAGTCAATCGCACAATACTTAATACTCGTTTACAAGAATCCTATCATACGTACTGAATCCTAACAGACACTGTATAAGAATGATTTTACACTGCCAAAGAATACTCACAGCAAGTGGCAAAGAAAGACCTCACAGATGGAAGCGGATTCTTAGAGGTGTTTTGGTGGTAGCTCATTCTGAAAGGTGTTTAGATGATAGTTCATTCTGAGATATACTGTACAAGAATTCTGAGATGGCACTGTACACCAATCCTCACAGCAAGTATCAATTAAAGATTGGAGACCTCACACAACTGGTTTTCTGCACAATCTCAAACGACCCAGATGGGACTCGAACCCACAATCCTCAGCTCCGAAGGCTGATGCCTTATCCATTAGGCCACTGGGCCACAACTGCAAGTGACGTGATTAGAACAACCCAGATATGACTCGAACCCATAATACTCGTTTACAAGAATCCTATCATACGTACTGAATCCTAACAGACACTGTATAAGAATGATTTTACACTGCCAAAGAATACTCACAGCAAGTGGCAACCAAAGACCTCACAGATGGAAGCGCATTCTGAGAAGTGTTTTGGTGGTAGCTCATTCTGAAAGGTGTTTAGATGATAGTTAATTCTGAGATGGCACTGTACACCAATCCTCACAGCAAGTATCAATTAAGGACTGGAGACTTCACACAACTGGTTTTCTACACAACGTCAAACGACCCAGATGGGACTCGAACCCACAATCCTCAGCTCCGAAGGCTGATGCCTTAGCCATTAGGCCACTGGGCCACAACTACAAGTTATCTAAATTGGTACTGCTGCTCTAGACTATTACTTTCATAGCGTTACATAATATTCTGAAAAAGGAGTACTCTTGAAGAAGGTTTTTGATGAGCAAGATGTGAGTCAATCGCACAATACTTAGCCCCAAGGTCTGGTCCCGTGCGTGCAATTTCAAAACAGTGGACCTGATGTATTAGAGTAGTAATGTCATTCCAAAGAATTAGGATTACATTGTAGGCACTCCCCAAGAAGAAGAAACTTTTATGCAACCCAGATATGACTCAATGCCACAATACACTTTTAGAAGAAACATATTTCTTGGAAATCATTTTAAAGTCAAACAGAGACAATCATCTGTACCTTTGGCACTGTACACGAGTCCTCATAGCAAGTATCCATTAAAGATTGGAGACCTCACACAGTTTTCACAACTGGGCCATGACTGCAAGCGACGTAATTAGAACAACCCAGAACAACCCAGCTATAACTTAAACCCATAATACTCTTTTAAAAGATTCGATTTAATACTAGTTCAATCTTAAAGGTGTTTAGATGGTTGTTAATTCCAAGATATACTGTACACAAATTCTGATATGGAACTGTACACAAATCCTCAAAGTAAGTATCAATTAAAGATTGGAGACCTCACACAACTGGTTTTCTGCACAATCTCATATGACCCAGATGGGACTCGAACCCACAATCCTCAGCTCCGAAGGCTGATGCCTTATCCATTAGGCCACTGGGCCACAACTACAAGTTATCTAAATTGGTACTGCTGCTCTAGAATATTACTTTCATAGCGTTACATAATATTCTGAAAAAGGAGTACTCTTGAAGAAGGTTTTTGATGAGCAAGATGTGAGTCAATCGCACAATACTTAATACTCGTTTACAAGAATCCTATCATACGTACTGAATCCTAACAGACACTGTATAAGAATGATTTTACACTGCCAAAGAATACTCACAGCAAGTGGCAAAGAAAGACCTCACAGATGGAAGCGGATTCTTAGAGGTGTTTTGGTGGTAGCTCATTCTGAAAGGTGTTTAGATGATAGTTCATTCTGAGATATACTGTACAAGAATTCTGAGAAGGCACTGTACACCAATCCTCACAGCAAGTATCAATTAAAGATTGGAGACTTCACACAACTGGTTTTCTGCACAATCTCAAACGACCCAGATGGGACTCGAACCCACAATCCTCAGCTCCGAAGGCTGATGCCTTATCCATTAGGCCACTGGGCCACAACTACAAGTTATCTAAATTGGTACTGCTGCTCTAGAATATTACTTTCATAGCTTTACATAATATTCTGAAAAAGGAGTACTCTTGAAGAAAGTTTTTGATGAGCAAGATGTGAGTCAATCGCACAATACTTAGGCCCAAGGTCTAAAATCATTTTAAAGTTCAAAATGAGACAATCATCTGTACCTTTGGCACTGTACACAAATCCTCACAGCAAGTATCAATTAAAGATTGGAGACCTCACACAACTGGTTTTCTGAACAATCTCATATGACCCAGATGGGACTCGAACCCACAATCCGCAGCTCCGAAGGCTGATGCCTTATCCATTAGGCCACTGGGCCACAACTGCAAGTGACGTGATTAGAACAACCCAGATATGACTCGAACCCATAATACTCGTTTACAAGAATCCTATCATACGTACTGAATCCTAACAGACACTGTATAAGAATGATTTTACACTGCCAAAGAATACTCACAGCAAGTGGCAACCAAAGACCTCACAGATGGAAGCGCATTCTGAGAAGTGTTTTGGTGGTAGCTCATTCTGAAAGGTGTTTAGATGATAGTTAATTCTGAGATGGCACTGTACACCAATCCTCACAGCAAGTATCAATTAAGGACTGGAGACTTCACACAACTGGTTTTCTACACAACCTCAAACGACCCAGATGGGACTCGAACCCACAATCCTCAGCTCCGAAGGCTGATGCCTTAGCCATTAGGCCACTGGGCCACAACTACAAGTTATCTAAATTGGTACTGCTGCTCTAGAATATTACTTTCATAGCGTTACATAATATTCTGAAAAAGGAGTACTCTTGAAGAAGGTTTTTGATGAGCAAGATGTGAGTCAATCGCACAATACTTAGCCCCAAAATCTGGTCCCGTGCGTGCAATTTCACTACAGTACATCTGATGTATTAGAGTAGTAATGTCATTCCAAAGAATTAGGATTACATTGTAGGCACTATTCAAGAAGAAGAAACTTTTATGCAACCCAGATATGACTCAAACTCACAATACACTTTTAGAAGAAAGATATTTCTTGGAAATCATTTTAAAGTTCAAAATGAGACAATCATCTGTACCTTTGGCACCGTACACAAATCCTCACAGCAAGTATCAATTAAAGATTGGAGACCTCACACAACTGGTTTTCTGCACAATCTCAAATGACCCAGATGGGACTCGAACCCACAATCCTCAGCTCCGAAGGCTGATGCCTTATCCATTAGGCCACTGGGCCACAACTACAAGTTATCTAAATTGGTACTGCTGCTCTAGAATATTACTTTCATAGCTTTACATAATATTCTGAAAAAGGAGTACTCTTGAAGAAAGTTTTTGATGAGCAAGATGTGAGTCAATCGCACAATACTTAGGCCCAAGGTCTAAAATCATTTTAAAGTTCAAAATGAGACAATCATCTGTACCTTTGGCACTGTACACAAATCCTCACAGCAAGTATCAATTAAAGATTGGAGACCTCACACAACTGGTTTTCTGCACAATCTCAAACGACCCAGATGGGACTCGAACCCACAATCCTCAGCTCCGAAGGCTGATGCCTTATCCATTAGGCCATTGGGCCACAACAACAAGTTATCTAAATTGGTACTGCTGCTCTAGAATATTACTTTCATAGCGTTACATAATATTCTGAAAAAGGAGTACTCTTGAAGAAGGTTTTTGATGAGCAAGATGTGAGTCAATCGCACAATACTTAGCCCCAAGGTCTGGTCCCGTGCGTGCAATTTCAAAACAGTGGACCTGATGTATTAGAGTAGTAATGTCATTCCAAAGAATTAGGATTACATTGTAGGCACTCCCCAAGAAGAAGAAACTTTTATGCAACCCAGATATGACTCAATGCCACAATACACTTTTAGAAGAAACATATTTCTTGGAAATCATTTTAAAGTCAAACAGAGACAATCATCTGTACCTTTGGCACTGTACACGAGTCCTCATAGCAAGTATCCATTAAAGATTGGAGACCTCACACAGTTTTCACAACTGGGCCATGACTGCAAGCGACGTAATTAGAACAAACCAGAACAACCCAGCTATAACTTAAACCCATAATACTCTTTTAAAAGATTCGATTTAATACTAGTTCAATCTTAAAGGTGTTTAGATGGTTGTTAATTCCAAGATATACTGTACACGAATTCTGATATGGAACTGTACACAAATCCTCAAAGTAAGTATCAATTAAAGATTGGAGACCTCACACAACTGGTTTTCTGCACAATCTCATATGACCCAGATGGGACTCGAACCCACAATCCTCAGCTCCGAAGGCTGATGCCTTATCCATTAGGCCACTGGGCCACAACTACAAGTTATCTAAATTGGTACTGCTGCTCTAGAATATTACTTTCATAGCGTTACATAATATTCTGAAAAAGGAGTACTCTTGAAGAAGGTTTTTGATGAGCAAGATGTGAGTCAATCGCACAATACTTAATACTCGTTTACAAGAATCCTATCATACGTACTGAATCCTAACAGACACTGTATAAGAATGATTTTACACTGCCAAAGAATACTCACAGCAAGTGGCAAAGAAAGACCTCACAGATGGAAGCGGATTCTTAGAGGTGTTTTGGTGGTAGCTCATTCTGAAAGGTGTTTAGATGATAGTTCATTCTGAGATATACTGTACAAGAATTCTGAGATGGCACTGTACACCAATCCTCACAGCAAGTATCAATTAAAGATTGGAGACCTCACACAACTGGTTTTCTGCACAATCTCAAACGACCCAGATGGGACTCGAACCCACAATCCTCAGCTCCGAAGGCTGATGCCTTATCCATTAGGCCACTGGGCCACAACTGCAAGTGACGTGATTAGAACAACCCAGATATGACTCGAACCCATAATACTCGTTTACAAGAATCCTATCATACGTACTGAATCCTAACAGACACTGTATAAGAATGATTTTACACTGCCAAAGAATACTCACAGCAAGTGGCAACCAAAGACCTCACAGATGGAAGCGCATTCTGAGAAGTGTTTTGGTGGTAGCTCATTCTGAAAGGTGTTTAGATGATAGTTAATTCTGAGATGGCACTGTACACCAATCCTCACAGCAAGTATCAATTAAGGACTGGAGACTTCACACAACTGGTTTTCTACACAACCTCAAACGACCCAGATGGGACTCGAACCCACAATCCTCAGCTCCGAAGGCTGATGCCTTAGCCATTAGGCCACTGGGCCACAACTACAAGTTATCTAAATTGGTACTGCTGCTCTAGACTATTACTTTCATAGCGTTACATAATATTCTGAAAAAGGAGTACTCTTGAAGAAGGTTTTTGATGAGCAAGATGTGAGTCAATCGCACAATACTTAATACTCGTTTACAAGAATCCTATCATACATACTGAATCCTAACAGACACTGTATAAGAATGATTTTACACTGCCAAAGAATACTCACAGCAAGTGGCAAAGAAAGACCTCACAGATGGAAGTGGATTCTTAGAGGTGTTTTGGTGGTAGCTCATTCTGAAAGGTGTTTAGATGATAGTTCATTCTGAGATATACTGTACAAGAATTCTGAGATGGCACTGTACACCAATCCTCACAGCAAGTATCAATTAAAGATTGGAGACCTCACACAACTGGTTTTCTGCACAATCTCAAACGACCCAGATGGGACTCGAACCCACAATCCTCAGCTCCGAAGGCTGATGCCTTATCCATTAGGCCACTGGGCCACAACTGCAAGTAACGTGATTAGAACAACCCAGATATGACTCGAAACCATAATACTCGTTTACAAGAATGCCTTATCCATTAGGCCACTGGGCCACAACTACAATTTATCTAAATTGGTACTGCTGCTCTAGAATATTACTTTCATAGCGTTACATAATATTCTGAAAAAGGAGTACTCTTGAAGAAGGTTTTTGATGAGCAAGATGTGAGTCAATCGCACAATACTTAGGCCCAAGGTCTAAAATCATTTTAAAGTTCAAAATGAGACAATCATCTGTACCTTTGACACTGTACACAAATCCTCACAGCAATCAATTATATCAATTAAAGATTGGAGACCTCTCAAATGACCCAGATGGGACTCGAACCCACAATCCTCAGCTCCGAAGGCTGATGCCTTATCCATTAGGCCACTGGGCCACAACTGCAAGTGACGTGATTAGAACAACCCAGATATGACTCGAACCCATAATACTCGTTTACAAGAATCCTATCATACGTACTGAATCCTAACAGACACTGTATAAGAATGATTTTACACTGCCAAAGAATACTCACAGCAAGTGGCAACCAAAGACCTCACAGATGGAAGCGCATTCTGAGAAGTGTTTTGGTGGTAGCTCATTCTGAAAGGTGTTTAGATGATAGTTAATTCTGAGATGGCACTGTACACCAATCCTCACAGCAAGTATCAATTAAGGACTGGAGACTTCACACAACTGGTTTTCTACACAACCTCAAACGACCCAGATGGGACTCGAACCCACAATCCTCAGCTCCGAAGGCTGATGCCTTAGCCATTAGGCCACTGGGCCACAACTACAAGTTATCTAAATTGGTACTGCTGCTCTAGACTATTACTTTCATAGCGTTACATAATATTCTGAAAAAGGAGTACTCTTGAAGAAGGTTTTTGATGAGCAAGATGTGAGTCAATCGCACAATACTTAATACTCGTTTACAAGAATCCTATCATACATACTGAATCCTAACAGACACTGTATAAGAATGATTTTACACTGCCAAAGAATACTCACAGCAAGTGGCAAAGAAAGACCTCACAGATGGAAGTGGATTCTTAGAGGTGTTTTGGTGGTAGCTCATTCTGAAAGGTGTTTAGATGATAGTTCATTCTGAGATATACTGTACAAGAATTCTGAGATGGCACTGTACACCAATCCTCACAGCAAGTATCAATTAAAGATTGGAGACCTCACACAACTGGTTTTCTGCACAATCTCAAACGACCCAGATGGGACTCGAACCCACAATCCTCAGCTCCGAAGGCTGATGCCTTATCCATTAGGCCACTGGGCCACAACTGCAAGTGACGTGATTAGAACAACCCAGATATGACTCGAACCCATAATACTCGTTTACAAGAATCCTATCATACGTACTGAATCCTAACAGACACTGTATAAGAATGATTTTACACTGCCAAAGAATACTCACAGCAAGTGGCAACCAAAGACCTCACAGATGGAAGCGCATTCTGAGAAGTGTTTTGGTGGTAGCTCATTCTGAAAGGTGTTTAGATGATAGTTAATTCTGAGATGGCACTGTACACCAATCCTCACAGCAAGTATCAATTAAGGACTGGAGACTTCACACAACTGGTTTTCTACACAACCTCAAACGACCCAGATGGGACTCGAACCCACAATCCTCAGCTCCGAAGGCTGATGCCTTAGCCATTAGGCCACTGGGCCACAACTACAAGTTATCTAAATTGGTACTGCTGCTCTAGACTATTACTTTCATAGCGTTACATAATATTCTGAAAAAGGAGTACTCTTGAAGAAGGTTTTTGATGAGCAAGATGTGAGTCAATCGCACAATACTTAATACTCGTTTACAAGAATCCTATCATACATACTGAATCCTAACAGACACTGTATAAGAATGATTTTACACTGCCAAAGAATACTCACAGCAAGTGGCAAAGAAAGACCTCACAGATGGAAGTGGATTCTTAGAGGTGTTTTGGTGGTAGCTCATTCTGAAAGGTGTTTAGATGATAGTTCATTCTGAGATATACTGTACAAGAATTCTGAGATGGCACTGTACACCAATCCTCACAGCAAGTATCAATTAAAGATTGGAGACCTCACACAACTGGTTTTCTGCACAATCTCAAACGACCCAGATGGGACTCGAACCCACAATCCTCAGCTCCGAAGGCTGATGCCTTATCCATTAGGCCACTGGGCCACAACTGCAAGTGACGTGATTAGAACAACCCAGATATGACTCGAACCCATAATACTCGTTTACAAGAATCCTATCATACGTACTGAATCCTAACAGACACTGTATAAGAATGATTTTACACTGCCAAAGAATACTCACAGCAAGTGGCAACCAAAGACCTCACAGATGGAAGCGCATTCTGAGAAGTGTTTTGGTGGTAGCTCATTCTGAAAGGTGTTTAGATGATAGTTAATTCTGAGATGGCACTGTACACCAATCCTCACAGCAAGTATCAATTAAGGACTGGAGACTTCACACAACTGGTTTTCTACACAACCTCAAACGACCCAGATGGGACTCGAACCCACAATCCTCAGCTCCGAAGGCTGATGCCTTAGCCATTAGGCCACTGGGCCACAACTACAAGTTATCTAAATTGGTACTGCTGCTCTAGAATATTACTTTCATAGCGTTACATAATATTCTGAAAAAGGAGTACTCTTGAAGAAGGTTTTTGATGAGCAAGATGTGAGTCAATCGCACAATACTTAGCCCCAAAATCTGGTCCCGTGCGTGCAATTTCACTACAGTACATCTGATGTATTAGAGTAGTAATGTCATTCCAAAGAATTAGGATTACATTGTAGGCACTATTCAAGAAGAAGAAACTTTTATGCAACCCAGATATGACTCAAACTCACAATACACTTTTAGAAGAAAGATATTTCTTGGAAATCATTTTAAAGTTCAAAATGAGACAATCATCTGTACCTTTGGCACCGTACACAAATCCTCACAGCAAGTATCAATTAAAGATTGGAGACCTCACACAACTGGTTTTCTGCACAATCTCAAATGACCCAGATGGGACTCGAACCCACAATCCTCAGCTCCGAAGGCTGATGCCTTATCCATTAGGCCACTGGGCCACAACTACAAGTTATCTAAATTGGTACTGCTGCTCTAGAATATTACTTTCATAATATTCTGAAAAAGGAGTACTCTTGAAGAAAGTTTTTGATGAGCAAGATGTGAGTCAATCGCACAATACTTAGGCCCAAGGTCTAAAATCATTTTAAAGTTCAAAATGAGACAATCATCTGTACCTTTGGCACTGTACACAAATCCTCACAGCAAGTATCAATTAAAGATTGGAGACCTCACACAACTGGTTTTCTGCACAATCTCAAACGACCCAGATGGGACTCGAACCCACAATCCTCAGCTCCGAAGGCTGATGCCTTATCCATTAGGCCATTGGGCCACAACAACAAGTTATCTAAATTGGTACTGCTGCTCTAGAATATTACTTTCATAGCGTTACATAATATTCTGAAAAAGGAGTACTCTTGAAGAAGGTTTTTGATGAGCAAGATGTGAGTCAATCGCACAATACTTAGCCCCAAGGTCTGGTCCCGTGCGTGCAATTTCAAAACAGTAGACCTGATGTATTAGAGTAGTAATGTCATTCCAAAGAATTAGGATTACATTGTAGGCACTCCCCAAGAAGAAGAAACTTTTATGCAACCCAGATATGACTCAATGCCACAATACACTTTTAGAAGAAACATATTTCTTGGAAATCATTTTAAAGTCAAACAGAGACAATCATCTGTACCTTTGGCACTGTACACGAGTCCTCATAGCAAGTATCCATTAAAGATTGGAGACCTCACACAGTTTTCACAACTGGGCCATGACTGCAAGCGACGTAATTAGAACAACCCAGAACAACCCAGCTATAACTTAAACCCATAATACTCTTTTAAAAGATTCGATTTAATACTAGTTCAATCTTAAAGGTGTTTAGATGGTTGTTAATTCCAAGATATACTGTACACGAATTCTGATATGGAACTGTACACAAATCCTCAAAGTAAGTATCAATTAAAGATTGGAGACCTCACACAACTGGTTTTCTGCACAATCTCATATGACCCAGATGGGACTCGAACCCACAATCCTCAGCTCCGAAGGCTGATGCCTTATCCATTAGGCCACTGGGCCACAACTACAAGTTATCTAAATTGGTACTGCTGCTCTAGAATATTACTTTCATAGCGTTACATAATATTCTGAAAAAGGAGTACTCTTGAAGAAGGTTTTTGATGAGCAAGATGTGAGTCAATCGCACAATACTTAATACTCGTTTACAAGAATCCTATCATACGTACTGAATCCTAACAGACACTGTATAAGAATGATTTTACACTGCCAAAGAATACTCACAGCAAGTGGCAAAGAAAGACCTCACAGATGGAAGCGGATTCTTAGAGGTGTTTTGGTGGTAGCTCATTCTGAAAGGTGTTTAGATGATAGTTCATTCTGAGATATACTGTACAAGAATTCTGAGATGGCACTGTACACCAATCCTCACAGCAAGTATCAATTAAAGATTGGAGACTTCACACAACTGCTTTTCTGCACAATCTCAAACGACCCAGATGGGACTCGAACCCACAATCCTCAGCTCCGAAGGCTGATGCCTTATCCATTAGGCCACTGGGCCACAACTACAAGTTATCTAAATTGGTACTGCTGCTCTAGAATATTACTTTCATAGCTTTACATAATATTCTGAAAAAGGAGTACTCTTAAAGAAAGTTTTTGATGAGCAAGATGTGAGTCAATCGCACAATACTTAGGCCCAAGGTCTAAAATCATTTTAAAGTTCAAAATGAGACAATCATCTGTACCTTTGGCACTGTACACAAATCCTCACAGCAAGTATCAATTAAAGATTGGAGACCTCACACAACTGGTTTTCTGCACAATCTCAAACGACCCAGATGGGACTCGAACCCACAATCCTCAGCTCCGAAGGCTGATGCCTTATCCATTAGGCCACTGGGCCACAACTGCAAGTGACGTGATTAGAACAACCCAGATATGACTCGAACCCATAATACTCGTTTACAAGAATCCTATCATACGTACTGAATCCTAACAGACACTGTATAAGAATGATTTTACACTGCCAAAGAATACTCACAGCAAGTGGCAACCAAAGACCTCACAGATGGAAGCGCATTCTGAGAAGTGTTTTGGTGGTAGCTCATTCTGAAAGGTGTTTAGATGATAGTTAATTCTGAGATGGCACTGTACACCAATCCTCACAGCAAGTATCAATTAAGGACTGGAGACTTCACACAACTGGTTTTCTACACAACCTCAAACGACCCAGATGGGACTCGAACCCACAATCCTCAGCTCCGAAGGCTGATGCCTTAGCCATTAGGCCACTGGGCCACAACTACAAGTTATCTAAATTGGTACTGCTGCTCTAGAATATTACTTTCATAGCGTTACATAATATTCTGAAAAAGGAGTACTCTTGAAGAAGGTTTTTGATGAGCAAGATGTGAGTCAATCGCACAATACTTAGCCCCAAAATCTGGTCCCGTGCGTGCAATTTCACTACAGTACATCTGATGTATTAGAGTAGTAATGTCATTCCAAAGAATTAGGATTACATTGTAGGCACTATTCAAGAAGAAGAAACTTTTATGCAACCCAGATATGACTCAAACTCACAATACACTTTTAGAAGAAAGATATTTCTTGGAAATCATTTTAAAGTTCAAAATGAGACAATCATCTGTACCTTTGGCACCGTACACAAATCCTCACAGCAAGTATCAATTAAAGATTGGAGACCTCACACAACTGGTTTTCTGCACAATCTCAAATGACCCAGATGGGACTCGAACCCACAATCCTCAGCTCCGAAGGCTGATGCCTTATCCATTAGGCCACTGGGCCACAACTACAAGTTATCTAAATTGGTACTGCTGCTCTAGAATATTACTTTCATAGCTTTACATAATATTCTGAAAAAGGAGTACTCTTGAAGAAAGTTTTTGATGAGCAAGATGTGAGTCAATCGCACAATACTTAGGCCCAAGGTCTAAAATCATTTTAAAGTTCAAAATGAGACAATCATCTGTACCTTTGGCACTGTACACAAATCCTCACAGCAAGTATCAATTAAAGATTGGAGACCTCACACAACTGGTTTTCTGCACAATCTCAAACGACCCAGATGGGACTCGAACCCACAATCCTCAGCTCCGAAGGCTGATGCCTTATCCATTAGGCCACTGGGCCACAACAACAAGTTATCTAAATTGGTACTGCTGCTCTAGAATATTACTTTCATAGCGTTACATAATATTCTGAAAAAGGAGTACTCTTGAAGAAGGTTTTTGATGAGCAAGATGTGAGTCAATCGCACAATACTTAGCCCCAAGGTCTGGTCCCGTGCGTGCAATTTCAAAACAGTGGACCTGATGTATTAGAGTAGTAATGTCATTCCAAAGAATTAGGATTACATTGTAGGCACTCCCCAAGAAGAAGAAACTTTTATGCAACCCAGATATGACTCAATGCCACAATACACTTTTAGAAGAAACATATTTCTTGGAAATCATTTTAAAGTCAAACAGAGACAATCATCTGTACCTTTGGCACTGTACACGAGTCCTCATAGCAAGTATCCATTAAAGATTGGAGACCTCACACAGTTTTCACAACTGGGCCATGACTGCAAGCGACGTAATTAGAACAACCCAGAACAACCCAGCTATAACTTAAACCCATAATACTCTTTTAAAAGATTCGATTTAATACTAGTTCAATCTTAAAGGTGTTTAGATGGTTGTTAATTCCAAGATATACTGTACACGAATTCTGATATGGAACTGTACACAAATCCTCAAAGTAAGTATCAATTAAAGATTGGAGACCTCACACAACTGGTTTTCTGCACAATCTCATATGACCCAGATGGGACTCGAACCCACAATCCTCAGCTCCGAAGGCTGATGCCTTATCCATTAGGCCACTGGGCCACAACTACAAGTTATCTAAATTGGTACTGCTGCTCTAGAATATTACTTTCATAGCGTTACATAATATTCTGAAAAAGGAGTACTCTTGAAGAAGGTTTTTGATGAGCAAGATGTGAGTCAATCGCACAATACTTAATACTCGTTTACAAGAATCCTATCATACGTACTGAATCCTAACAGACACTGTATAAGAATGATTTTACACTGCCAAAGAATACTCACAGCAAGTGGCAAAGAAAGACCTCACAGATGGAAGCGGATTCTTAGAGGTGTTTTGGTGGTAGCTCATTCTGAAAGGTGTTTAGATGATAGTTCATTCTGAGATATACTGTACAAGAATTCTGAGATGGCACTGTACACCAATCCTCACAGCAAGTATCAATTAAAGATTGGAGACTTCACACAACTGGTTTTCTGCACAATCTCAAACGACCCAGATGGGACTCGAACCCACAATCCTCAGCTCCGAAGGCTGATGCCTTATCCATTAGGCCACTGGGCCACAACTACAAGTTATCTAAATTGGTACTGCTGCTCAAGAATATTACTTTCATAGCTTTACATAATATTCTGAAAAAGGAGTACTCTTAAAGAAAGTTTTTGATGAGCAAGATGTGAGTCAATCGCACAATACTTAGGCCCAAGGTCTAAAATCATTTTAAAGTTCAAAATGAGACAATCATCTGTACCTTTGGCACTGTACACAAATCCTCACAGCAAGTATCAATTAAAGATTGGAGACCTCACACAACTGGTTTTCTGAACAATCTCATATGACCCAGATGGGACTCGAACCCACAATCCGCAGCTCCGAAGGCTGATGCCTTATCCATTAGGCCACTGGGCCACAACTGCAAGTGACGTGATTAGAACAACCCAGATATGACTCGAAACCATAATACTCGTTTACAAGAATCCTATCATACGTACTGAATCCTAACAGACACTGTATAAGAATGATTTTACACTGCCAAAGAATACTCACAGCAAGTGGCAACCAAAGACCTCACAGATGGAAGCGCATTCTGAGAAGTGTTTTGGTGGTAGCTCATTCTGAAAGGTGTTTAGATGATAGTTAATTCTGAGATGGCACTGTACACCAATCCTCACAGCAAGTATCAATTAAGGACTGGAGACTTCACACAACTGGTTTTCTACACAACCTCAAACGACCCAGATGGGACTCGAACCCACAATCCTCAGCTCCGAAGGCTGATGCCTTAGCCATTAGGCCACTGGGCCACAACTACAAGTTATCTAAATTGGTACTGCTGCTCTAGAATATTACTTTCATAGCGTTACATAATATTCTGAAAAAGGAGTACTCTTGAAGAAGGTTTTTGATGAGCAAGATGTGAGTCAATCGCACAATACTTAGCCCCAAAATCTGGTCCCGTGCGTGCAATTTCACTACAGTACATCTGATGTATTAGAGTAGTAATGTCATTTAAAAAGAATTAGGATTACATTGTAGGCACTATTCAAGAAGAAGAAACTTTTATGCAACCCAGATATGACTCAAACTCACAATACACTTTTAGAAGAAAGATATTTCTTGGAAATCATTTTAAAGTCAAACAGAGACAATCATCTGTACCTTTGGCACTGTACACGAGTCCTCATAGCAAGTATCCATTAAAGATTGGAGACCTCACACAGTTTTCACAACTGGGCCATGACTGCAAGCGACGTAATTAGAACAACCCAGAACAACCCAGCTATAACTTAAACCCATAATACTCTTTTAAAAGATTCGATTTAATACTAGTTCAATCTTAAAGGTGTTTAGATGGTTGTTAATTCCAAGATATACTGTACACGAATTCTGATATGGAACTGTACACAAATCCTCAAAGTAAGTATCAATTAAAGATTGGAGACCTCACACAACTGGTTTTCTGCACAATCTCATATGACCCAGATGGGACTCGAACCCACAATCCTCAGCTCCGAAGGCTGATGCCTTATCCATTAGGCCACTGGGCCACAACTACAAGTTATCTAAATTGGTACTGCTGCTCTAGAATATTACTTTCATAGCGTTACATAATATTCTGAAAAAGGAGTACTCTTGAAGAAGGTTTTTGATGAGCAAGATGTGAGTCAATCGCACAATACTTAATACTCGTTTACAAGAATCCTATCATACGTACTGAATCCTAACAGACACTGTATAAGAATGATTTTACACTGCCAAAGAATACTCACAGCAAGTGGCAAAGAAAGACCTCACAGATGGAAGCGGATTCTTAGAGGTGTTTTGGTGGTAGCTCATTCTGAAAGGTGTTTAGATGATAGTTCATTCTGAGATATACTGTACAAGAATTCTGAGATGGCACTGTACACCAATCCTCACAGCAAGTATCAATTAAAGATTGGAGACTTCACACAACTGGTTTTCTGCACAATCTCAAACGACCCAGATGGGACTCGAACCCACAATCCTCAGCTCCGAAGGCTGATGCCTTATCCATTAGGCCACTGGGCCACAACTACAAGTTATCTAAATTGGTACTGCTGCTCAAGAATATTACTTTCATAGCTTTACATAATATTCTGAAAAAGGAGTACTCTTAAAGAAAGTTTTTGATGAGCAAGATGTGAGTCAATCGCACAATACTTAGGCCCAAGGTCTAAAATCATTTTAAAGTTCAAAATGAGACAATCATCTGTACCTTTGGCACTGTACACAAATCCTCACAGCAAGTATCAATTAAAGATTGGAGACCTCACACAACTGGTTTTCTGAACAATCTCATATGACCCAGATGGGACTCGAACCCACAATCCGCAGCTCCGAAGGCTGATGCCTTATCCATTAGGCCACTGGGCCACAACTGCAAGTGACGTGATTAGAACAACCCAGATATGACTCGAAACCATAATACTCGTTTACAAGAATCCTATCATACGTACTGAATCCTAACAGACACTGTATAAGAATGATTTTACACTGCCAAAGAATACTCACAGCAAGTGGCAACCAAAGACCTCACAGATGGAAGCGCATTCTGAGAAGTGTTTTGGTGGTAGCTCATTCTGAAAGGTGTTTAGATGATAGTTAATTCTGAGATGGCACTGTACACCAATCCTCACAGCAAGTATCAATTAAGGACTGGAGACTTCACACAACTGGTTTTCTACACAACCTCAAACGACCCAGATGGGACTCGAACCCACAATCCTCAGCTCCGAAGGCTGATGCCTTAGCCATTAGGCCACTGGGCCACAACTACAAGTTATCTAAATTGGTACTGCTGCTCTAGAATATTACTTTCATAGCGTTACATAATATTCTGAAAAAGGAGTACTCTTGAAGAAGGTTTTTGATGAGCAAGATGTGAGTCAATCGCACAATACTTAGCCCCAAAATCTGGTCCCGTGCGTGCAATTTCACTACAGTACATCTGATGTATTAGAGTAGTAATGTCATTTAAAAAGAATTAGGATTACATTGTAGGCACTATTCAAGAAGAAGAAACTTTTATGCAACCCAGATATGACTCAAACTCACAATACACTTTTAGAAGAAAGATATTTCTTGGAAATCATTTTAAAGTTCAAAATGAGACAATCATCTGTACCTTTGGCACCGTACACAAATCCTCACAGCAAGTATCAATTAAAGATTGGAGACCTCACACAACTGGTTTTCTGCACAATCTCAAATGACCCAGATGGGACTCGAACCCACAATCCTCAGCTCCGAAGGCTGATGCCTTATCCATTAGGCCACTGGGCCACAACTACAAGTTATCTAAATTGGTACTGCTGCTCTAGAATATTACTTTCATAGCTTTACATAATATTCTGAAAAAGGAGTACTCTTGAAGAAAGTTTTTGATGAGCAAGATGTGAGTCAATTGCACAATACTTAGGCCCAAGGTCTAAAATCATTTTAAAGTTCAAAATGAGACAATCATCTGTACCTTTGGCACTGTACACAAATCCTCACAGCAAGTATCAATTAAAGATTGGAGACCTCACACAACTGGTTTTCTGCACAATCTCAAACGACCCAGATGGGACTCGAACCCACAATCCTCAGCTCCGAAGGCTGATGCCTTATCCATTAGGCCATTGGGCCACAACAACAAGTTATCTAAATTGGTACTGCTGCTCTAGAATATTACTTTCATAGCGTTACATAATATTCTGAAAAAGGAGTACTCTTGAAGAAGGTTTTTGATGAGCAAGATGTGAGTCAATCGCACAATACTTAGCCCCAAGGTCTGGTCCCGTGCGTGCAATTTCAAAACAGTGGACCTGATGTATTAGAGTAGTAATGTCATTCCAAAGAATTAGGATTACATTGTAGGCACTCCCCAAGAAGAAGAAACTTTTATGCAACCCAGATATGACTCAATGCCACAATACACTTTTAGAAGAAACATATTTCTTGGAAATCATTTTAAAGTCAAACAGAGACAATCATCTGTACCTTTGGCACTGTACACGAGTCCTCATAGCAAGTATCCATTAAAGATTGGAGACCTCACACAGTTTTCACAACTGGGCCATGACTGCAAGCGACGTAATTAGAACAACCCAGAACAACCCAGCTATAACTTAAACCCATAATACTCTTTTAAAAGATTCGATTTAATACTAGTTCAATCTTAAAGGTGTTTAGATGGTTGTTAATTCCAAGATATACTGTACACGAATTCTGATATGGAACTGTACACAAATCCTCAAAGTAAGTATCAATTAAAGATTGGAGACCTCACACAACTGGTTTTCTGCACAATCTCATATGACCCAGATGGGACTCGAACCCACAATCCTCAGCTCCGAAGGCTGATGCCTTATCCATTAGGCCACTGGGCCACAACTGCAAGTTATCTAAATTGGTACTGCTGCTCTAGAATATTACTTTCATAGCGTTACATAATATTCTGAAAAAGGAGTACTCTTGAAGAAGGTTTTTGATGAGCAAGATGTGAGTCAATCGCACAATACTTAATACTCGTTTACAAGAATCCTATCATACGTACTGAATCCTAACAGACACTGTATAAGAATGATTTTACACTGCCAAAGAATACTCACAGCAAGTGGCAAAGAAAGACCTCACAGATGGAAGCGGATTCTTAGAGGTGTTTTGGTGGTAGCTCATTCTGAAAGGTGTTTAGATGATAGTTCATTCTGAGATATACTGTACAAGAATTCTGAGATGGCACTGTACACCAATCCTCACAGCAAGTATCAATTAAAGATTGGAGACTTCACACAACTGGTTTTCTGCACAATCTCAAACGACCCAGATGGGACTCGAACCCACAATCCTCAGCTCCGAAGGCTGATGCCTTATCCATTAGGCCACTGGGCCACAACTGCAAGTAACGTGATTAGAACAACCCAGATATGACTCGAAACCATAATACTCGTTTACAAGAATGCCTTATCCATTAGGCCACTGGGCCACAACTACAATTTATCTAAATTGGTACTGCTGCTCTAGAATATTACTTTCATAGCGTTACATAATATTCTGAAAAAGGAGTACTCTTGAAGAAGGTTTTTGATGAGCAAGATGTGAGTCAATCGCACAATACTTAGGCCCAAGGTCTAAAATCATTTTAAAGTTCAAAATGAGACAATCATCTGTACCTTTGACACTGTACACAAATCCTCACAGCAATCAATTATATCAATTAAAGATTGGAGACCTCTCAAATGACCCAGATGGGACTCGAACCCACAATCCTCAGCTCCGAAGGCTGATGCCTTATCCATTAGGCCACTGGGCCACAACTGCAAGTGACGTGATTAGAACAACCCAGATATGACTCGAACCCATAATACTCGTTTACAAGAATCCTAGCATACGTACTGAATCCTAACAGACACTGTATAAGAATGATTTTACACTGCCAAAGAATACTCACAGCAAGTGGCAACCAAAGACCTCACAGATGGAAGCGCATTCTGAGAGGTGTTTTGGTGGTAGCTCTTTCTGAAAGGTGTTTAGATGATAGTTAATTCTGAGATATACTGTACAAGAATTCTGATATGGAACTGTACACAAATCCTCAAAGTAAGTATCAATTAAAGATTGGAGACCTCACACAACTGGTTTTTTGCACAACCTCAAATGACCCAGATGGGACTCGAACCCACAAACCTCAGCTCCGAAGGCTGATGCCTTATCCATTAGGCCACTGGGCCACAACTACAAGTTATCTAAATTGGTACTGCTGCTCTAGACTATTACTTTCATAGCGTTACATAATATTCTGAAAAAGGAGTACTCTTGAAGAAGGTTTTTGATGAGCAAGATGTGAGTCAATCGCACAATACTTAATACTCGTTTACAAGAATCCTATCATACGTACTGAATCCTAACAGACACTGTATAAGAATGATTTTACACTGCCAAAGAATACTCACAGCAAGTGGCAAAGAAAGACCTCACAGATGGAAGCGGATTCTTAGAGGTGTTTTGGTGGTAGCTCATTCTGAAAGGTGTTTAGATGATAGTTCATTCTGAGATATACTGTACAAGAATTCTGAGATGGCACTGTACACCAATCCTCACAGCAAGTATCAATTAAAGATTGGAGACCTCACACAACTGGTTTTCTGCACAATCTCAAACGACCCAGATGGGACTCGAACCCACAATCCTCAGCTCCGAAGGCTGATGCCTTATCCATTAGGCCACTGGGCCACAACTGCAAGTGACGTGATTAGAACAACCCAGATATGACTCGAACCCATAATACTCGTTTACAAGAATCCTATCATACGTACTGAATCCTAACAGACACTGTATAAGAATGATTTTACACTGCCAAAGAATACTCACAGCAAGTGGCAACCAAAGACCTCACAGATGGAAGCGCATTCTGAGAAGTGTTTTGGTGGTAGCTCATTCTGAAAGGTGTTTAGATGATAGTTAATTCTGAGATGGCACTGTACACCAATCCTCACAGCAAGTATCAATTAAGGACTGGAGACTTCACACAACTGGTTTTCTACACAACCTCAAACGACCCAGATGGGACTCGAACCCACAATCCTCAGCTCCGAAGGCTGATGCCTTAGCCATTAGGCCACTGGGCCACAACTACAAGTTATCTAAATTGGTACTGCTGCTCTAGACTATTACTTTCATAGCGTTACATAATATTCTGAAAAAGGAGTACTCTTGAAGAAGGTTTTTGATGAGCAAGATGTGAGTCAATCGCACAATACTTAATACTCGTTTACAAGAATCCTATCATACATACTGAATCCTAACAGACACTGTATAAGAATGATTTTACACTGCCAAAGAATACTCACAGCAAGTGGCAAAGAAAGACCTCACAGATGGAAGTGGATTCTTAGAGGTGTTTTGGTGGTAGCTCATTCTGAAAGGTGTTTAGATGATAGTTCATTCTGAGATATACTGTACAAGAATTCTGAGATGGCACTGTACACCAATCCTCACAGCAAGTATCAATTAAAGATTGGAGACCTCACACAACTGGTTTTCTGCACAATCTCAAACGACCCAGATGGGACTCGAACCCACAATCCTCGGCTCCGAAGGCTGATGCCTTATCCATTAGGCCACTGGGCCACAACTGCAAGTGACGTGATTAGAACAACCCAGATATGACTCGAACCCATAATACTCGTTTACAAGAATCCTATCATACGTACTGAATCCTAACAGACACTGTATAAGAATGATTTTACACTGCCAAAGAATACTCACAGCAAGTGGCAACCAAAGACCTCACAGATGGAAGCGCATTCTGAGAAGTGTTTTGGTGGTAGCTCATTCTGAAAGGTGTTTAGATGATAGTTAATTCTGAGATGGCACTGTACACCAATCCTCACAGCAAGTATCAATTAAGGACTGGAGACTTCACACAACTGGTTTTCTACACAACCTCAAACGACCCAGATGGGACTCGAACCCACAATCCTCAGCTCCGAAGGCTGATGCCTTAGCCATTAGGCCACTGGGCCACAACTACAAGTTATCTAAATTGGTACTGCTGCTCTAGAATATTACTTTCATAGCGTTACATAATATTCTGAAAAAGGAGTACTCTTGAAGAAGGTTTTTGATGAGCAAGATGTGAGTCAATCGCACAATACTTAGCCCCAAAATCTGGTCCCGTGCGTGCAATTTCACTACAGTACATCTGATGTATTAGAGTAGTAATGTCATTCCAAAGAATTAGGATTACATTGTAGGCACTATTCAAGAAGAAGAAACTTTTATGCAACCCAGATATGACTCAAACTCACAATACACTTTTAGAAGAAAGATATTTCTTGGAAATCATTTTAAAGTTCAAAATGAGACAATGATCTGTACCTTTGGCACCGTACACAAATCCTCACAGCAAGTATCAATTAAAGATTGGAGACCTCACACAACTGGTTTTCTGCACAATCTTAAATGACCCAGATGGGACTCGAACCCACAATCCTCAGCTCCGAAGGCTGATGCCTTATCCATTAGGCCACTGGGCCACAACTACAAGTTATCTAAATTGGTACTGCTGCTCTAGAATATTACTTTCATAGCTTTACATAATATTCTGAAAAAGGAGTACTCTTGAAGAAAGTTTTTGATGAGCAAGATGTGAGTCAATCGCACAATACTTAGGCCCAAGGTCTAAAATCATTTTAAAGTTCAAAATGAGACAATCATCTGTACCTTTGGCACTGTACACAAATCCTCACAGCAAGTATCAATTAAAGATTGGAGACCTCACACAACTGGTTTTCTGCACAATCTCAAACGACCCAGATGGGACTCGAACCCACAATCCTCAGCTCCGAAGGCTGATGCCTTATCCATTAGGCCATTGGGCCACAACAACAAGTTATCTAAATTGGTACTGCTGCTCTAGAATATTACTTTCATAGCGTTACATAATATTCTGAAAAAGGAGTACTCTTGAAGAAGGTTTTTGATGAGCAAGATGTGAGTCAATCGCACAATACTTAGCCCCAAGGTCTGGTCCCGTGCGTGCAATTTCAAAACAGTGGACCTGATGTATTAGAGTAGTAATGTCATTCCAAAGAATTAGGATTACATTGTAGGCACTCCCCAAGAAGAAGAAACTTTTATGCAACCCAGATATGACTCAATGCCACAATACACTTTTAGAAGAAACATATTTCTTGGAAATCATTTTAAAGTCAAACAGAGACAATCATCTGTACTTTTGGCACTGTACACGAGTCCTCATAGCAAGTATCCATTAAAGATTGGAGACCTCACACAGTTTTCACAACTGGGCCATGACTGCAAGCGACGTAATTAGAACAACCCAGAACAACCCAGCTATAACTTAAACCCATAATACTCTTTTAAAAGATTCGATTTAATACTAGTTCAATCTTAAAGGTGTTTAGATGGTTGTTAATTCCAAGATATACTGTACACGAATTCTGATATGGAACTGTACACAAATCCTCAAAGTAAGTATCAATTAAAGATTGGAGACCTCACACAACTGGTTTTCTGCACAATCTCATATGACCCAGATGGGACTCGAACCCACAATCCTCAGCTCCGAAGGCTGATGCCTTATCCATTAGGCCACTGGGCCACAACTACAAGTTATCTAAATTGGTACTGCTGCTCTAGAATATTACTTTCATAGCGTTACATAATATTCTGAAAAAGGAGTACTCTTGAAGAAGGTTTTTGATGAGCAAGATGTGAGTCAATCGCACAATACTTAATACTCGTTTACAAGAATCCTATCATACGTACTGAATCCTAACAGACACTGTATAAGAATGATTTTACACTGCCAAAGAATACTCACAGCAAGTGGCAAAGAAAGACCTCACAGATGGAAGCGGATTCTTAGAGGTGTTTTGGTGGTAGCTCATTCTGAAAGGTGTTTAGATGATAGTTCATTCTGAGATATACTGTACAAGAATTCTGAGATGGCACTGTACACCAATCCTCACAGCAAGTATCAATTAAAGATTGGAGACTTCACACAACTGGTTTTCTGCACAATCTCAAACGACCCAGATGGGACTCGAACCCACAATCCTCAGCTCCGAAGGCTGATGCCTTATCCATTAGGCCACTGGGCCACAACTACAAGTTATCTAAATTGGTACTGCTGCTCTAGAATATTACTTTCATAGCTTTACATAATATTCTGAAAAAGGAGTACTCTTGAAGAAAGTTTTTGATGAGCAAGATGTGAGTCAATCGCACAATACTTAGGCCCAAGGTCTAAAATCATTTTAAAGTTCAAAATGAGACAATCATCTGTACCTTTGGCACTGTACACAAATCCTCACAGCAAGTATCAATTAAAGATTGGAGACCTCACACAACTGGTTTTCTGAACAATCTCATATGACCCAGATGGGACTCGAACCCACAATCCGCAGCTCCGAAGGCTGATGCCTTATCCATTAGGCCACTGGGCCACAACTGCAAGTGACGTGATTAGAACAACCCAGATATGACTCGAACCCATAATACTCGTTTACAAGAATCCTATCATACGTACTGAATCCTAACAGACACTGTATAAGAATGATTTTACACTGCCAAAGAATACTCACAGCAAGTGGCAACCAAAGACCTCACAGATGGAAGCGCATTCTGAGAAGTGTTTTGGTGGTAGCTCATTCTGAAAGGTGTTTAGATGATAGTTAATTCTGAGATGGCACTGTACACCAATCCTCACAGCAAGTATCAATTAAGGACTGGAGACTTCACACAACTGGTTTTCTACACAACCTCAAACGACCCAGATGGGACTCGAACCCACAATCCTCAGCTCCGAAGGCTGATGCCTTAGCCATTAGGCCACTGGGCCACAACTACAAGTTATCTAAATTGGTACTGCTGCTCTAGAATATTACTTTCATAGCGTTACATAATATTCTGAAAAAGGAGTACTCTTGAAGAAGGTTTTTGATGAGCAAGATGTGAGTCAATCGCACAATACTTAGCCCCAAAATCTGGTCCCGTGCGTGCAATTTCACTACAGTACATCTGATGTATTAGAGTAGTAATGTCATTCCAAAGAATTAGGATTACATTGTAGGCACTATTCAAGAAGAAGAAACTTTTATGCAACCCAGATATGACTCAAACTCACAATACACTTTTAGAAGAAAGATATTTCTTGGAAATCATTTTAAAGTTCAAAATGAGACAATCATCTGTACCTTTGGCACCGTACACAAATCCTCACAGCAAGTATCAATTAAAGATTGGAGACCTCACACAACTGGTTTTCTGCACAATCTCAAATGACCCAGATGGGACTCGAACCCACAATCCTCAGCTCCGAAGGCTGATGCCTTATCCATTAGGCCACTGGGCCACAACTACAAGTTATCTAAATTGGTACTGCTGCTCTAGAATATTACTTTCATAGCTTTACATAATATTCTGAAAAAGGAGTACTCTTGAAGAAAGTTTTTGATGAGCAAGATGTGAGTCAATCGCACAATACTTAGGCCCAAGGTCTAAAATCATTTTAAAGTTCAAAATGAGACAATCATCTGTACCTTTGGCACTGTACACAAATCCTCACAGCAAGTATCAATTAAAGATTGGAGACCTCACACAACTGGTTTTCTGCACAATCTCAAACGACCCAGATGGGACTCGAACCCACAATCCTCAGCTCCGAAGGCTGATGCCTTATCCATTAGGCCACTGGGCCACAACAACAAGTTATCTAAATTGGTACTGCTGCTCTAGAATATTACTTTCATAGCGTTACATAATATTCTGAAAAAGGAGTACTCTTGAAGAAGGTTTTTGATGAGCAAGATGTGAGTCAATCGCACAATACTTAGCCCCAAGGTCTGGTCCCGTGCGTGCAATTTCAAAACAGTGGACCTGATGTATTAGAGTAGTAATGTCATTCCAAAGAATTAGGATTACATTGTAGGCACTCCCCAAGAAGAAGAAACTTTTATGCAACCCAGATATGACTCAATGCCACAATACACTTTTAGAAGAAACATATTTCTTGGAAATCATTTTAAAGTCAAACAGAGACAATCATCTGTACCTTTGGCACTGTACACGAGTCCTCATAGCAAGTATCCATTAAAGATTGGAGACCTCACACAGTTTTCACAACTGGGCCATGACTGCAAGCGACGTAATTAGAACAACCCAGAACAACCCAGCTATAACTTAAACCCATAATACTCTTTTAAAAGATTCGATTTAATACTAGTTCAATCTTAAAGGTGTTTAGATGGTTGTTAATTCCAAGATATACTGTACACGAATTCTGATATGGAACTGTACACAAATCCTCAAAGTAAGTATCAATTAAAGATTGGAGACCTCACACAACTGGTTTTCTGCACAATCTCATATGACCCAGATGGGACTCGAACCCACAATCCTCAGCTCCGAAGGCTGATGCCTTATCCATTAGGCCACTGGGCCACAACTACAAGTTATCTAAATTGGTACTGCTGCTCTAGAATATTACTTTCATAGCGTTACATAATATTCTGAAAAAGGAGTACTCTTGAAGAAGGTTTTTGATGAGCAAGATGTGAGTCAATCGCACAATACTTAGGCCCAAGGTCTAAAATCATTTTAAAGTTCAAAATGAGACAATCATCTGTACCTTTGGCACTGTACACAAATCCTCACAGCAAGTATCAATTAAAGATTGGAGACCTCACACAACTGGTTTTCTGAACAATCTCATATGACCCAGATGGGACTCGAACCCACAATCCTCAGCTCCGAAGGCTGATGCCTTATCCATTAGGCCACTGGGCCACAACTGCAAGTGACGTGATTAGAACAACCCAGATATGACTCGAACCCATAATACTCGTTTACAAGAATCCTATCATACGTACTGAATCCTAACAGACACTGAATAAGAATGATTTTACACTACCAAAGAATACTCACAGCAAGTGGCAACCAAAGACCTCACAGATGGAAGCGCATTCTGAGAGGTGTTTTGGTGGTAGCTCATTCTGAAAGGTGTTTAGATGATAGTTAATTCTGAGATGGCACTGTACACCAATCCTCACAGCAAGTATCAATTAAGGACTGGAGACTTCACACAACTGGTTTTCTACACAACCTCAAACGACCCAGATGGGACTCGAACCCACAATCCTCAGCTCCGAAGGCTGATGCCTTAGCCATTAGGCCACTGGGCCACAACTACAAGTTATCTAAATTGGTACTGCTGCTCTAGAATATTACTTTCATAGCGTTACATAATATTCTGAAAAAGGAGTACTCTTGAAGAAGGTTTTTGATGAGCAAGATGTGAGTCAATCGCACAATACTTAGCCCCAAAATCTGGTCCCGTGCGTGCAATTTCACTACAGTACATCTGATGTATTAGAGTAGTAATGTCATTCCAAAGAATTAGGATTACATTGTAGGCACTATTCAAGAAGAAGAAACTTTTATGCAACCCAGATATGACTCAAACTCACAATACACTTTTAGAAGAAAGATATTTCTTGGAAATCATTTTAAAGTTCAAAATGAGACAATCATCTGTACCTTTGGCACCGTACACAAATCCTCACAGCAAGTATCAATTAAAGATTGGAGACCTCACACAACTGGTTTTCTGCACAATCTCAAATGACCCAGATGGGACTCGAACCCACAATCCTCAGCTCCGAAGGCTGATGCCTTATCCATTAGGCCACTGGGCCACAACTGCAAGTAACGTGATTAGAACAACCCAGATATGACTCGAAACCATAATACTCGTTTACAAGAATGCCTTATCCATTAGGCCACTGGGCCACAACTACAATTTATCTAAATTGGTACTGCTGCTCTAGAATATTACTTTCATAGCGTTACATAATATTCTGAAAAAGGAGTACTCTTGAAGAAGGTTTTTGATGAGCAAGATGTGAGTCAATCGCACAATACTTAGGCCCAAGGTCTAAAATCATTTTAAAGTTCAAAATGAGACAATCATCTGTACCTTTGACACTGTACACAAATCCTCACAGCAATCAATTATATCAATTAAAGATTGGAGACCTCTCAAATGACCCAGATGGGACTCGAACCCACAATCCTCAGCTCCGAAGGCTGATGCCTTATCCATTAGGCCACTGGGCCACAACTACAAGTGACGTGATTAGAACAACCCAGATATGACTCGAACCCATAATACTCGTTTACAAGAATCCTAGCATACGTACTGAATCCTAACAGACACTGTATAAGAATGATTTTACACTGCCAAAGAATACTCACAGCAAGTGGCAACCAAAGACCTCACAGATGGAAGCGCATTCTGAGAGGTGTTTTGGTGGTAGCTCTTTCTGAAAGGTGTTTAGATGATAGTTAATTCTGAGATATACTGTACAAGAATTCTGATATGGAACTGTACACAAATCCTCAAAGTAAGTATCAATTAAAGATTGGAGACCTCACACAACTGGTTTTTTGCACAACCTCAAATGACCCAGATGGGACTCGAACCCACAAACCTCAGCTCCGAAGGCTGATGCCTTATCCATTAGGCCACTGGGCCACAACTACAAGTTATCTAAATTGGTACTGCTGCTCTAGACTATTACTTTCATAGCGTTACATAATATTCTGAAAAAGGAGTACTCTTGAAGAAGGTTTTTGATGAGCAAGATGTGAGTCAATCGCACAATACTTAATACTCGTTTACAAGAATCCTATCATACGTACTGAATCCTAACAGACACTGTATAAGAATGATTTTACACTGCCAAAGAATACTCACAGCAAGTGGCAAAGAAAGACCTCACAGATGGAAGCGGATTCTTAGAGGTGTTTTGGTGGTAGCTCATTCTGAAAGGTGTTTAGATGATAGTTCATTCTGAGATATACTGTACAAGAATTCTGAGATGGCACTGTACACCAATCCTCACAGCAAGTATCAATTAAAGATTGGAGACCTCACACAACTGGTTTTCTGCACAATCTCAAACGACCCAGATGGGACTCGAACCCACAATCCTCAGCTCCGAAGGCTGATGCCTTATCCATTAGGCCACAACTGCAAGTGACGTGATTACAACAACCCAGATATGACTCGAACCCATAATACTCGTTTACAAGAATCCTATCATACGTACTGAATCCTAACAGACACTGTATAAGAATGATTTTACACTGCCAAAGAATACTCACAGCAAGTGGCAACCAAAGACCTCACAGATGGAAGCGCATTCTGAGAAGTGTTTTGGTGGTAGCTCATTCTGAAAGGTGTTTAGATGATAGTTAATTCTGAGATGGCACTGTACACCAATCCTCACAGCAAGTATCAATTAAGGACTGGAGACTTCACACAACTGGTTTTCTACACAACCTCAAACGACCCAGATGGGACTCGAACCCACAATCCTCAGCTCCGAAGGCTGATGCCTTAGCCATTAGGCCACTGGGCCACAACTACAAGTTATCTAAATTGGTACTGCTGCTCTAGAATATTACTTTCATAGCGTTACATAATATTCTGAAAAAGGAGTACTCTTGAAGAAGGTTTTTGATGAGCAAGATGTGAGTCAATCGCACAATACTTAGCCCCAAAATCTGGTCCCGTGCGTGCAATTTCACTACAGTACATCTGATGTATTAGAGTAGTAATGTCATTCCAAAGAATTAGGATTACATTGTAGGCACTATTCAAGAAGAAGAAACTTTTATGCAACCCAGATATGACTCAAACTCACAATACACTTTTAGAAGAAAGATATTTCTTGGAAATCATTTTAAAGTTCAAAATGAGACAATCATCTGTACCTTTGGCACCGTACACAAATCCTCACAGCAAGTATCAATTAAAGATTGGAGACCTCACACAACTGGTTTTCTGCACAATCTCAAATGACCCAGATGGGACTCGAACCCACAATCCTCAGCTCCGAAGGCTGATGCCTTATCCATTAGGCCACTGGGCCACAACTACAAGTTATCTAAATTGGTACTGCTGCTCTAGAATATTACTTTCATAGCTTTACATAATATTCTGAAAAAGGAGTACTCTTGAAGAAAGTTTTTGATGAGCAAGATGTGAGTCAATCGCACAATACTTAGGCCCAAGGTCTAAAATCATTTTAAAGTTCAAAATGAGACAATCATCTGTACCTTTGGCACTGTACACAAATCCTCACAGCAATCAATTATATCAATTAAAGATTGGAGACCTCTCAAATGACCCAGATGGGACTCGAACCCACAATCCTCAGCTCCGAAGGCTGATGCCTTATCCATTAGGCCACTGGGCCACAACTGCAAGTGACGTGATTAGAACAACCCAGATATGACTCGAACCCATAATACTCGTTTACAAGAATCCTATCATACGTACTGAATCCTAACAGACACTGTATAAGAATGATTTTACACTGCCAAAGAATACTCACAGCAAGTGGCAACCAAAGACCTCACAGATGGAAGTGCATTCTGAGAGGTGTTTTGGTGGTAGCTCTTTCTGAAAGGTGTTTAGATGATAGTTAATTCTTAGATATACTGTACAAGAATTCTGATATGGAACTGTACACAAATCCTCAAAGTAAGTATCAATTAAAGATTGGAGACTTCACACAACTGGTTTTCTGCACAATCTCAAATGACCCAGATGGGACTCGAACCCACAATCCTCAGCTCCGAAGGCTGATGCCTTATCCATTAGGCCACTGGGCCACAACTACAAGTCATCTAAATTGGTACTGCTGCTCTAGAATATTACTTTCATAGCGTTGCATAATATTCTGAAAAAGGAGTACTCTTGAAGAAGGTTTTTGATGAGCAAGATGTGAGTCAATCGCACAATACTTAGCCCCAAGGTCTGGTCCCGTGCGTGCAATTTCACTAGAGTAGATCTGATGTATTAAAGTAGTAATGTCATTCCAACGAATTAGCATTACATTGTAGGCACTCCCCAAGAAGAAGAAACTTTTATGCAACCCAGATATGACTCAAACCCACAATACACTGTTAGATGAAAGATATTTTTTGGAAATCATTTTAAAGTCAAGCTGAGACAATCATCTGTGCCTTATGCACTGTACACGAATCCTCACAGCAAGTATCAATTAAAGACAGGGGAACACTAGACCTCACACAACTGCTTTTCTGCATAGTCTCAGATGACCCAGACGTGACTTGAATACACAACCCTCAGCTCCAAAGGCTGATGCCTTATCCATCAGGCCACTGGGCCACAACTGCAAGCTATATCATTAGTACTGTGGCACTAGAATATTACTTTTATACAACCCAGATATGACTCAAACAAATAATACCCTTTTACAAGAATCCTATCATATTGTACTAGAGGTGTTTAGATGGTAGCGCATTCTCCGAATGGCTAATGCCTTATTGCTGCACTAAAATATTACTTTTATTCAACCCAGATATGACTCAAACTCACAATACACTTTTAGAAGAAAGGTATTTCTTGACAAAAAAATAAATAAATCACTTAACATTTCCTGTAGCTATAGGTCTTAACATTGTACTGTACTGACATCTTTCTTTCTTTCCCTTTCTCTTATCTCTGTTTCCTTTACATCTCTGTTTTCACACATCTAGGCCTATAAAACTATTTTCACCCTCAGTTTCTTTTTTTTAAATTAAACTTTTTTATTTGAAAGTGCATGTCAAAACATTGTTCATAAACCCTTGCTTTGTTAGTAAGCTTACTTAAAATTGCTTTAGTACCCTTATTAGGGTTCGATTGCTCGATTGCTCCTGTCTGCCTCGCTGCTCAGAGTGGTTTGCGTCTGTGACTCCGTATAGCTTTGTTTTGAATCTCTTACTTTTGTTCATTGTTGCTTATATTATCATTACCTTATATAATATTGCCTACCACATTAATCTGACGTCGCTAGCTTGTAATCTTTGAATCTAAATCGCTGTTACAACGCGTTTGCATCTCGCTAGCTTGTTAACTTGTCATCAGTCTCTCGCGCGCTCCTTTTTCAACGCGTTCATCAAACAGCTGTGGTAACTCGGATCAGTCTACAAACACGGTGAGTCATGTCATCCTTTCCCTGTATCGTGTCGTGTTCCATATGCAACATGTTCAGTATAGCTCTCTCTGTCAGCGATGAGGGATTTACATGTCATAAATGTAGGGAAATAGTCAGGCTGACAGAGAGAATCTCAGAATTAGAGACACGCATCCAAACTTTAATCGAGGATAGTAAGAATGCAAGGGCTTCAGATACTGTTTTGGATGCGACTAGCTTAGTGAACTCTGTACATTGTTCGGTTCCGGCTGTAGAGCCCGCGCAGCAGGGCAATTGGGTAACGGTGAGGCGGCCTAGCCGCGGAAAACACCACTCTTCCGTTCCAATTAGAACATCAAACAGGTTCTCCCCACTCAGTGACGCACCCACTGAGAATCCTGTTGAAAGTGCCCTAGTTATTGGCGATTCTATTACACGGAACGTGAAAATAGAGACACCAGCCACCATAGTCACATGTTTGCCGGGGGCCAGAGCACCTGACATCAAAGCAAATTTAAAAGTGCTGGCTAATGCTAATCGTAAATACACTAAAATTGTTATTCACGTCGGCACTAATGATGTTCGACTTCGGCAGTCGGAGATCACTAAAATTAACATTAAAGAGGTGTGTGAACTCGCAAGTACAATGTCAGAAGAAGTAATTTGCTCTGGCCCTCTTCCTGTTCGTCGGAGTGATGAGATAGTTAGCAGATTATCATCACTCAATGGCTGGCTGTCTAAGTGGTGTCCGCAGAATAATATAGGTTTCATAGACAATTGGAAAAGTTTTTGGGGCAGACCTGACCTGTTGAAAAGAGATGGTATTCATCCCTCCCGGGATGGTGCTGCTCTTCTCTCTAGTAATATGGCACATAGTCTTAGAACTAAAACATGACAAACTGGGGTCCAGGTCAGGAAGCAGACAGACTGGCTAAACCGACCGTCTGCTAGCTGCCTCACGTTACAGAAGTCAGATAATTCCCAACACATAGAAACTCTTACACCTAGATATTATCACATAGAGACTGTGTCTGTACCCCGAATTAGTAAAAACAAAAAACTTCCAAACCCATTTAATGGTAAAAATTTAATTGATGTTCAACAAATAAAAAATAGAGATAAAAATGATAAACAAATGATAAAGCTTGGGTTGTTAAATATTAGATCCCTTTCTTCAAAAGCACTTATTGTAAATGATATTATCACAGACAATAATCTAGATGTGCTGTGTTTGACAGAAACTTGGCTAAAGCCAGATGATTACATTACTTTAAATGAGTCTAGCCCGCAAGGTTATGATTATCGACACAATCCTCGTCAGAAAGGCAAAGGGGGAGGTGTTGCTGTAATTTATAGTAATATTTACAGTATTAGTCAAAAGTCTTCCAAATATAATTCCTTTGAAGTGATGGTGCTTTACGTAACATTATGTAAGTTGACATTTGTGCTGGCTACTGTATACAGGCCACCAGGGCACCATACTGATTTTATCAAAGAATTTGCTGCTTTTCTTTCAGAGTTAGTACTAACTGCAGATAAAGTCCTTGTTGTTGGTGATTTTAATATCCATGTAGATAATAAAAAAGACTCATTGGGATTGGCATTTACAGACATTCTAAACTCTATTGGTGTTAGACAACATGTGTCAGGACCCACTCATTGTCGTAATCATACTTTAGATCTAATATTGTCACATGGAATCGATATTGATGCCGTTGAAATTCTGCAGCAGAGTGACGACATCTCAGATCATTATTTAGTCTCGTGTATACTACATTTAGTCAAGGCAGCTAAACTGCCTCCCTGCCATAAATATGGTAGAACCATCACTTCTACCACTAAAGATCGCTTTCTAAATAATCTTCCTGATCAGTTTCATCGCCTTAGCATACCAGATAGCTTAGAAGACCTCGATGTTGAAACAGAAACTATTGCCTCTGTCTTTTCCAGCACATTAGACTCGGTTGCTCCTTTGCGTTTAAAAAAGATTAAGGAAATTAATCCAACACCGTGGTACGATGAGCACACCCGGGCCCTAAAGGTAGCAGCCAGAAAAATGGAGCGCAGCTGGAAGAAAACAAAACTAGAAGTTTTTCGCATCTCGTGGAGAGAGAGAATGATTGAGTACAGAAAGGCCTTAAAAACTGCTAGATCTGCCTATTTTTCAAAACTTTTAGAAGAAAATAAGCACAACCCTAGGTATTTATTTGATACAGTGGCTAAATTAACAAGAAATAAAGCTTCAACTTCTGATGTTTCCAAAGAGCACAGCAGTAATGACTTTATGAACTTCTTTACTTGTAAAATTGATAATATTAGAGAAAAAATTATAACCATGCAACCGTCTACTACAGTATTGCGTCAGACAGTGCATTGTAGTGTCCCTGAGGAAAAATTAAATTCATTTACTGCTTTAGGAAAGGAAGAATTGTCTAAACTTATTAAATCATCAAAATCAACAACATGTATGTTAGACCCTATACCGACTAAACTATTGAAAGAGATGCTTCCAGAGATCATAGATCCTCTTCTTAATATCATCAATTCATCTTTATCACTAGGATACGTACCAAAAAGTTTTAAGCTGGCTATTATTAAACCTCTTATTAAAAAACCACAACTTGATCCTAGAGAATTAGTCAATTACAGGCCGATCTCAAATCTCACTTTTCTGTCAAAAATACTAGAAAAGGCAGTATCATCACAACTATGTTCCTTTTTAGACAGAAATAGTATCTGTGAGGATTTCCAGTCAGGTTTTAGACCATACCATAGTACTGAGACTGCTCTCATTAGAGTTACTAATGATTTGCTCTTATCATCAGATCGTGGTTGTATCTCTCTATTAGTGTTACTGGATCTTAGTGCTGCATTTGACACTATCGATCACAACATTCTTTTAAATAGACTCGAAAATTATGTTGGCATTAGTGGAACTGCATTGTCATGGTTCAAATCATACTTATCTGACCGTTATCAGTTTGTAGTAGTAAACGAAGAGAGGTCATATCGATCACAGGTTCAATATGGAGTACCGCAAGGCTCAGTACTAGGACCGTTGCTTTTCACTCTGTACATGCTACCCTTGGGAGATATCATTAGGAAGCATGGCGTTAGTTTTCACTGTTACGCTGATGATACTCAGCTCTATATTTCTTCGCGCCCTGACGAAACTTACCAACTCACAAAATTAACAGAATGCATAGCTGATATAAAAAATTGGATGACCAGTAATTTCCTACTTCTAAATTCAGAAAAAACAGAGATTCTAATTTTTGGACCAAAAACCTCTTCACGTAATAACCTAGAATACTGTCTAACACTTGATGGCTGCTCTGTTAAGTCTTCGTCGTCCGTTAGGAACCTGGGTGTGCTCTTTGATACCAATCTTTCATTTGAAGGCCATGTTACTAGCATCTGTAAAACCGCATTCTTCCATCTTAAAAATATATCTAAACTACGACATATGCTCTCAATGAAAAATGCAGAACAGTTAGTTCATGCGTTCATGACCTCAAGGCTAGATTACTGTAACGCTCTACTGGGTGGTTGTTCCGCTCACCTGATAAATAAACTACAGCTCGTACAAAATGCAGCAGCTAGAGTTCTTACTAGAACTAGGAAGTATGACCATATTAGCCCAGTTCTGTCAACACTGCATTGGCTTCCTGTTAAACATCGTATAGATTTTAAAATCTTGCTAATTACTTACAAAGCACTAAATGGTTTAGCTCCCCAGTACCTGAGCGAGCTCTTAAAGCATTATAGTCCTTCACGTCTATTGCGATCTCAGGATTCAGGCCAGCTGATAATACCTAGAATATCAAAATCAACCGCAGGTGGTAGATCCTTCTCCTATCTGGCACCTAAACTCTGGAACAATCTTCCAAGCATTGTTCGGGAGGCAGACACACTCTGTCAGTTTAAATCTAGACTAAAAACGCATCTCTTTAACCTGGCATACACATAACACATTATCAATTTATATTTTCAAATCCGTTAAAGGATTATTAGGCTGCATAAATTAGGTCAGCCGGAACCGGGAACACTTCCTATAACACCAGATGTACTCGTTACATCAGAAGAAGAATGGCATCTACGCTAATATTAGTCTTTCTGTTTATCCCGAGGTTTACCGTAGTCAACCAGATCCGGGCCGTATCCAGGTGAGACCGAGGACCGGCGCCTTGACGCGACCACAACGTAGCCCTGAAGTATCAGCAGAGATTGAGTCAACTAGATCATCCATTGTGAAGGCCTCATCGACACAACAGCCAGTGGCACAGCTCCTCAACAAACCGTCCATACCGGTGTGATGAATACAATCCTCAACTGGACTGAACTGGAATAAATACTTTGAATGTTGCGATCCTATCAGACATAAGATAGCAACCTGAATCGTAACAAAGCACTGTTCGCCAGAGGAGAACTGGCCCCCCGACTAAGCCTGGTTTCTCCCAAGGTTTTTTTTCTCCATTTTAACACAGAAGTCTATTTGCCACCTGTTTGCCATCTGATGTCACCTGTTGGAGTTTGGGTTCCTTGCCGCTGTCGCCTTTGGCTTGCTTAGTTGGGGACACTTGACATTTGATATTCAACAGTGCTTTGATCTGCCGACATTGACACTATTCTTTAAGAGCTGCTGTGCAGCTAAAATTATATACCAGTTATCAATGTTAAGCTGCTTTGACACAATCTGCATTGTAAAAAGCGCTATATAAATAAAGGTGACTTGACTTGACTTGATTAGTGATTAATTAATGTCAGTCTCACTTTCCTTACAATTTCTCTGACAAGCTTCATTTAACACTCTGCCCTGCCCGCCTTAAAAAACTCAGACCAGTGAAAACTATTGTTACATGTCAACAAGTGTAAAAAATTTAGATATATAATGCTACAATGTTATTTGGCCCATTTTACCTGTTAGCCCATTTTAGCTGACTTCACCCTAGTCTCTTTGCAGTGTGATTTAAGTGAATTTTAATTCTTTCTTGAACCATGGACTAGAATAGAATAGAATAGAATAGAATAGAATAAGTAGTGTGTGAATGTGCAAGTATCCGATACTATGTTCCATGTATATACAATACAATGTACACTAAACACAATTTGCAATATGTAAACAATACATTGCAATATACAACATACAATATACAGTACAGAATGTGCATTTCTTTCATTCTTTCGTTTTTTATTGCTTTAAACATAAATAGCATATTAAGTCAATTAAGAGCTAGAAGAGATAAGATAAAAATAAAAAATAAAAAAACACCCTCAAATTAGACAAAGGTCAGAAAACACTGGTATTATCACTTCTGCATTCATTGGTTTTCAAAGGGAATATAAATGACATTTCATGTTTAGGTACAGTAACCAAATATATATATATATATATATATATATATATATATATATATATTGTCACCACATGGTCAAATACCCAAAGAAAACCTCCATAAGCTCCAAATTAATGGACTCTTGGAAGATCACTATACTCACAGGACCAGAACCTGCATTTGCATGTTACATCCTGCACATAATAAATCCCCACTTGCTATTGCCAATAACAGATAATAGCCTCATGCTACCCACTCACCACCACTGTCAGCTAACAACAGCCAGGGTAAGACTTTTACATTGAAATGTTAATGATGCTGAAACAAAGTCAGAATTTGTCATAGTTTATTACCATCTCAAGTGGTCCAAAACTTGTAAAGTTGGTTGCTTGACAAGCTTTAATCTTCCTTATTTTGAGTGATTACATTGAAATTGCAAAACCATTGCTGTGCATCTAACAAACAGCACTGATCTCCTTTTCTTTAGAGAAATACATTTCATTCAAATGAAGCTACACATGCACAAATTATCAAGACAATACATATGATAAACAAAATGTATACAAAACCATGCATGTCATTAAACATGAAAACTCTGGTTAAACTGAAACAAGTTCCGCATCGTGTTTTATGTATTAGAATTCTGTTTTCTAGAATTAGATATTTTTGGTCTAGACACTGATCATCTTAGAACAGGTAAATCAGAATGTTTATTGTGTGTCTGTGACAGATCAGGTTCAGGCATCAAGTTTTTCACTGGATAAAGATTTTCTTGTTGACTCGAGTCTTCAAAAGACTATAGCGAATTCTTCTGAGCACTTGACCAGTTTCTGTTATCACTTTGTAAGATCTGGGATTAATTTCTTCCAACACAATTGCTTTTTTGCACCATGTGTTTGGCTATTATAATATTCAATATATAATATATAATAATAGCTCATATAATAGCTCTTTGGTTTGCATTTTATCAGCTTTTTTCTCTGCTTCAAACCCTTGTTTGGATAGTCTCCGAAAAACATGGAAGGGTGGTACAGCTTGCGATCCATTAACAGTTCAGCTGGCGATACACCACAATCCAGTGGGGAAGCGAGGTATGGATCTGACCCATCATCCACAGTCATTTGAGGGTCTGCATTCCCTTCTCTGCCTTTTCACTTGTGCATTACATGTTGGAATTTGTACTGCTTTGCAAATTGCTGGAACTCCTAACAATTGTAACATGGCCCATCGTCCTGATTTAGAATTCTGTGCCTGGCGAATAATGACTTGTGGTTTATTACTGCCGGCTGTTTCTGTCAGTAAAGCCATCTCATTGATGATCTATCACCAACAGATAGCTTTAACCATTGAAATGAAAGGAATCAATGCCAAACATCTCCCAAGCTTCAGAAGTCTGATCTGCTAGGATCATGGGTTCCTTAGTTTGCTTGTTTTCAGTATTTAAGACGTTTCACACCTATTCACCATCTTCTCATTGTAAGCATTTATACCTGGCCAGTAAATGGCTTCTCTGGCTCGAGTTTTAATTTTTCTATTTACATGAATGTCCTTCATGTATCCTTTTAAGGATGATAGGACACACTTTGGGATGACAATTCTGTTCTTCCTAAGCAACAGTCCATTCACTTCTAGATACTTCTGTCTTCTTGGTATGTCTAGGATAGCTTCTGTTTTGGTTTTCTCAAGTTTGACACCTTGTCCAGACAGTCAATCTCCAAAAATTTTCCAAAATTGACTTTTGCTTTTGAGTTTATATTCCATTCTTTTGAATTCAGGGCAGCACATTTCTCATTTCTCAGCACATTCTAGCATTGTTGCTCTAAAGTGGAACCCCTGACTGCGACATTCACTGGGACCACTAGGGCAACCTCCAAAGTCTTAAAATTATTTAAATAACTCCAAGACTATATTTGAAGGCCCTTTTATCTAGGATATGTACCCCTGGTACTTCCATTGTAACAATAATACATAATAGTTTAATTAATGTTGTACATCTTTATTTTTAGTGTTTCTTTTTTCAATTTTAATTTTGATTAAGATTTTTAATATACCTAAATTTAAATAAAGTCTTATTGGTTGGTTGACAAGAATTAAGTAGTATATCAACCATTAACACAATTACTGTAAAACTCCATTTTTTATGCTCATATTACAACTGTTCATTTCTCAAAATGGCTTTCCCCCAGATTTCTACTAGCTCCAGGCTCAACATTTTTTAAAGAAGAATGCTACTGTAGAGGCTTATATTTGTGATTTTTTTATTTTTTTTTATTTCCTTTCTGGTTTCCCACAAGAGACCTGAAATTGAGGGAAATGTCAAAAATTGCACCCTCTTTACACATTCTCATCCCCAGAATAAATATTTAACCTGAAATATTCAATATAATTGCAATTTTTGACATTTCCCTCAACTTCAGGTCAAAATCACAGGCTTCAAAATCACAAATATAAGCCTCTACAGTAGCATTCTTCTTTAAAAAATGTTGAGCCTGGAGCTAGTAGAAATCTGGGGGAAAGCCATTTTGAGAAATTAACAGTTGTAATATGAGCATAAAAAAAGTTTTACAGTAATTGTGTTAATGGTTGATATACTATAGTTAATTCTTGTCAACCAACCAATAAGTCTTTATTTAAATTTAGGTATATTAAAAATCTTAATCAAAATTAAAATTAAAAAAAAGAAACACTAAAAATAAAGATGTACAACATGAATTAAACTATTATGTATTATTGTTACAATGGAAGTACCAGGGGTACATATCCTAGATAAAAGGGCCTTCAAATATAGTCTTGGAGTTATTTAAATAATTTTAAGACTTTGGAGGTTGCCCTAGTGGTCCCAGTGAATGTCGCAGTCAGGGGTTCCACTTTAGAGCAACAATGCTAGAATGTGCTGAGAAATGAGAAATGTG
This sequence comes from Hypophthalmichthys molitrix, assembly GCA_037950675.1. Taxonomy (NCBI): domain Eukaryota; kingdom Metazoa; phylum Chordata; class Actinopteri; order Cypriniformes; family Xenocyprididae; genus Hypophthalmichthys; species Hypophthalmichthys molitrix. The sequence continues at coordinate 38,535,544 of CM075496.1, read as the reverse complement.
CTGCCCTGAATTTAAAAAAAAAAACATTACGGCCTTCTCATTATAAACTGACCCTAAAAGTGGAACCCTAAGCAATTTTGATCAATACATTTGTACTTATGTTCTAAACCTAAGTAACAAGAATGTGCAAAATGTATCCATGTACCTTGTGAAATGTGCTCTAGAGAGTAGAGACCAGTTTTTGTTTCAAGGAGCTAGGACCATCCTGAGCTGAGATACTGAGATTTCCATAAATGTCCACAAAACCAAAATTTGTTGTGCACCATGACACAAAGATGGCTGTTGTGATTAAACCAAGTAAATTAAAAAAAAAAAAAAAAAAAGGTGGTGTTGCATTACCAATACATAGGTAATCATTCAAAAAAAAATTGAAAATATAAAAATGGTCAAACAACCTCCATTGGAACACTTGAGATGGACTGACCCAATATTATAATATCACTATAACATAATATCACTGCATTATGATAAAAAAGTGGAAATCCATAGATGCAAATTGCAAAAAACATGTTATAAACCACAATCAGAGATGATGTAAATATTATGGTAGGCACTCCAGTAGGCAACCTCTGTAGGGCAAACCCAGATGGTCGCCTTCTTGAGATGCAGTTGGAGCTGAAGGATAAAGACAATCTCTAAATTTGCTGCAGTCAAGAAATGCAACAAGGACATTTAAGAATAGCAAATAATACCAGAATATCAATGTTTATCTCCAGATACATATGAGCTTTGGATTGCTGGGGTGAGTTTTGCAAACATATACATTACACTTTAAATTCTTCCGTACAAAGGCTGTTTGTGTGAATCTGTCAAGAACATGTTCGGGTCATATTTCACATCAAAAGAACATAATACATTTCTTTCTCTAAAGAATATAAATAATGAATTATATTTTGCATAAGGAAAAAAAATATTTCTGAATTCTCCATAGTGAAAGAAAAAAATTAATTAATGCTAACAAAAAATATATAATTTAAATTGTACAGTACATTTATAAAGTACAATTGTAGGTATGCATTATGATATTTCTTGTACTGCACTGAATTTGTGCTGATTAAAAAAAAAGTTGAGAGTTGAGACAAGATGATTATCATTAATACGTTGAGTATTTTTTCATAACAGTAATGAAAATATAGGAAGAGAATATAATTTTTACAACAATAATGTCACAATGTAAAAAGAAAATGTAACAGCCCTAAAATAGGCTTCATTTTTGTAATACAAAATATAATTTTTGAATGAAATATGGCCCAGACATTCCATTCACCATGTACAGTTTGCATCTGTTTATTTAAGGCTGTATCTACTAAAGCATTTTGCAATATGCCAACCAAAACGGTTTTCTAAATGCTTTAGTAAATCAGTTTTACAGTCCACTTCAAAGAGAAGTATAAATCTGCAAAAGCCTATTCACAGGCAGAGGGTTTGCTAACTGAATTAGCAATTAATAAAGGCAATCAAAATCAACTAAAAACAAAACAAACTGACACCTCATATCCATAAATTCCCAAAGAAGCAATAATCTCACCAATTCCATATGTGATCCTAATGAGTTCTGTGCATATTATAAGGAATAATTAAAGTGATGTAAAATCTTTGATCCCAATTTTAAGAAGGGTATGCCAGGGAAAATTACAGAGCTGAATGAAACACAGTTGCACACACACTTTTATAGAGCCTATATCATCTCACTCAAGAGAAATGGGAGATTTGTTGTGCAACAACTTCTTGACCATCTCCATCTTCACTCAGGTTGACCACTAAGTCACACTTTCCTCCCACAATCCAAACAGCAGTATCTTCACACAAGTCCCAGAATCCTGAGGATCATTCTTTTTCCAGCATTTCCAGTTCATGTTTTACCAGTAAAGTCAAACTCCACACTGAATCCACACAGTGAGTTTTAGCAGGAAGTGGATCCATCACTTGTTGCCTACCCTGATGTTGGGATTCAGCATGGGATCCAGGTTCGGGTCTGACTCAGCAGAGGCCCGACCCAGTTTGGCCATGATGATGATGAGGGTGAAGAAACCAATCACTCCAACTAACAGCAACATGAAGATTCGCTGTTTCAGTGTGAGGGCCTTTTTCTTAGTGTTAGTGCGATTCCTAGGGAGAGGAATAAATGCATACAAGCATATTAGTAAATATTATGGAAAGACAAAACATTTTTTCCCATAATAAATCAATTACATTAGAAAAATAGTAGTAATTAGTAAAAAAAAAAAATGCATGGATTTGCATGTACTAGTTGTGTAAGATAAATGCTGTCAAAACTGCCAAAGAAAATATATTACAGCATATGACAAATAGGATTAGTCCATCCATAGCAAACATTTATTTGCAATAAATGAATTTAAGCCAGAGACTGAGGACACTCACTTTAGGACCTGTGCAAACCAGCTAAGGGCAGGTCGTCTGCGGTATTTATCATCATCAAAGTCAATCTGCATCACTTCACTGTTTCCTGAATCCCGTGTGTCGTACACCTTTCTCGGGGAAGTAGCTGAGAAGATGGATTGTAAGAAATCAACAAAGAATATATTAGAGACTAAACTTTGTCAAACAGCTAAAACACACTATGTGAGATAATATATACCACAATGCAAAGCAACCAAGTTCCAGGAGACTCTGAGTGACACAAGTACCCCAGAGTGCAGTCTGGACGATGGGGCGGGGCGACACCCCAGTTTCATTGGTTTGTAATACAGCAAATATTATTGGTAGACACTTCGAATGAGCCTGAGCATGTGCATTCCTTTATGTACGATTTTGTGAATGATTTGGTGTAGGCCTATACAGAAATATTAAGTGCTATCTCTAAACGTATCTTATTATCTGTTTAGTATTTTAGTTAGGATCTGTTGGGTAATGTTTTATTGTACTTAAGACACAGAATAGATGAAGTTATTGTTTACAAACGGAACACATGGTGACGGCACATTCAGGCTGAATAGAGCCGTTTTACATTTAGCTATTCATTCGACTTCTTCATATTTCCATATGTATTTAAATAGGCCAAAGACATAGGACTAACCCGAACGCAATTGGCTGATTTTACATTTTAAACCACAACCGTTTTTTTTTTTAATTGTTTTTTAACAAGATGATATTGTTCAATGCTTGCATTACATGGTACAAAGTGCTAATAAAATGTTTAATGTTTCCTTGTTTACCTGTTAATAAAATATGTGTAGACCCTATGTTATAGTTTTTAAAGGTTCCTATTTTATAGTAGACCTAAGGTGGTATTAAAAATCCAATTATTTATTTATCAACCCCCGCATTATGTTATATAATCTGCGTATGTACGCGTGAAAATAGATTCAAATTAACACTCCCTGTATAGCCATATAGCTGCATAACTATAAAAAAAAATCACATAAATCTGCTGTAAATCGTGATATGTGATATGAACATTCATTGCTTAAATACTTGAGAACATAAATAATACAATTTAGATCGACATAATAACATCTGTTTTAGTAATAAAAAAAATAAAAATACATCTTTGCATACAAAATAAATGCAAAGATGTATTTTTCTTTTTTTCAGCATTGCAAGGTTTGTATTGTACGCACAAAATATGGTCAGGGCGTGTGGGCTATTGCTATTCACCGTGGTTTTGCTTTAAAATGTAAAATCAAACACACTTTCGGGTTTATCCGATGTCTTACTGAAATACAGTGAATTATCATAATTTGTGTAAAATCCCGAGATTGTGTTTATCCACCAATCCTAATGGATATAAGAAGAAGCCTAAATGAATGATCAATGATGTAAAATTACAGAGCCCCGCATGACATGCAGAAAATATAGTCTAGAAAATATATCGGTCTATAAAAAGGAATATATCTCTCCTTTGCAATGCCATAATTTCATGCAGTCCTAAAAGTGGCACTAGATAAAACAATAAATACAATATAGCTAAATCTCAAACATATCATTTATATCAGCAACATATTTGGTAATATCGCCCAGCCCTAAAACTGCCCAATATTAAAGCTTAGACAATATTACTTTTTGTAAAGCTGATTTGAAATTATGTGTATTGAGCATTATACAAATAAATTTGACTTTACTTCACTTGATGTAGTCCTGGCTCTATATAGGTTATATTGTGGCTACAAATTAAGAATTTGTTCCACAGATTTAGCAGTATGTTAGATGGCGATTTTCTGCCTGAAGAACCCGGAGGTGCCGTACAAAGCATACAGTACGCTAACTTCATCTAACTTGATTCGTCTTAAGTTCATTAAAACATTAGCCAATTGATCGTAACTGAAATCGCCATTGGTTAGCACTTAATATTTATGTAGTACGGTTAAAAAGCGTAGATCATTCATAAAGTCGCACAAAAAGGAATGCGCATGCTCATGCCACAAGTGTCTATGCCAATAAGCTCTGCTGTATTATAAACCGATGAAAATGGGTGTAGGCGGAGCAACACGTGTTGCCCCCCCTAATGTGTCACCCCGCCCCGCCCCATTGTCCAGACTGCACTCTGGGGTTACTCAAGTGACAAACAAATACATCAAATGTAATTTTAAACTTGCTGTTCTTGACACATTATGTGATTGAGCTGCCAAAGTGGAATAATTTATAAAATAAAAATGTGAAAAGGTTTTGATCAATTACATTGGATCAATAGATCACTGGACACCATTCACTGAATTAAACATTCAATGTAGTAATGTGACAAAGTGTGACAAAAAATATACTACAGTCTGAAAATTGCACAATGCGTTGGTTATTGTTGCAACAAATATTTCACATATAGTATGCATTATTTACTGCACAGTATGCAGTAAACTAGTATTCTAGTCTGAGCACAATAGTCACAACACAATTTAATTACTATGTGACCTGTGCTGCTGGCAAAATGAGTCAGAATGTGCACAGGCTAATTACATGCTACAGGCAAAACAAGTGGGGAAAAAAAAAAAAATGTCACTTTTGGTTGAATTTGGGGTTTTCACAAAAATTAGTTCATTAAGCCCCTCGTTTAGTGATCCCAATGCTCCAAATAGCAATTAAACATCTAAAAGTATCTTTACTTGTACGTTTGACAGGAGTTCCTTTCCTTTGTCCATGGAAAAATGCTGTTTTTTTCTGCTCGCTTCTCAACGACTGGCACTTCCCCTCAGGGGATTACCAGGGATTTTAAAGTATGGTTGCTAGGTGATTTTGTTTTGGAACCTTCAGAAAACTTTAATTAGATTTTTCTCAAAATTGACTTTGCTGACTTAAACAGGTGTAGCTCATTTATTTATTTATTTTTGTCTGATACCAACAAATCATACATTTTATTTTGAAGGTTTTTTTAATAAAGAATGTGAATACAACAATAACTCACTTTTGAAAATTTGCTCATTGAGACTAATTTTGCTAGCATGGGTCACATTTCTTAAATTTCTGTAGCAAGATAGTGTGAAATAAAAAAAATGAATTACTTAAATAGTTACATATTCATGCAACAGCATGTCAGTGCTGGAGGATACCTGTGTTGATGGTGACTGTGTCAGTGGTAGAGGTGGTGCTCATATTGATGACGGAGTGTTTCTGGGCACTCAGTTCTCCATTATTGTGGATGTGCTCCACATCCTCATGGGGTGGTAGATTGGTGAGTGTGGGGTTTGACATCATTATATCCACTTCAGGGGCTGGAACATACACAAGTTTATTAAATTAGTTTGAAGAATGTTTGAAGAATTAGCTGCAGAATTAGCTGTATTACTTTTTTATACCATCTGTCTGAATACTCAATTCTGATTGGCTGGAAGGTGTCCAATGAAACTGTTTAAAGGGATAGTTCAGGTTTGGAACAACATGAAGGTGAGTAAATGATGACAGAATTTTCATTTTTGGGTGATCCCAAAATCTATCAGTTTAATGCACAGGTAGTTCCAAGTCTGTTTAAACAGTTCTATATTAATGCACTGCTTTCATTGAAGTACAGACAAACACAAACGTCACTTGCAAACAGAGATTGCACTGCACACACAGTAACTTGTTGTCAACCCTGCCCCACCAACTTTTATTAATAAATTAACTTCATTACTGAATCGTTAGATTACTCAGCAAGAAGGTTGTAATGTCACTGTTTTTAAAGTAATTAAACTCAGAGCTTCATTGTTAGTAGAGAGTTGCTATTCTAAGTACTGACCGGTAGAATTGAGAGGAGTGTTTTCCACAAAAATTATTATAGTAAATTATATTTCTCTAATTTTACATGACATTTCCATGACTGGAAAACTGCATCACAGATTTCCATGTTATCCAGGACATGTGGGAACCCTGCTAAAAATGTAAATAATAATTATGACAAACTCACTCTCAAAAGTTGACCATTCAGAGTAACACGTAGCATCATGTGTTGAGGTTTCCTCCCTCTCTGGTGGGTCTTCAATCTGGACAGAAAGAAGTCATATCAATGCAAATTAATGGCTAAATCAGTATTAACATTTAATGTTGAAAGACAAATGTGTTGAACAAGATAAGATAAAGTAAGATATGCTCTAAAAGCTTGCCGTTAATATTTTTAATATCTCCAAATTTGGTTTGTCTCGTATTTTCATCTCACATTCAGTGTCAATAGGCCTTTAAATCTGTGTGATTATTTTGACAGGTCACTCAATCCTACTGACTGAACTGATTTTATTTAAATGTTAAACCAATTCAATTTAATTCAAAGTCTTAAAATATTTTGATATTAGGCATTTCTCACTGTGCTACTCCAATCTTATTTTCAAATATCAATAAATCTAATGGCTAATGCTTGATCTACAGGCTTAAATACTTAAAACTGTAGAAGCACCTCATGATGTTGAATGAGAGAACATCCATAATGTAAAGTGCTGGAATCTAGACAAAGTGTCCCTAAAAAGAGCTCAAATATACATTTTTTTTTTTTATTACATAATTTATTTCCATATGTGGAAATGCTGATTATTTACTATTATTTATTTCATTTTTACTATTTACTAATTTTCTACTATTTAACTGGAAAAAGTAGGTGTATCTATAGTTTTGAAGTGGTGTTTCATAAATGATGGTACATTTCCTCACCAGTGGAAGGCCCAGTCCTGCTCTAGCCCAGTTGACGGAGGACAGTTGTTCTCTCAGCATGTCTGCAATAGGACTGGCCAGGTTTGGGGGTGGGAACACAGGACCCTGGCATGTTGGGCACTGGTACCCAGCAGGTGCCGTGTAGAGAGGCTGACGGGAGGCCAACTCATTCAGACATGACCAGTGGAATAAATCTGACATGGTAAATAAATTAAATGTAATGTCAATTATAAAATCATAATAAATTTGATCCCAGAATATACCAAATAAAACCCACACCAATGCAGACATTCTTAGACTGTGTAAAATGCTTCATTACTTATTCTGAAGACATTATGCCTGTAGCTTCTCACCATAGCAAACTAGTCGAACAGTATCCTGGGAATCTAAGGGCTGGCTGCACAGGCTGCAGTTGGGGTTGTAATCGCTGTCTTGTAGCCACTGTAGGTATGACTGTACAATACACTGTACAAATAACAGGAAATAGAAGTGAGTTTATCTGTGTAGAAATCTTTAAATTGTTTACTCTTCCTAAAGGGACAGTCCATACAAACGTTAAAATTCTGTCATCATTTCCTCACCCTCATGTTACTCCAAACCTGTATTCATTTCTTTCTTATGCAGAACACAAAAGAAAATTTTGAAGAATTTGAAACCAAATAGGCTAGTTCTGCTTTCCATTGACTTCCTTTGTATTTTTTGACCATACAATAGAATTCAACGGTAAACAACCTATTTTATTACCAACATTTTTCTAAATATCTTCTATTATGTTCCACTGAAGAAAGAAAGCTAGAAAGAAAGTTTTGGAACAACATGAAGGGGGAGTAAATGATGACAGAATTTTCATTTTTCGGTGGACTATCCCTTTTAAGTCATGAATTTTAACTAAATATTAAAGCACTAACCTTGTTGTGATTGGATACAAGACAGTGCTCACACACGTTGACACGATGTTCAAAGCAGAACAGGTTCGTAACCTTCCTCTTAGGACACTTGCACAAACCCATGATTTACCTGTCAAGCAAAACAAACAAATATATATATAATCATCCAGAATCCATAAACTCGAGTGCAATATATCGGCCTTGATTTGAGGGTTAATTCTAAATACTCATAAAATATGCATTTTAAATCTAATTTTTTTTTTTTTTTAACCTATGCAGCGCATCTTGGCACTTAATATACAGTCATAATACAAACAGCCTATTCCGGTAACGTAATTAACATAAATACAAAAAGCTTGCCATGATTTAGTCTGTAAAATACCGTCAGACCGAATGTAAATATTACCGAGCTGACAGTGACAGTCCACGGATGATTAGCTGCTCGACTGTATCAAACTTCCCTCAACCAATCAACATACTATTAGTGAAACAACATTATATTTACCTGAAAATATAAACGGAAATACCGGTCAATCACAAATTGATGCAAATATCAACATAAAGCCGTACACTCTCGAGTACTTTCCTCAATATTTTTTAATATCTCGTCAGATTGCTTTTTTGCCACGTCCCTTCCGCTACCGTCGCAGAGCAATGGCGTCACTAAACACAACACAAACGCATCATCAGTGTCGCATATTAATTTACCTCTATTTCGTATCTACATGTATCTATATTTTAATTTGTGAGTTTGTTATAACTCCTGACTATTTTATATATTGATTCTGTTTTAATGTCTTCTGTCAGCCTAAACGTCTGAAGATTTAAAAAAAAAAAAAGTCAGGACTCTTATTTTGAAACTACCACGAATCCAAATGCAGGCATGTTTGTTTTGGGTTTGGGATTTTTTTTTTTTTTTTTCTCTGGGAGTGAACGTAGCATTTGAATGGATGCCAGCCCAGGGGTAGAGGGGAATTCTTGTGAATAAACTAGCCAAGATGAGATTGACATATAAAGATGACATCTCATCTGTTTAAGATTCAAACAAATGTGGGAAAAGGAGATTGGAATTCAGAATTAAAAAGAAAGGAGGAATCAATAATTACAAAACCCCGTTTAGGACATAAAGGATTGAATGACAATTTGAATAAAATTGATAAGCATCCTGCAGGGAAATGTAATAAATGCAATGAACATGAAACAGCCAAGCACACATTAATATAATATTGTTAGAAAATACACTGGCTAAATATATGGGAAAATCCCTATGAACGATGGAGTTTTGGAATTCTTAAAAACACTAGTGTCGGATGGTGGCGGTAATGCGCCTAAAGGTTTGTCAACCGCCAATAAACAGAAAAGAAGAAGTAGTAGAAGTGAGCATTCTGGATATTGGACGGCAGCTGCTGGGCAAGTATGCGAGCTTTTCCAGTGAGTTGTCCACAAGATAAACGACGGAACGACTGTGACTGGTGCTGAATAAGGTATGGCTAAGCCCCGTACATTTCAGAACAGTCGAAGTGTGTACGACTTCAGACAGTTTTTGCTTGAAGTACATCAGATGCAATGTTTTTCAAATACATACACGTTTCATACGTTTTTCATTCAATACTTTATGCACAGCGTATTACAGCCCCTTCATGTAAAAGAACAAAGTTCAACATATGCCTATTTAAATACCAATAAAGTGAAGTCTATATTTTTTTTATCAGTTTTATTTTGTTAAATATGACAGAACATAACGTTAACGTTAGCCACGAATATGTAGATCACTTTTCAAAAGAAGAAAAACAAAGATATGTGAGCAAACTGCAAGTACCTGCTGCAGTATTTCAATCACTAAAAACAGAAGGACATTCTAAAAAGTTTAACGTGAAAAATGCATAACATGCCTTAATGCAGCTAAGTAATATTAAAAGATTAATTTAAATATTAGAGCTGCACGTTTCTGGATAAATTGAGAAACACGTTTTTTTTGTTTTTTTAATAGAGATTACAATTCTCTCACGATTCTGAATAAACTAAACAAAATAAAATGTTATGATAAATGTTAATTGCTGCAGTCTATTTAAAAATATTTAATCAATTAGATTTTTTTTAATAAATCGGTTTTAATGAAAGATCACTCCCTCATAAAGACTTCACTTGTTTCATTACTGGATGAATCAACGTTTTTGAACGAATCTGTTGAATGAATGATTCAATGACAAATACATTTTTTTAACAGTCACTTGTCGCCACCTACTGGTGTAACGGTGATACAATTATTTTTAAGCATCAAGTCAAGTAAGGTAATTTAATCACTGTTTATAACCAAACTATAAACTTTTATCCCAGGGTTTCTGTGATAATTTGAATGATTGTAACAGAAATAATAATACTGTGTGGTTAAAAAGACTGTTTCATATACATGATGACAACTGCTCTCTCTGGGTCAGAGGCCGTTTAGGAATAAGATTGTGTGGGTTTTTGAAATGAGATCACAATCTTTTAACAATTAATTGTGCAGCTCTATTAAATATACACCTTACTGATAATGCATACTACATACACACAAGCAGATGAGCCCAGAATATGAACACAACTCACTAAATCGCACGTTAAGCATGTTTTGTTTTGTTTTTTTTTAAATGAGAAAACACTTGACGTGAAACTTTCTGTATTGTGTTCATATTCTGGGTTCATCTGCTTGCCTGTAGTATATTTTATTAATAAGGTGTACTGAATGTTATACTCCACTATCACTGTCTTGATGCATTAAGGCATTTTCTTTATCATAGTTTCCTATGGAAAAAGCTTTACATGCAAGTAAGCACGTTGCGCTCATATTCTGGGTGCACCTGTTCGTCTGTATGCATCATCAATAAGGTGTATAATGAGTTTGGTCTTTTAATATTACTGTTTTAATACATTAGTAATAATTAGTGAAAATAACTGGCTGGCAGTGGAGAAAAGTGCCATTTTGCCTTCCAGGTGGGCATTTCTATAAGGGTGTGATGTCATGTGAAACTATAATTTATGCTTACATCCATTCTATGCACTAATTCTATTTTTTTTTTTTTTTTTTTTTTTTTTTTTTGGTATAGTCTTAGCAGAAGTGTGTGAACCAATATTCTGCAAGCACACTGGATTTGAGTTTGACACAAATGTTGGAAATATGACTTGCTCAGAGGAAGCAGAGGCACAATTTGCAGAGATAGAGCTTCTGTTAAGTATGTTTCCAAGTGAAGAAGAGTTACAAGTGGATGAGCTGTCCCATGCAGAGCTCAGGGCTTATGTTGAGGGCTCAGCTCATACTCCCCCCAGCACCAGACCTCAATTCAGCATCAAGCTGAAGGTGGAGAACCTTGAAGTAAGTGTGGGAAATACATTAAAATGCACTCTTTGTTCTTCATCATTTAATTCCTGTTACTCTCATTTTTTTTTCCTGATAGGTGAGCATTACGTTGTTGTGCACTTACCCACCTGACTACCCGAAAGTGTTGCCAGATATTACTATCAGGTATTTAAATACTTTGAGTTTTCAATTATTACTTTTCATAAGCTGTTTTGATTGATTGTTTACTCCGTGACATACTTGAATACACATTGACAGTGGCCATGTCTACGGGATTCCTATTGGACTTTCTATGATAATTTGATGACAGTCCTGAAGGATTCCAGTGGAATCAAATAAGTGTTCAAAAATTAAATAAAATTGTACTGAATAAACTTATATTCCTCTAGGAATAAAAAAAAATCTGTAGATATCTTGGTAAGACTTCACAATAAGATTCATTAGTTAAACATTAGTTAATGTATTAACTAACATGAACTAACCATGAGCAATACATTTGTTACTGTATTTACTAATCTTCGTTAACATTAGTTAATGAAAATACAGTTGTTCATTGTTTGTTCATGTTAGTTTACAGTGCATTAACTAATGTTAACAAGATTTTAATAATGTATTAGTAAATGTTGAAAATAACATTAACAACGATTAATAAATGCTGTATAAGTGCAGTTCATTATTAGTTCATGTTAACTAATGTAGTTAACTAATGTAAACTAATGCACCTTATTGTAAAGTGCTACTGATATCTTTATCAGAACATGCATTAAAATAGGGTTTTTGACCCCTAGGGGGACATGGAAAGGAGGGATAGTGTACAGTCAGCATATTGTTATGCAAAAGAAACCTCTTCAGGGTGATAAAAGAAATTATCCCACGTATTATGCAGCTACTTGACACATAAGTAATAATTGAACACAAAATATTAATTTGACATATTTTATTACCTCAAAATGACCCATAGTAATCGCTTGAGTGGTCTGTTATCAGTTATAGTGGTTGTTGTCATGTAATAACTGACCACTAGTATTGCAGGAAGTCATGAAAAAATTTAGATGAAAGACACATGGTTCTGCATTAAGCATGGACAAGTTCGTGAAAGGACTGCCAGTGCCAGGTAAACGTACAGCAGACGATGAATCTACGTAAAATTCAAAAATACCAAAACAACGTGTCTATAACAGACGCTAGGGATGCGACAAAAGCTAATAGAACCCATTATTATCAGTCTCAGTGATGCTATCTCTACTGGATGTGGCGTGACACGACAAATCCCGACAGTAAACTGATGCCCCATTCTATTTCGGATGTAGCCTACTCTAGTGCTGTGACACAAAGGACAAATATTTTCAAAATTATGAGAACATTTTTCTCTACAAAAGGGAGGCCCGACAGAAAAAGTTTGGGAACCACTGCACTAATCAGTTCCCACTAACCGGCCCCAATTTAACCTGAAACAGATTTTCATTCATTAAAATGCAACTACATGTTATATATATGTTATTTCATATCATTAAATTACTTTTTATTAAAGAAAAATATCCAAAAGAATAAATAATAGCAATAGCCTTTGTTTTACTGTAGCTAATGCAGTAACGCATACAGCTAATTTTTAAAAAATGAGTGTGGGTTTGTGAAACTATCTGTTTGAATAATATTCGTAATAAAATGTATGTGTATGCTGCTTAAATATTGTAACCAGACAGATGCTAGTTTTCTGTCTTTTCTCACATGCACAAAACAGATTTAGTATTCCTCAAAATGAATAAAAGTGCACAATAGAATACAAACACAGAATTGTCTGCAAACATGCAATAATTTAATACATAAAACATTGCAAACATACTTTATGGATTTAATTCTCACTCAATCTACCAGTGTCTTTGCTGCTGATCTTTGATGATTTATCCATACAAACCACCACAGATGACTTTACTTCAGTGCTTGAATCCCATTGGGAACTGTGTAGTTAAAAAGATTGGTGTTTCCCAACCCTTTTTCTGGAGGCACACCAACACAGCACATTTTTAAACTCTTCCTAATCAAACACACCTGATTCAACTCATCAGCTTGTTAGTAGAGACTCCAAGACCAGAAATATATGGGTCAGATAAGATTTTCAAAGCTTAACAGATTTTTAAAACCGTGGGAGACCACAGACATAATGACAGTTTTTACCGATTTTTTTTTTTTATCATTATAATCCACTGGATGTACACGCTAAATGATTCGGCCGAACCACTCACCTGTCACTTCTAGGTACAATTTCACAGTGACACGAGATCTCACAGAAACTCATGAGATCAAAGGACAATCGATGTTGTCAGCTGGCTCTCCCTGCACACGTTCTGTTTTGCAGTGAAAAACAAAGGGGGAAAAAAAGAATATGGGTGATTTTCTTTCTCAATACTCTATCTGAATTCCCATTAGGATCCAAGTTATTAGATATGTCAATTGGATTCCTTGAGGATTTTTTCTCTTTTTTCAGATGTTCTGAGCTCACTAGATCACAGCAGATGCTGCTTCACTCCAACCTCAACACCTACCTGTCTGAAAACTGCAGTGGTGATGTGTGTATTCTTTCTGCTGTGCAGTGGATCAACGAAAATGCACAAGAATATATAACTAAAAGTGTCCCTGTCAGCGATCCCAAGAAGGAAAATGTTTCAAAGCAGTCAAACGAGGCCTTCACTAGACTCTGGATCTACAGCCATCATATCTACAATAAGATCAAGAGGAAGAACATTCTGGAATGGGCAAAGGAGCTGAACCTTTCTGGGTTCAGTATGCCGGGAAAGCCTGGTATTGTGTGTGTGGAGGGTCTGCAGTCTGCTTGCGATGAGTTCTGGGCCAGGTATGAAATCTAAAACAAATGAATAGGGTCTACGCTTATTCTTTTGTGAACATGCCTTTTAAGTGTAAACTCAAAATACCAAAGATGAGTTAAATACCTAATTTAAAATAGATTTTTGATACTTGTGAGGTCATTTTTTTGTTTAGGGGCCTGTATGTGTGTGTGTTTGTTTCATGGCTATTTAGATGGTTATAAACCATTTCTTGAATTTATTTAATAGACATAAGTTTAAGTGCTTCAGTTTGCTAATATTTCATAAGTTTGAAAACCCCTGATAGACGATATCGCAAAATTCATAATTAACTTTTAAATTTGATGGTTTTGAAAGAAGTTTTTTATGCTCACCAAGGCTGCATTTATTTGCTAAAAAAAAAAAAAAAAAAAACTGTATACAGTAAAAATGTATACAGTACAATACAGTAAAAATAGTAATATTATGAATTAAATATTATTACAATTTAAAATAAGTTATCTTTTTGAATATATTTTAATATATAATTTATTCCTGTGATGGCAAAGCTAACTTTTTTTTTTATTATTGGTGCAAATTTTTTATATATATTTCCAGGGTGAAAGTTTTAACATGGAAAAGAATTATGGTTCGTCACAGAGAGGATGTCCCTTTGGAAAACAGCTCGATGGAGGAGGGAATTGACTCCCTCCGTAAGTTCACTGGATTTCATGAAGCCATTTTTGAACCTCATGGGACCAGAGGAAACCACATGGACCTTGGACAGCTTTATCAGTTCCTTAATGACAAAGGATGTGCTGATATCTTTCAAATGTACTTTGGCATTGAGGGGAGATAATGCACACACAGACAAACTATTATTTCTAATTTTGCCTTAATTTTGGGCTTATTATTGACAACATTAACTGTTGTCTCAAAAGGATGCACCTGTGCCATCACTCCTTAAATTTCTCTTCTTCATGAAGTGGGTTTATCTGCCTGTGCTGTCTTTGCAACTCACTTCAAATGGAGTTTATCTTCCCTTTGTGGAACACAATGTTGTTCCGACAGTGTGCTCTCGCTTATAGAGACATTCGTGCCTGCCCACTTTTTCAGCGACGTTGGTTCTGGAAGTATTTTTTTCTATTCATTTTTCCCATAGGGATTTTCTAAATGTCTTTGTTAAAGTGTTATAATCAATTGACTAAACCAACCAGCTATAAGGTGAATCATAAACTTTGATAAATCAATCACAAATTTTGATTTGAAGCAAAAAAGTATTTAAAAAATTGACAAAAAAGCAAAGGTACAAACCTGTGTACTTAGCAGTTAGCAGCTTTATTGAGGAAAAGAACTACAATCCCATGAAGCATTGCGAACAGCATATGAACAGCAATATGCATATATGTGTATATATAGAGAGACTAACTTGATTACGTCACGCATATTTTGCTTGTCATTGTTTTTTGGAATTTTATGTACAGCATCATGGGTAATGTATTTTTTCACCACAAAATCCACTGTTAAACATGATTGTTTTAAAAATCAGTTACAATTTTGCAGGATGATGGCTTCAACAGAAGCAATTAGCATTGATTAACAACCTTATAGCTCAGTAGGGCTATATTTAAAAGATTTATAAGGTATCGTTAAAAATCAATATCTCTAGAGTTTTTACTTAAGAACCTGACTGTTGCACTCTATTGCAAGGACTCTGGAGATCACTAAAATGAACATTAAAGAGGTGTGAATTCGCAAGACACTGTAATATGCTCAGGCCCGCTCCCTGCTTATCATGGTGATGAGATACATAACAGACTGTTGTCACTGAATGGTTGGATGTCTAAGTGATTCCCACAGAATAACATAGGTTTTGTAAATAACTGGACAAGAGTGACTTTGTTCTGATTTTATTCTTTATTTTCACAATGGCAATTTTACATAAAGGCAACAAGTTAAAATAATTTATTTTTACATTATGACTGTCTGCAATCTCCTGGACATTATAAAAAGGAATATCACATCTTCTAATGGTAATTTCCCACTGAGGTAAATTGTACCTTGTGTAAATTGAAATGTTTTGTTTAGGTTTGAATGTCTTCCATTTGAATTTGAATTGCTCACATCAATTAACAGTTATTCGTAGAATTTCATTTCAATCACATATTTTGTTATAGTTTCCTATAAAGGTATCTACCACTATCAGGTAACCCAGCTTTATTTCCTTCCCAAAGCCAGTTTTTGGCAAATTTGGCAATTTGGACCTTGTCTGCAGACGAATCACATGCTGATACTTTGGGCTTCCAATATTAAATGTTTTAAATGTTATAAATATTAAATAACTCCAATTTTAGACTTTACTTACCTGGTATTACTTACCTGGTGAAACTGGTAAAACGAGAGGCTTAACATCTCTAGAACTGAAGCATAATAGGAATGGTTAATATTTCCAAATCATCACATTTTCCTGACAAAACAACACATTTTGTGTTTATTTTCAGAAACATTTTCTTTTTAATGTGACACATGTATATATTGGCTGGAACTTCTTTATTGACCGTGGCATGAACCTCTGCACCACTGAGAGGAGACTTTGTGGTGGACAGGATGGGTATTGTTGTTATCCAGTCGGTCATACCAGGAACCTCTGGGAAGATTTGCAACCTGAGCTTCTATGACACAGAGGTCTATAAACAGTGTGGGGTCTGGGGTTGCAGCAGCATGAACCTTCAGGCTGGGCACGAAGCTCTGGGACCAGGGCAGCTATGAAAAGGTACCCTGTTGAGTAACTTCTGTGATGTCTGTGACTCAGACCTCTCTAACCTCAGCAGGTTCTGGCGCAGCAGCATCAAGAAACTTTAAGGTGGCCTACTCAGAGATTTCTGGAGTGACCCTGACAGGATCTTTGGGACCAAGGTGTGGACCTTTGGAGCGGCACTGTGAGGGACCTCTGATACTAGTGAGGCTATCCTGGGTCTTTTAAGTCAGGAACCTCTGTGGGGCTTCAGCAGGTTTTGAAGAATCAGAGACAGGAAACTTTATGGCTGTTTTCACTGGGAATTCTGGAGCAGCCCTGACAGAATCTTTGGAATCAAGGTGGCTGAGAAAGAGAGTTCTGTTTCCTCTGATGCATCTGTGACACAGATCTCTGGGAAGAAACTTCTGGGGCGGCGGTGCGAGGAATGTGGGACTGGCTGGACAGAGAGCTCTGGGTGACTCCATTATTAAAAATATAATTAGATGGTATAATATACATCCCAAGGTGAGTAGTTCTGCAAGACGCAAAAACTCCCACCTCGAGCCAAGGCGCCAGACGCAACCGAGGCCCACCAGCCCCGCAAGACGCTAAGGCTGGAGGGATGGAGGGGCTAACTTAACTAACTAAAACTACACATCCCTAGGCGAGTAGTTCCGCAAGGCGCTAAAACTACTGCCTCAAGCCAAGGCGCCAGACGCAACCGAGGCCTGCCAGCCCCGCAAGACGCTAAGGCTGAAGGGATGGAGTGGCGATCTGTGTCAGCCCGCCAGACGCAAGGCTGACCCTCTCCATGACCTGAAACACAATTAGAAATTTCTAATATTCAGATAATCAAGCCAAACCAACAAATAGCCAAAAAATAAGCAAATATAAATATATCTTCAAAATCATTTCAGCTTGTTTTAGACTCAGTACCTTGAACCAGTCATGGGAGAGCATCTCGTCCAGATGGATTCTCTGCTCTGGGTTGCTCTTTAGGCAACCTCGAATAAAACGGCAGCATTCTGTGCAGAAAGATGGAGAGATGTCTGATTATTTCCTTCAACTTTACACTTGCTCCCTAAGCTGTAAAAATGGAAGATATTCCATCATTATCCATAAGAACATCTTTTTTGTTCTAACCATCTGAGAAGCCCGGCTGGAACCAGGCATCAACGTCCATCAAACCGATATCGCAGCTGTCTGGGTAAAGGCTGGTGATCATGACAAACACCAGCACCCCCAGGGACCACACTGTTGCCTGCTTCCCGTAGTACTCGCCCTTCTCAAAGTACTCAGGAGGGCAATACCTTGCTGTCCCTGGAGGTAGGATTTTGTCACATGTGTATACTTGCTTTTTCTCACTTTAACTGAAATGGCATTTAAAATAATATGATTGACTACTCTTTGTTAGTGTAATATCTCGCTGTGTGACGTCTGATTTAGACGTACTGTAACTTGTCACTAGAGTTTAAGTCCCAAACTACATGTACATACCAGAGTAGGTTTTGTAGGACGAGCTTCTCAGGAGGTCTCCACAGCCGAAATCAATCAGTTTGACCTCCAGGGTCTCTGTGTTGACCAAGAGATTTGGCATTTTGATGTCCCGATGGAACACCCACCGGGAACAGCACACGGCGGCAGCGTCAATCACCTGCCACATGAAATGACGCGCCAACTCCTCACTGAAGAGGCCTCCATACTGCAGCCAAAAGCGGTGCATGTCCATGCAGTGTGAGGGCCGCTCTAAGACCATGATGAACTGGTCGGGATGGTCCTGCCAGTCCAGCACCTCTATAATGTGGCGACACCTGGGGCCTTGATTAGCCATGAGTGTCAGGGCCACCTCAAGAGGAACTGGTCTGGGATGATCAGGCTAGAAGAACGACAGTTTTTATTATTGTTCGATATCGAAGTGGTTTCTCAAATAAGGATTTAGTCTAGAAAGTTTATCCATTGAAATATATGTACTCTGTGATTTACATTAAAATGTTATAAATTGCAAACAGTGACTGAAAGGAGATGACATACAGAGCCCAGTCTACTTACAAGGCTGATGTACGGCTCATTCTCTGTCTTCGCTGTGAATTTCACAGCTACCTGGAGGTCGTCCTTACAACGTGTCCCTTCAAAGACAGAGCCAAATCCTCCTTCCCCTAACTTCTTGCCAATGGTGTACTTCCAGCAGATGTGGTCTATTAAACATAATTATAGTTATTTTTATTTTTTTTTCACTGGTTAATAAAGGAGTGTCCTGCAGTGTGGCCATACTTATTGTAAAATATTTTGTTTCTAATTCTCATACAATTATTATACTTGTATTTTTAAAAATTCATTTGTCACATGACTATTTAAGTGAACTGCAAAAAAGTCAAGTGCTTTAAAATTAAGGTGATTTAAAATTATGAATTTAAAAAAAAAACTAAAAGAAATCTTGCAGCAGTTACAGCTGCATTATTTAAAAAAATATACTTTCCTTTATACATATTTACCTGAAATAATATATTGTAAAAGATATTTTGTAAACTCACCCTCGATCCTCATGATCTCATCACAGTCCAGCTGTCTCGGCAGATGTGATCCAGTTTCATCTGCTGATGGACTGGCTGGACTGTCCTGATCTTGAGGCTGGACGTCCTCCACTTGCTGGTTTTCGGCAGTGTGGGGGACTTCAGGACTACTGGAAGGAGGTTCCTGATGATCATTGTCCTCTACAGTACAGATGACTTCCTGTAAAGAAGTCTGATCTAAAGAGAGGAATATCAACCACAAGCTTGTTTTAATTAAATAATATCAATAAAATATTACATACTTGTGTTAATTCTTCATTTAGGGAAACTTTTGAACTCTTGAAATATTCAACTTCTTCAAACTATGTTTTATCTAGGCAATATTCAAACATTCATCACATTGTGGAATAAAGTCATTGATCTGCCTTTTTATAATGTGTGATTTTATATTGTGTGTAAATAATTAAGAGTGCTTTTGTTGTTCAGAGCTCATCATTTACCATCAGTACACCTCCTGGATGGGCTCTCATCAGTGTCCTGGTCCACCTCACCCTGCTCCACCTGCTCATCCCGAGCTTTGGTGGATTTGGGGCGAGAACAACAACAGAAAAAAGAGGCAAACCTCCGACATTTCCTCTTTTTCTGCTTCTTATTCTTTGTTTTCTCTCCCCCTCTCTCTTTTCTCTCCTGCCCGCCTCCCTCACCGATACCATCAGGCGTCTCGTTAGGACGAGGATGGAGCTCCGCCTTGTGGTCGGTGGATGTCAGTGTTGTACAGGGATTTATCCCGTGCACACTCTCATCTCCTCCTTTCGCTTTCTCTCTACGAGATAGTCGCTGTCCCATAATGAACACGATAAAAAGCTATCAACAACTGTAAACACACAGTAAACACTGGTGATACTGTACTCCTTACTCGCTACAAAAAGAACAGGTGAGTTTCACACATTATACAGTCCCGCGTTCTGAATTCCACTATGGCGTCATAAGAGCTGCATGCAGGAGATTCTCACAAATTATATTATTTGTATGTAATATGTGTATATATATATATATATATATATATATATATATATATATAGGCCTATTTATATTCCATGAAAAAGTATGGGAACCACTTGCAGAATCTATAAAAATGTGAATAACTGTAACTAAATAAGAGAGATCATACAAAATGCATGTTATTTTTTTATTTAGTACTGTCCTGAGTAAGATATTTTACATAAAAGATTTTTACATATAGTCCACAAGACAAAAAATAAATAAATAAATAAAAAATAGCTGAAATTATTAAAATAACCCCCTTTCAAAAGTTTAGGAACCATTGGTTTTTAATACTGTGATGATCTACGACTGTTTTTTTTTTTTTTTTTTTTTTTTTGATGGTTGCTCATGAGTCCCTTGTTTGTTCTGAGCAGTTAAACTGCCCAATGTTCTTTAAAAAAATCTTCCAGGTCCTGCAAATTTTTCAGTTTTCAAGTATTTTTTGCATATTTGAACCCTTTCCAGCAGTGACATTTTGAGATCCATCTTTTTACACAGAGGACAATTCTTCTGTTGCTTCTGAAGAGCAGTACTAAATGGAGAAAGAGAGAGAGAGAGAGATATTTCAACAAAATAAGAAAAATTTGGACATCTTCATTCTGTTTAAAAGTTTTCACCCCTGGGTCTTAATGCATCGTGTTTCCTTCTGGAGCATCAGTGAATGTTTGAACCTTTTTTAATAGTTGTGTTTGAGTCCCTCAATTGTCCTCAGTGTGAAAACATGAATCTCAAAATCATACAGTCATACAATCCACAGGACCTGGAAGACTCTTTCTGAAGAACAGAGCTCAGTTTAACTGCCCAGAACAAACAAAGGACTCACAAAACAAGAAAACAGTCATAGATCATCCAGGTAACCACACACAGTATTAAGAACCAATGGTTCCTAAACTTTTTAAAGGGGGTTATTTTAATAAATTCAGCTGTTTTTTTTTTTTTTTTTTTTTTTTTTTTTTGTCTTGTGGATTATATGTAAACATCTTTTATGTAAAATATGTTATAAGGACAGTACTAAATAAAAAATAACATTAATTTTCTGTGATCTCTCTTATTTTGTTAAAATTATTCACATTTTCACAGATTCTGCAAGTGGTTCCCATACTTTTTCATGCAACTGTATATATATATATATATATATATATATATATATATATATATATATATATATATACAGTTGCATCTCAGTAAATTAGAATGTCTTGGAAAAGTTCATTTATTTCAGTAATTCAACTTAAACTGTGGAACTTGTGTATTAAATAAATTCAATGCACACAGACTGAAGTACTTTAAGTCTTTGGTTCTTTTAATTGTGATGATTTTGGCTCACATTTAACAAAAACCCACCAATCTCAATAAATTAGAATACTTCATAAGATCAATAAAAAAAAAAAGGATATTTTAAACAGAAATGTCAGGCTTATGAAAAGTATGTTCATTTCTATGCACTCAATACTTGGTTGGGCCTCTTTTTGCATGAATTACTGCATCAATGCGGCGTGGCATGGAGGCAATCAGCCTGTGGCACTGCTCAGGTGTAATGGAAGCCCAGGTTGCTTTGATAGCGGCCTT
The DNA here is from genome assembly GCA_037950675.1 of Hypophthalmichthys molitrix. NCBI lineage: Eukaryota > Metazoa > Chordata > Actinopteri > Cypriniformes > Xenocyprididae > Hypophthalmichthys > Hypophthalmichthys molitrix. The sequence continues at coordinate 38,513,591 of CM075496.1, read as the reverse complement.
CAGGTCATCTGCATTGTTGGGTCTGGTGTCTCTCATCTTCCTCTTGACAATACCCCATAGATTCTCTATAGGGTTTAGGTCTGGTGAGTTTGATGGCCAATCAAGCACAGTAACACCATGGTCATTGAATCAGCTTTTGGTTCCTTTGGCAGTGTGGGCAGGTGCCGAATCCTGCTGGAAAATGAAATCAGCATCTCCATAAAGCTTGTCAGCAGAAGGAAGCATGAAGTGCGCCTAAAATTTCCTGGTAGATGGCTGCGTTGACTGTGGACTTCAGAAAACACAGTGGACCAACACCAGCAGATGACTTGGCAGCCCAAATCATCACTGACTGTGGAAACTTCACACTGGACTTCAAGCAACATGGTTTCTGTGCTTCTCCACTCTTCCTCCAGACTCTGGGACCTTGATTTCCAAATGAAATGCAAAATTTACTTTCATCTGAAAAGAGGACTTTGGACCACTGAGCAACAGTCCAGTTCTTTTTCTCCTTAGCCCAGGTAAGACGCTTCTGACGTTGTCTTTGGTTCAGAAGTGACTTGATACGTGGAAGACGTCTGTGTGCGGTGGCTCTTGATGCACTGACTCCAGCTTCAGTCCACTCCTTTTGAAGCTCTCCTTAGTTCTTAAATCGGCTTCGCCTGACAATCTTCTCAAGTCTGCGGTCATTCCTTTGACTTGTACACCTTTTCCTACCACACTTTTTCCTTCCAGTCAGCTTTCCATGAATATGCTTTGGCACAGCACTCTGCGAACAGCCAGCTCTTTCAACAATGACCCTCTGTGGCTTACCCTCATTGTAGAGGGTCTTGATGATCGTCTTCTGGACAACTGTCAAGTCAGCAGACTTCCCCATGACTGCTGTTGGGATTACTGACCTAAACCCAGTATTTATACCCTGAGAATAGTAATTTAATAGAACTTGAAATTAAATATTCTAATAATTTGAGATACTGATTTTTTTTGATTTTGAAGAGCAGCAAGCTGTAATCATCAAAATGAAAACAAAAAAGTCTGGAAATATTTTACTTTATGTCTCATAAATCTAGAATATATTTAAGTTGTTTTACTTTTTGAATTAAATTAGAGAACTTTTTCATGAAATTCTAATTTATTGAGATCACCTGTATATATTAGAGCAGTGCAACTGGTGCGACCGCACCGGGCCCCATGCTTTAGTGGACCCTGCGGCGAACAGACAGCCCACAACACCAATTTAAAGAATACTTTTTGCATTTCTTTGCACATTCAAAACCTGAAAAGGTCATACAATATTTGTTTAAAAATTATTGTTGATAGGCCTACAAAGATTTAGCTTACTGTTTGTAAATTATTTTTCATAATTTGTCAGCAACTAACAATTTTGCCCCTAATAAAGTGTTGTTGTTTTTTCAAATTGTACTTGTTTACTATATGGCAATGACAGTTAGAGAATAGAGAATGCTTGATATGAGACGTGAAGAACCACTGAGTAAGTAACCCAGCTATTTTTGGTTTTTGGTATATGAACGTTGGTTCTTGGGAACATAAAAAATATCCAGTTTTCTTGACGTTGGAGGAATGTGTTTTAAAAGGTATGATGTTCCTCAAATCTTTCAACTTAATTTTGATTAACAATTCAACATTCTTTCAATCATTCAAACACCTGCTGTGAACAAGCACTGAAAGAAAGAAATAAGAACACAAACTACAATCCCATGAAGCATCACGAACAGCATATGAACAGCAATATGCATATATATACAAATATTGACGTTTTTTTGAGAGCGTAGGGAGACTAACTTGATTACGTCACTCATGTTTTGCTTGTCGTGGCTCTCTGTTGGAGTTTTATGTACAGCATCATGGGTAATGTATTTTTTTCACCACAAAATCCCTTGGTAAACACTATTGTTTTAAAAGTCAGTTGCAATATTGCAGGCTTCAACAGAAGCAATTGACATTGATTAAAAACCCTATAGCTCAGTAGGGCTGTATTTAAAGATTTATAAGTTATTAAAAATCAATTTCTCTATGGAACGTTTTTACTTAGAACCTGACTGTTGCACTCTATTGCAAGGACTCTGGAGATCACTAAAATGAATATTAAAGAGGTGCGTGAACTCGCAAGACACTGTAATATGCTCAGGCCCCCTCCCTGCGTATCATGGTGATGAGATACATATGAGATACACATAAGATACACTGTTGTCACTGAAAGGTTGGATGTCTAAGTGGTTCCCACAGAATAACATAGGCTTTGTAAATAACTGAACAACTTTCTTTTGTAGACCTGACCTGTTGAAAAGAGGTTGTGCTGTTCTTTTTTCTAGAAATTTGTCACATAGTTTTGGTGTTAATACTTGACTAACTGGAGCCTAGGTCACGAAACAGACAGACTGGCTTAACCATCTGTCTGCTAGCCGCCTCATGTCACAGAAATCATAATTCTCAGCACAGAGACTCTGACACCTAGATATCATATTATAAAGACTATGTCTGTCCCCCAAACTAGTAAATACAAAAAAAACACATAGACCAATTAAAGCTGCAAGCAGCGATGAAAGGGCCCTCGCACCCGGGCTCACCGCCACCCGTTGGCCTTAGGAAAACAGTGAACAGTGGGCGACATGCATGTAAGCGTGTAAATACAGGAGAATTATGGGCAAGTCATTTCAAAGTGCCACATTTCCTGCTACCAACAGGTGGCGCTTTGACTGTAACTGATATTGAGCAGATTGGACATTGTATTCCTGAGTTACAACAACTTCCTGTTTCGTAGCGTTAATCGCATACTATAGCACTCAGCCAAGTGTTTCATGATTTAACGTGTTTCTAGTATGTTTGGTAATTCATGGCATGTTGAAATGTGGTTCTGGGAGGGAATTACAGTGTAAAGCATGCCATTTCCTGTTGCCAGCAGATGGCGCTATGACTAACTGAATACTGGCATATAGATGTCTTCAGGCCATGACTCTTATCATACATGTGAAGTTTGGGGCAGATCGGACACTGTTTGACTGAGTTACAACAGCTTCCTCTTTCATGGTGAAACATCAGACTTTGTCAGGCCGCCACGGACACGCCCTTCAACGAAAACTCAAGATCTTCGCAATTTAACATCGCTAGGGTCTTAAGATTAGATAGATCAAATATGATGTTGATCTGGTTAAATCTCTATGAGGAGTTAATAACAGTGTAAAACATGTAATTTCCTGTTCCCTGCAGGTGGGGCTATGACTGTAACTGAATATTGCCATGTAGATGTCTTCAGGCCAGGACTCTAATAAAACATGTGAAGTTTGGGCCAGATTGGACATTGTATATCCGAGTTACAACAACGTCCTGTTTCATGGTGAAACATCGAAATTTGTCAGGCTGCCACGGACACGCCCTTCAGCGAAAACTCTAGATCTTCGCAATTTAACATCACCAAGGCCTTTACATTAGACTGACCAAATATGATGTTGATCTCATTAAAGCTCTAGGAGGAGTTCATTAAAGTACAATGTCTGGAAATGGCAAAAACTGCAAAAATTTTGCAGAGAAAATTCAAAATATCTCACTTTCTGTTGGGTTTTCAGATTTTGCACCCAGGGGCTTTTTTGTAGGTATTGGGCTGTTACATCTCTCTACCGAATTTCATACTTGTCCGTGAAACGTAGCGTGAAGGGCGCGTAATTTAAATTTTGTAGGTGCCGCCATTGAGCCATTTTGCCACACCTAATTCTGAAATCCCTATCAGATGTAAATTTTCACCACTTCTGACGCGTGTGCAAAGTTTCATGAGTTTTTCAGCATGTTTAGGCCCTCAAAAATGCGATTCATTTCAGAGAAGAATAATTGACTGAGCAATTACAACAGGGTCCACACACCATCAGTGCTCGGGCCCTAATTAAGGGTAATTTAATCTTTTAGATATAATAAGACAAACATGTAATACAGATAAATAATTAATGAAGTTCGGCTTGCTGAATATTAGATCCCTTTCTACTAAGGCACTTATTGTTAATGATATGATCACAGATCACAACTAAGATGCACTCAGTTTGACAGATAATGTGCACCGTACCCGAGTGCTGCCTAATTAACTCCTCCCCCCATATATGTATCAATCTGCACCAGCTGATACCCTACAAGACACTGACCTAGGCCTATATCAACACTGTACACCACAATGAGTTTTATACATATCGGACGTCCTCACAGAATTCATCTTCAAGCCATCGGAAAGGAACTGGAGGCGAACAGCTTCCCTCTTCTTTCTTCTCTCGCCTTTCCTCTTAACATGTTTTGATAGTAAGAATAGACTTTCTTGAATGACGGTTACAAATACCGATATTTTGTTCAGTTGAAATATAAAAGAGCAGAATGACAGCAGTTTTTAGTAAAACAGGCTATTTCTGTCATTTTTAGATTTTTTTTATGGTATGTGTGTTTTTGTAAAAAATAAAGTTTATTTGAAATTACAGCAAAATATTAACCCAAATGAGTATGGAATAATTAGCAGCAATAACAAAATTGTTGAAAGACTGATAGAGAACATAACAAGAGTGACTTTGTTCTGATTTCATTCTTTATTTTTACAATGGCAATTTTACATAAATTAACAAGAGTTAAAATCATTTATTTTTACATTATGACTGTCTGCAATCTCCTGGACATTATAAAATGGAATATCACGTCTTCTAATGGTAATTTCCCACTGAGGTAAGTTGTACCTTGTGTGAGTTGAAATGTTTTGTTTAGGTTTGTATGTCTTCCATTTGAATTTGAATTGCTCACATCAATTAACTTAGTTATTGGTAGAATTTCATTTCAATCACATATTTTGTTATAGTTTCCTATAAAGGTATCTACCACTATCAGGTAACCCAGCTTTATTTCCTTCCCAAAGCCAGTTTTTACACAAATTTGGCAGTTAATTTTGGACCTTGTCTGCATATAAATGTTATAAATATTAAATAACTCCAATTTTAGACTTTACTTACCTGGTATTACTTACCTGGTGAAACTGGTAAAATGAGAGGATTAATATCTCTAGAACTAAAGCATAATAGGAATGGTTAATATTTCCGAAACATCACATTTTCCTGATAAAACAACACATTTTGTGTTTATTTTCAGAAACATTTTCTTTTTAATGTGACACACATATGTATATATTGGCTGGAACTTCTTTATTGACCGTGGCATGAACCTTTGCACCATTGAGAGGAGACTTTGTGGTGGACAGGATGGGTATCGATGTTATCCAGTCGGTCATATAAGGAACCTCTGAGAAGATTTGCAACCTGAGCTTCTATGACACAGAGGTCTATAAACAGTGTGGGGTCTGGGGTTGCAGCAGCATGAACCTTCAGGCTGGGCACGAAGCTCTGGGACCAGGGCAGCTATGAAAAGGTACCCTGTTGAGTAACTTCTGTGATGTCTGTGACTCAGACCTCTCTAACCTCAGCAGGTTCTGGCGCAGCAGCATCAAGAAACTTTAAGGCGGCCTTCTCAGAGATTTCTGGAGTGACCCTGACAGGATCTTTAGGACCAAGGTGCCATGTGGTAGGAACCTTTGGACTGGCAGTGTGAGGGGCCTCTGATACTAGTGAGGCTATCCTGGGTCTTTCAAGTCAGGAACCTCTGTGGGGCTTCAGCAGGTCAGAATCAGAGGAACGTGGGACTGGCTGGACAGAGAGCTCTGGGTGACTCCATTATTAAAAATATGATTGGATGGTATAATATACATCCCAAGGTGAGTAGTTCTGCAAGACGCAAAAACTCCCACCTCGAGCCAAGGCGCCAGACGCAACCGAGGCCCACCAGCCCCGCAAGACGCTAAGGCTGGAGGGATGGAGGGGCTAAATTAACTAACTAAAACTACACATCCCTAGGCGAGTAGTTCCGCAAGGCGCTAAAACTACTGCCTCAAGCCAAGGCGCCAGACGCAACCGAGGCCTGCCAGCCCCGCAAGACGCTAAGGCTGAAGGGATGGAGTGGCGATCTGTGTCAGCCCGCCAGACGCAAGGCTGACCCTCTCTATGACCTGAAACACAATTAGAAATTTCTAATATTCAGATAATCAAGCCAAACCAACAAATAGCCAAAAAATAAGCAAATATAAATATATCTTCAAAATCATTTTAGCTGTTTTAGACTCAGTACCTTGAACCAGTCATGGGAGAGCATCTCGTCCAGATGGATTCTCTGCTCTGGGTTGCTCTTTAGGCAACCTCGAATAAAACGGCAGCATTCTGTGCAGAAAGATGGAGAGATGTCTGATTATTTCCTTCAACTTTACACTTGCTCTCTAAGCTGTAAAAATGGAAGATATTCCATCATTATCCATAAGAACATCTTTTTTGTTCTAACCATCTGAGAAGCCCGGCTGGAACCAGGCATCAGCGTCCATCAAACCGATATCGCAGCTGTCTGGGTAAAGGCTGGTGATCATGACAAACACCAGCACCCCCAGGGACCACACTGTTGCCTGCTTCCCGTAGTACTCGCCCTTCTCAAAGTACTCAGGAGGGCAATACCTTGCTGTCCCTGGAGGTAGGATTTTGTCACATGTGTATACTTGCTTTTTCTCACTTTAACTGAAATGGCATTTAAAATAATATTATGACTGACTATTCTTTGTTAGTGTAATATCTCGCTGTGTGACATCTGATTTAGACGTGTTGTAACTTGTCACTAGAGTTTAAGTCCCAAACTACATGTACATACCAGAGTAGGTTTTGTAGGACGAGCTTCTCAGGAGGTCTCCACAGCCGAAATCAATCAGTTTGACCTCCAGGGTCTCTGTGTTGACCAAGAGATTTGGCATTTTGATGTCCCGATGGAACACCCACCGGGAACAGCACACGGCGGCAGCGTCAATCACCTGCCACATGAAATGGCACGCCAACTCCTCACTGAAGAGGCCTCCATACTGCAGCCAAAAGCGGTGCATGTCCATGCAGTGTGAGGGCCGCTCTAAGACCATGATGAACTGGTCGGGATGGTCCTGCCAGTCCAGCACCTCTATAATGTGGCGACACCTGGGGCCTTGATTAGCCATGAGTGTCAGGGCCACCTCAAGAGGAACTGGTCTGGGATGATCAGGCTAGAAGAATAACAGTTTTTATTATTGTTAGATATAGAAGTGGTTTCTCAAATAATGATTCAGCACAGTCTGTTCATCTATTGAAATATACATACTCTATGATTTACATTAAAATGTTATAAATTGCAAACAGTGACTGAAAGGAGATGACATACAGAGCCCAGTGTACTTACAAGGCTGATGTACGGCTCATTCTCTGTCTTCGCTGTGAATTTCACAGCTACCTGGAGGTCGTCCTTACAACGTGTCCCTTCAAAGACAGAGCCAAATCCTCCTTCCCCTAACTTCTTGCCAATGGTGTACTTCCAGCAGATGTGGTCTATTAAACATAATTATAGTTATTTTTATTTTTTTAATAGTTAATAAAGGAGTGTCCTGCAGCATAGCCATGCTTATTGTAAAAAAAAAAAAATCTAATTCTCATACAATTATTATACTTGCGCTTTTAAATATTAATTTGTCACATGACTATTTATGTGAACTGCAAAAAGTCAAATGGTGATATAAAATTATGAAAGAAAGAAAAAACTAAAAGAAATCTTGCAGCAGTTACAGCTGCATTATTTAAAAAATATGCTTTCCTTTACACATATTCACTTGAAATAATATATTGTAAAAGATATTTTGTAAACTCACCCTCGATCCTCATGATCTCATCACAGTCCAGCTGTCTCGGCAGATGTGATCCAGTTTCATCTGCTGATGGACTGGCTGGACTGTCCTGATCTTGAGGCTGGACGTCCTCCACTTGCTGGTTTTCGGCAGTGTGGGGGACTTCAGGGCTACTGGAAGGAGGTTCCTGATGATCATTGTCCTCTACAGTACAGATGACTTCCTGTAAAGAAGTCTGATCTAAAGAGAGGAATATCAACCACAAGCTTGTTTTAATTAATATCAATAAAATATTACATACTTGTCTTAATTCTTCATTTAGGGGAACTTCTGAACTCTTGAAATATTAAACTTCTTCAAACTATGTTTTATCTAGGCAATTTTCAAACATTCATCACATTGTGGAATAAAGTCATTGATCTGCCTTTTTATAATGTGTGATTTTATATTGTGTGTAAATGATTAAGAGTGCTTTTGTTGTTCAGAGCTCATCATTTACCATCAGTACACCTCCTGGATGGGCTCTCATCAGTGTCCTGGTCCACCTCACCCTGCTCCACCTGCTCATCCCGAGCTTTGGTGGATTTGGGGCGAGAACAACAACAGAAAAAAGAGGCAAACCTCCGAAATTTCCTCTTTTTCTGCTTCTTATTCTTTGTTTTCTCTCCCCCTCTCTCTTTTCTCTCCTGCCCGCCTCCCTCACCGATACCATCAGGCGTCTCGTTAGGACGAGGATGGAGCTCCGCCTTGTGGTCGGTGGATGTCAGTGTTGTACAGGGATTTATCCCGTGCACACACTCATCTCCTCCCTTCGCTTTCTCTCTACGAGATAGTCGCTGTCCCATAATGAACACGATAAAAAGCTATCAACAACTGTAAACACACAGTAAACACCGGTGATACTGTACTCCTTACTCGCTACAAAGAGAGCAGTCGAGTTTCACACATTATACAGTCCCGCGTTCTGAATTCCACTATGGCGTCATAAGAGCTGTATGCAGGTACACAAATTATATTATTTGTATGTAATATGTGTGTATATATATATATATATATATATATATATATATATATATATATATATATAGGCCTATTTATATTCCATGAAAAAGTATGGGAACCACTTGCAGAATCTATAAAAATGTGAAAAACTGTAACTAAATAAGAGAGATCATACAAAATGCATGTTATTTTTTCATTTAGTACTGTCCTGAGTAAGATATTTTACATAAAAGATTTTTACATATAGTCCACAAGACAAAAAAAAAAAAAAAAAAAAAAATACATAAATAAAAAATAGCTGAAATTATTAAAATAACCCCCTTTCAAAAGTTTAGGAACCATTGGTTTTTAATACTGTGTGGTTACCTGGATGATCTACGACTGTTTTTTTTTTGTTTTGTGATGGTTGCTCATGAGTCCCTTGTTTGTTCTGAGCAGTTAAACTGCCCAATGTTCTTTAAAAAAATCTTCCAGGTCCTGCAAATTCTTCAGTTTTCAAGTATTTTTTGCATATTTGAACCCTTTCCAGCAGTGACATTTTGAGATCCATCTTTTTACACAGAGGACAATTCTTCTGTTGCTTCTGAAGAGCAGTACTAAATGGAGAATGAGAGAGAGAGAGAGAAAAAAAAAAAAAACATTTTCAGCAAAATAAGAAAAATTTGGACATCTTCATTCTGTTTAAAAGTTTTCACCTCTGGGTCTTAATGCATCGTGTTTGCTTCTGGAGCATCAGTGAATGTTTGAACCTTTTTTAATAGTTGTGTTTGAGTCCCTCAATTGTCCTCAGTGTGAAAACATGAATCTCAAAATCATACAGTCATACAATCCACAGGACCTGGAAGACTCTTTCTGAAAAACAGAGCTCAGTTTAACTGCCCAGAACAAACAAAGGACTCACAAAACAAGAAAACAGTCATAGATCATCCAGGTAACCACACACAGTATTAAGAACCAGTGGTTCCCAAACTTTTTAAAGGGGGTTATTTTAATAAATTCAGCTGTTTTTTTGTTTTGTTTGTTTTTTTGTCTTGTGGATTATATGTAAACATCTTTTATGTAAAATATCTTACTAAGGACAGTACTAAATAAAAAATAACATTCATTTTCTGTGATCTCTCTTATTTTGTTAAAATTATTCACATTTTCACAGAAGTGGTTCCCATACTTTTTCATGCAACTGTATATATATATATATATATATATATATATACACACAGTTGCATCTCAATAAATTAGAATGTCGTGGAAAAGTTAATTTATTTCAGTAATTCAACTCAAACTGTGGAACTTGTGTATTAAATAAATTCAATGCACACAGACTGAAGTACTTTAAGTCTTTGGTTCTTTTAATTGATTAATGATTTTGGCTCACATTTAACAAAAACCCACCAATCTCAATAAATTAGAATACTTCATAAGATCAATTTAAACAGAAATGTCAGGCTTCTGAAAAGTATGTTCATTTCTATGCACTCAATACTTGGTTGGGCCTCCTTTTGCATGAATTACTGCTCAATGCGGCGTGGCATGGAGGCAATCAGCCTGTGGCACTGCTCAGGTGTAATGGAAGCCCAGGTTGCTTTGATAGCGGCCTTCAGGTCACCTGCAGGTCTGGTGTCTCTCATCTTCCTCTTGACAATACCCCATAGATTCTCTATGGGGTTCAGGTCTGGTGAGTTTGATGGCCAATCAAGCACAGTAACACCATGGTCATTGAACCAGCTTTTGGCAGTGTGGGCAGGTGCCAAATCCTGCTGGAAAATGAAATCAGCATCTCCATAAAGCTTGTCAGCTGAAGGAAGCATGAAGTGTGCCTAAAATTTCCTGGTAGATGGCTGCGTTGACTGTGGACTTCAGAAAACACAGTGGACCAACACCAGCAGATGACATGGCAGCCCAAATCATCACTGACTGTGGAAACTTCACACTGGACTTCAAGCAACATGGTTTCTGTGCTTCTCCACTCTTCCTCCAGACTCTGGGACCTTGATTTCCAAATGTACTGCAAAATTTACTTTCATCTGAAAAGAGGACTTTGGACCACTGAGCAACAGTCCAGAAGTGGTTCAGAAGTGACTTGATACGTGGAATGTGTTTCCTGAAGACGTCTGTGTGCTGTGGCTCTTGATGCACTGACTTCAGTCCACTCCTTTTGAAGCTCTCCTTAGTTCTTAAATCGGCTTCGCCTGACAATCTTCTCAAGTCTGACTTTTTCCTTCCAGTCAGCTTTCCATGAATATGCTTTGGCACAGCACTCTGCGAACAGCCAGCTCTTTCAACAATGACCCTCTGTGGCTTACCCTCATTGTAGAGGGTCTTGATGATCGTCTTCTGGACAACTGTCAAGTCAGCAGACTTCCCCATGACTGCTGTTGGGATTACTGACCTAAACCCAGTATTTATACCCTGAGAATGGTAATTTAATAGAACTTGAAATTAAATATTCTAATAATTTGAGATACTAATTTTTTGATTTTGAAGAGCAGCAAGCTGTAATCATCAAAATGAAAACAAAAAAGTCTGGAAATATTTTACTTTATGCCTAATAAATCTAGAATATATTTAAGTTGTTTTACTTTTTGAATTAAATTAGAGAACTTTTTCATGAAATTCTAATTTATTGAGATCACCTGTATATATTAGAGCAGTGCAACTGGTGCGACCGCACCGGGCCCCATGCTTTAGTGGACCCTGCGGCGAACAGACAGCCCACAACACCAATTTAAAGAATACTTTTTGCATTTCTTTGCACATTCAAAACCTGAAAAGGTCATACAATATTTGTTTAAAAATTATTGTTGATAGGCCTACAAAGATTTAGCTTACTGTTTGTAAATTATTTTTCATAATTTGTCAGCAACTAACAATTTTGCCCCTAATAAAGTGTTGTTGTTGTTTTTTCAAATTGTACTTGTTTACTATATGGCAATGACAGTTAGAGAATAGAGAATGCTTGATATGAGACGTGAAGAACCGCTGAGTAAGTAACCCAGCTATTTTTGGTTTTTGGCATAGGACCGTTGGTTCTTGGGAACATAAAAAATATCCAGTTTTCTTGACGTTGGAGGAATGTGTTTTAAAAGGTATGATGTTCCTCAAATCTTTCAACTTAATTTTGATTAACAATTCAACATTCTTTCAATCATTCAAACACCTGCTGTGAACAAGCACTGAAAGAAAGAAATAAGAACACAAACTACAATCCCATGAAGCATCACGAACAGCATATGAACAGCAATATGCATATATATACAAATATTGATGTTTTTTTGAGAGCGTAGGGAGACTAACTTGATTACGTCACTCATGTTTTGCTTGTCGTGGCTCTCTGTTGGAGTTTTATGTACAGCATCATGGGTAATGTATTTTTTTCACCACAAAATCCCCTGGTAAACACTATTGTTTTAAAAGTCAGTTGCAATATTGCAGGCTTCAACAGAAGCAATTGACATTGATTAAAAACCCTATAGCTCAGTAGGGCTGTATTTAAAGATTTATAAGTTATTAAAAATCAATTTCTCTATGGAACGTTTTTACTTAGAACCTGACTGTTGCACTCTATTGCAAGGACTCTGGAGATCACTAAAATGAATATTAAAGAGGTGCGTGAACTCGCAAGACACTGTAATATGCTCAGGCCCCCTCCCTGCGTATCATGGTGATGAGATACATATGAGATACACATAAGATACACTGTTGTCACTGAATGGTTGGATGTCTAAGTGGTTCCCACAGAATAACATAGGCTTTGTAAATAACTGAACAACTTTCTTTTGTAGACCTGACCTGTTGAAAAGAGGTTGTGCTGTTCTTTTTTCTAGAAATTTGTCACATAGTTTTGGTGTTAATACTTGACTAACTGGAGCCTAGGTCACGAAACAGACAGACTGGCTTAACCATCCGTCTGCTAGCCGCCTCATGTCACAGAAATCATAATTCTCAGCACAGAGACTCTGACACCTAGATATCATATTATAAAGACTATGTCTGTCCCCCAAACTAGTAAATACAAAAAAAACACATAGACCAATTAAAGCTGCAAGCAGCGATGAAAGGGCCCTCGCACCCGGGCTCACCGCCACCCGTTGGCCTTAGGAAAACAGTGAACAGTGGGCGACATGCATGTAAGCGTGTAAATACAGGAGAATTATGGGCAAGTCATTTCAAAGTGCCACATTTCCTGCTACCAACAGGTGGCGCTTTGACTGTAACTGATATTGAGCAGATTGGACATTGTATTCCTGAGTTACAACAACTTCCTGTTTCGTAGCGTTAATCGCATACTATAGCACTCAGCCAAGTGTTTCATGATTTAACGTGTTTCTAGTATGTTTGGTAATTCATGGCATGTTGAAATGTGGTTCTGGGAGGGAATTACAGTGTAAAGCATGCCATTTCCTGTTGCCAGCAGATGGCGCTATGACTAACTGAATATTGGCATATAGATGTCTTCAGGCCATGACTCTTATCATACATGTGAAGTTTGGGGCAGATCGGACACTGTTTGACTGAGTTACAACAGCTTCCTCTTTCATGGTGAAACATCAGACTTTGTCAGGCCACCACGGACACGCCCTTCAACGAAAACTCAAGATCTTCGCAATTTAACATCGCTAGGGTCTTAAGATTAGATAGATCAAATATGATGTTGATCTGGTTAAATCTCTATGAGGAGTTAATAACGGTGTAAAACATGTAATTTCCTGTTCCCTGCAGGTGGCGCTATGACTGTAACTGAATATTGCCATGACTCTAATAAAACGTGAAGTTTGGGGCAGATTGGACATTGTATATCCGAGTTACAACAACGTCCTGTTTCATGGTGAAACATCGAAATTTGTCAGGCTGCCACGGACACGCCCTTCAGCGAAAACTCTAGATCTTCGCAATTTAACGTCACCAAGGCCTTTACATTAGACTGACCAAATATGATGTTGATCTCATTAAAGCTCTAGGAGGAGTTCATTAAAGTACAATGTCTGGAAATGGCAAAAACTGCAAAAATTTTGCAGAGAAAATTCAAAATATCTCACTTTCTGTTGGGTTTTCAGATTTTGCACCCAGGGGCTTTTTTGTAGGTATTGGGCTGTTACATCTCTCTACCGAATTTCATACTTGTCCGTGAAACGTAGCGTGAAGGGCGCGTAATTTAAATTTTGTAGGTGCCGCCATTGAGCCATTTTGCCACACCTAATTCTGAAATCCCTATCAGATGTAAATTTTCACCACTTCTGACGCGTGTGCAAAGTTTCATGAGTTTTTCAGCATGTTTAGGCCCTCAAAAATGCGATTCATTTCAGAGAAGAATAATTGACTGAGCAATTACAACAGGGTCCACACACCATCAGTGCTCGGGCCCTAATTAAGGGTAATTTAATCTTTTAGATATAATAAGACAAACATGTAATACAGATAAATAATTAATGAAGTTCGGCTTGCTGAATATTAGATCCCTTTCTACTAAGGCACTTATTGTTAATGATATGATCACAGATCACAACTAAGATGCACTCAGTTTGACAGATAATGTGCACCGTACCCGAGTGCTGCCTAATTAACTCCTCCCCCCCATATATGTATCAATCTGTACCAGCTGATACCCTACAAGACACTGACCTATGCCTATATCAACACTGTACACCACAATGAGTTTTATACATATCGGACGTCCTCACAGAATTCATCTTCAAGCCATCGGAAAGGAACTGGAGGCGAACAGCTTCCCTCTTCTTTCTTCTCTCGCCTTTCCTCTTAACATGTTTTGATAGTAAGAATAGACTTTCTTGAATGACGGTTATAAATACCAATATTTTGTTCAGTTGAAATATAAAAGAGCAGAATGACAGCAGTTTTTAGTAAAACAGGCTATTTCTGTCATTTTTAGATTTTTTTTATGGTATGTGTGTTTTTGTAAAAAATAAAGTTTATTTGAAATTACAGCAAAATATTAACCCAAATGAGTATGGAATAATTAGCAGCAATAACAAAATTGTTGAAAGACTGATAGAGAACATAACAAGAGTGACTTTGTTCTGATTTCATTCTTTATTTTTACAATGGCAATTTTACATAAATTAACAAGAGTTAAAATCATTTATTTTTACATTATGACTGTCTGCAATCTCCTGGACATTATAAAATGGAATATCACGTCTTCTAATGGTAATTTCCCACTGAGGTAAGTTGTACCTTGTGTGAGTTGAAATGTTTTGTTTAGGTTTGTATGTCTTCCATTTGAATTTGAATTGCTCACATCAATTAACTTAGTTATTGGTAGAATTTCATTTCAATCACATATTTTGTTATAGTTTCCTATAAAGGTATCTACCACTATCAGGTAACCCAGCTTTATTTCCTTCCCAAAGCCAGTTTTTACACAAATTTGGCAGTTAATTTTGGACCTTGTCTGCATATAAATGTTATAAATATTAAATAACTCCAATTTTAGACTTTACTTACCTGGTATTACTTACCTGGTGAAACTGGTAAAATGAGAGGATTAATATCTCTAGAACTAAAGCATAATAGGAATGGTTAATATTTCCGAAACATCACATTTTCCTGATAAAACAACATTTTGTGTTTATTTTCAGAAACATTTTCTTTTTAATGTGACACACATATGTATATATTGGCTGGAACTTCTTTATTGACCGTGGCATGAACCTTTGCACCATTGAGAGGAGACTTTGTGGTGGACAGGATGGGTATCGATGTTATCCAGTCGGTCATATAAGGAACCTCTGAGAAGATTTGCAACCTGAGCTTCTATGACACAGAGGTCTATAAACAGTGTGGGGTCTGGGGTTGCAGCAGCATGAACCTTCAGGCTGGGCACGAAGCTCTGGGACCAGGGCAGCTATGAAAAGGTACCCTGTTGAGTAACTTCTGTGATGTCTGTGACTCAGACCTCTCTAACCTCAGCAGGTTCTGGCGCAGCAGCATCAAGAAACTTTAAGGCGGCCTTCTCAGAGATTTCTGGAGTGACCCTGACAGGATCTTTAGGACCAAGGTGCCATGTGGTAGGAACCTTTGGACTGGCAGTGTGAGGGGCCTCTGATACTAGTGAGGCTATCCTGGGTCTTTCAAGTCAGGAACCTCTGTGGGGCTTCAGCAGGTCAGAATCAGAGGAACGTGGGGACTGGCTGGACAGAGAGCTCTGGGTGACTCCATTATTAAAAAATATGATTGGATGGTATAATATACATCCCAAGGTGAGTAGTTCTGCAAGACGCAAAAACTCCCACCTCGAGCCAAGGCGCCAGACGCAACCGAGGCCCACCAGCCCCGCAAGACGCTAAGGCTGGAGGGATGGAGGGGCTAAATTAACTAACTAAAAACTACACATCCCTAGGCGAGTAGTTCCGCAAGGCGCTAAAACTACTGCCTCAAGCCAAGGCGCCAGACGCAACCGAGGCCTGCCAGCCCCGCAAGACGCTAAGGCTGAAGGGATGGAGTGGCGATCTGTGTCAGCCCGCCAGACGCAAGGCTGACCCTCTCTATGACCTGAAACACAATTAGAAATTTCTAATATTCAGATAATCAAGCCAAACCAACAAATAGCCAAAAAATAAGCAAATATAAATATATCTTCAAAATCATTTTAGCTGTTTTAGACTCAGTACCTTGAACCAGTCATGGAGAGCATCTCGTCCAGATGGATTCTCTGCTCTGGGTTGCTCTTTAGGCAACCTCGAATAAAACGGCAGCATTCTGTGCAGAAAGATGGAGAGATGTCTGATTATTTCCTTCAACTTTACACTTGCTCTCTAAGCTGTAAAAATGGAAGATATTCCATCATTATCCATAAGAACATCTTTTTTGTTCTAACCATCTGAGAAGCCCGGCTGGAACCAGGCATCAGCGTCCATCAAACCGATATCGCAGCTGTCTGGGTAAAGGCTGGTGATCATGACAAACACCAGCACCCCCAGGGACCACACTGTTGCCTGCTTCCCGTAGTACTCGCCCTTCTCAAAGTACTCAGGAGGGCAATACCTTGCTGTCCCTGGAGGTAGGATTTTTGTCACATGTGTATACTTGCTTTTTCTCACTTTAACTGAAATGGCATTTAAAATAATATTATGACTGACTATTCTTTGTTAGTGTAATATCTCGCTGTATGACATCTGATTTAGACGTGTTGTAACTTGTCACTAGAGTTTAAGTCCCAAACTACATGTACATACCAGAGTAGGTTTTGTAGGACGAGCTTCTCAGGAGGTCTCCACAGCCGAAATCAATCAGTTTGACCTCCAGGGTCTCTGTGTTGACCAAGAGATTTGGCATTTTGATGTCCCGATGGAACACCCACCGGGAACAGCACACGGCGGCAGCGTCAATCACCTGCCACATGAAATGGCGCGCCAACTCCTCACTGAAGAGGCCTCCATACTGCAGCCAAAAGCGGTGCATGTCCATGCAGTGTGAGGGCCGCTCTAAGACCATGATGAACTGGTCGGGATGGTCCTGCCAGTCCAGCACCTCTATAATGTGGCGACACCTGGGGCCTTGATTGGCCATGAGTGTCAGGGCCACCTCAAGAGGAACTGGTCTGGGATGATCAGGCTAGAAGAATAACAGTTTTTATTATTGTTAGATATAGAAGTGGTTTCTCAAATAATGATTCAGCACAGTCTGTTCATCTATTGAAATATACATACTCTATGATTTACATTAAAATGTTATAAATTGCAAACAGTGACTGAAAGGAGATGACATACAGAGCCCAGTGTACTTACAAGGCTGATGTACGGCTCATTCTCTGTCTTCGCTGTGAATTTCACAGCTACCTGGAGGTCGTCCTTGCAACGTGTCCCTTCAAAGACAGAGCCAAATCCTCCTTCCCCTAACTTCTTGCCAATGGTGTACTTCCAGCAGATGTGGTCTATTAAACATAATTATAGTTATTTTTATTTTTTTAATAGTTAATAAAGGAGTGTCCTGCAGCATAGCCATGCTTATTGTAAAAAAAAAAAAAATCTAATTCTCATACAATTATTATACTTGCGCTTTTAAATATTAATTTGTCACATGACTATTTATGTGAACTGCAAAAAGTCAAATGGTGATATAAAATTATGAAAGAAAGAAAAAACTAAAAGAAATCTTGCAGCAGTTACAGCTGCATTATTTAAAAAATATGCTTTCCTTTACACATATTCACTTGAAATAATATATTGTAAAAGATATTTTGTAAACTCACCCTCGATCCTCATGATCTCATCACAGTCCAGCTGTCTCGGCAGATGTGATCCAGTTTCATTTGCTGATGGACTGGCTGGACTGTCCTGATCTTGAGGCTGGACGTCCTCCACTTGCTGGTTTTCGGCAGTGTGGGGGACTTCAGGGCTACTGGAAGGAGGTTCCTGATGATCATTGTCCTCTACAGTACAGATGACTTCCTGTAAAGAAGTCTGATCTAAAGAGAGGAATATCAACCACAAGCTTGTTTTAATTAATATCAATAAAATATTACATACTTGTCTTAATTCTTCATTTAGGGGAACTTCTGAACTCTTGAAATATTAAACTTCTTCAAACTATGTTTTATCTAGGCAATTTTCAAACATTCATCACATTGTGGAATAAAGTCATTGATCTGCCTTTTTATAATGTGTGATTTTATATTGTATGTAAATGATTAAGAGTGTTTTTGTTGTTCAGAGCTCATCATTTACCATCAGTACACCTCCTGGATGGGCTCTCATCAGTGTCCTGGTCCACCTCACCCTGCTCCACCTGCTCATCCCGAGCTTTGGTGGATTTGGGGCGAGAACAACAACAGAAAAAAGAGGCAAACCTCCGAAATTTCCTCTTTTTCTGCTTCTTATTCTTTGTTTTCTCTCTCCCTCTCTCTTTTCTCTCCTGCCTGCCCGCCTCCCTCACCGATACCATCAGGCGTCTCGTTAGGACGAGGATGGAGCTCCGCCTTGTGGTCGGTGGATGTCAGTGTTGTACAGGGATTTATCCCGTGCACACACTCATCTCCTCCCTTCGCTTTCTCTCTACGAGATAGTCGCTGTCCCATAATGAACACGATAAAAAGCTATCAACAACTGTAAACACACAGTAAACACCGGTGATACTGTACTCCTTACTCGCTACAAAGAGAGCAGTCGAGTTTCACACATTATACAGTCCCGCGTTCTGAATTCCACTATGGCGTCATAAGAGCTGTATGCAGGTACACAAATTATATTATTTGTATGTAATATGTGTGTATATATATATATATATATATATATATATATATATATATATATATATATATATATAGGCCTATTTATATTCCATGAAAAAGTATGGGAACCACTTGCAGAATCTATAAAAATGTGAAAAACTGTAACTAAATAAGAGAGATCATACAAAATGCATGTTATTTTTTCATTTAGTACTGTCCTGAGTAAGATATTTTACATAAAAGATTTTTACATATAGTCCACAAGACAAAAAAAAAAAAAAAAAAAAAAATACATAAATAAAAAATAGCTGAAATTATTAAAATAACCCCCTTTCAAAAGTTTAGGAACCATTGGTTTTTAATACTGTGTGGTTACCTGGATGATCTACGACTGTTTTTTTTTTGTTTTGTGATGGTTGCTCATGAGTCCCTTGTTTGTTCTGAGCAGTTAAACTGCCCAATGTTCTTTAAAAAAAATCTTCCAGGTCCTGCAAATTCTTCAGTTTTCAAGTATTTTTTGCATATTTGAACCCTTTCCAGCAGTGACATTTTGAGATCCATCTTTTTACACAGAGGACAATTCTTCTGTTGCTTCTGAAGAGCAGTACTAAATGGAGAATGAGAGAGAGAGAGAGAAAAAAAAAAAAAAACATTTTCAGCAAAATAAGAAAAATTTGGACATCTTCATTCTGTTTAAAAGTTTTCACCTCTGGGTCTTAATGCATCGTGTTTGCTTCTGGAGCATCAGTGAATGTTTGAACCTTTTTTAATAGTTGTGTTTGAGTCCCTCAATTGTCCTCAGTGTGAAAACATGAATCTCAAAATCATACAGTCATACAATCCACAGGACCTGGAAGACTCTTTCTGAAAAACAGAGCTCAGTTTAACTGCCCAGAACAAACAAAGGACTCACAAAACAAGAAAACAGTCATAGATCATCCAGGTAACCACACACAGTATTAAGAACCAGTGGTTCCCAAACTTTTTAAAGGGGGTTATTTTAATAAATTCAGCTGTTTTTTTGTTTTGTTTGTTTTTTTGTCTTGTGGATTATATGTAAACATCTTTTATGTAAAATATCTTACTAAGGACAGTACTAAATAAAAAATAACATTCATTTTCTGTGATCTCTCTTATTTTGTTAAAATTATTCACATTTTCACAGAAGTGGTTCCCATACTTTTTCATGCAACTGTATATATATATATATATATATATATATATATACACACAGTTGCATCTCAATAAATTAGAATGTCGTGGAAAAGTTAATTTATTTCAGTAATTCAACTCAAACTGTGGAACTTGTGTATTAAATAAATTCAATGCACACAGACTGAAGTACTTTAAGTCTTTGGTTCTTTTAATTGATTAATGATTTTGGCTCACATTTAACAAAAACCCACCAATCTCAATAAATTAGAATACTTCATAAGATCAATTTAAACAGAAATGTCAGGCTTCTGAAAAGTATGTTCATTTCTATGCACTCAATACTTGGTTGGGCCTCCTTTTGCATGAATTACTGCTCAATGCGGCGTGGCATGGAGGCAATCAGCCTGTGGCACTGCTCAGGTGTAATGGAAGCCCAGGTTGCTTTGATAGCGGCCTTCAGGTCACCTGCAGGTCTGGTGTCTCTCATCTTCCTCTTGACAATACCCCATAGATTCTCTATGGGGTTCAGGTCTGGTGAGTTTGATGGCCAATCAAGCACAGTAACACCATGGTCATTGAACCAGCTTTTGGCAGTGTGGGCAGGTGCCAAATCCTGCTGGAAAATGAAATCAGCATCTCCATAAAGCTTGTCAGCTGAAGGAAGCATGAAGTGTGCCTAAAATTTCCTGGTAGATGGCTGCGTTGACTGTGGACTTCAGAAAACACAGTGGACCAACACCAGCAGATGACATGGCAGCCCAAATCATCACTGACTGTGGAAACTTCACACTGGACTTCAAGCAACATGGTTTCTGTGCTTCTCCACTCTTCCTCCAGACTCTGGGACCTTGATTTCCAAATGTACTGCAAAATTTACTTTCATCTGAAAAGAGGACTTTGGACCACTGAGCAACAGTCCAGAAGTGGTTCAGAAGTGACTTGATACGTGGAATGTGTTTCCTGAAGACGTCTGTGTGCTGTGGCTCTTGATGCACTGACTTCAGTCCACTCCTTTTGAAGCTCTCCTTAGTTCTTAAATCGGCTTCGCCTGACAATCTTCTCAAGTCTGACTTTTTCCTTCCAGTCAGCTTTCCATGAATATGCTTTGGCACAGCACTCTGCGAACAGCCAGCTCTTTCAACAATGACCCTCTGTGGCTTACCCTCATTGTAGAGGGTCTTGATGATCGTCTTCTGGACAACTGTCAAGTCAGCAGACTTCCCCATGACTGCTGTTGGGATTACTGACCTAAACCCAGTATTTATACCCTGAGAATGGTAATTTAATAGAACTTGAAATTAAATATTCTAATAATTTGAGATACTAATTTTTTGATTTTGAAGAGCAGCAAGCTGTAATCATCAAAATGAAAACAAAAAAGTCTGGAAATATTTTACTTTATGCCTAATAAATCTAGAATATATTTAAGTTGTTTTACTTTTTGAATTAAATTAGAGAACTTTTTCATGAAATTCTAATTTATTGAGATCACCTGTATATATTAGAGCAGTGCAACTGGTGCGACCGCACCGGGCCCCATGCTTTAGTGGACCCTGCGGCGAACAGACAGCCCACAACACCAATTTAAAGAATACTTTTTGCATTTCTTTGCACATTCAAAACCTGAAAAGGTCATACAATATTTGTTTAAAAATTATTGTTGATAGGCCTACAAAGATTTAGCTTACTGTTTGTAAATTATTTTTCATAATTTGTCAGCAACTAACAATTTTGCCCCTAATAAAGTGTTATTGTTGTTTTTTCAAATTGTACTTGTTTACTATATGGCAATGACAGTTAGAGAATAGAGAATGCTTGATATGAGACGTGAAGAACCGCTGAGTAAGTAACCCAGCTATTTTTGGTTTTTGGCATAGGACCGTTGGTTCTTGGGAACATAAAAAATATCCAGTTTTCTTGACGTTGGAGGAATGTGTTTTAAAAGGTATGATGTTCCTCAAATCTTTCAACTTAATTTTGATTAACAATTCAACATTCTTTCAATCATTCAAACACCTGCTGTGAACAAGCACTGAAAGAAAGAAATAAGAACACAAACTACAATCCCATGAAGCATCACGAACAGCATATGAACAGCAATATGCATATATATACAAATATTGATGTTTTTTTGAGAGCGTAGGGAGACTAACTTGATTACGTCACTCATGTTTTGCTTGTCGTGGCTCTCTGGTGGAGTTTTATGTACAGCATCATGGGTAATGTATTTTTTTTCACCACAAAATCCCCTGGTAAACACTATTGTTTTAAAAGTCAGTTGCAATATTGCAGGCTTCAACAGAAGCAATTGACATTGATTAAAAACCCTATAGCTCAGTAGGACTGTATTTAAAGATTTATAAGTTATTAAAAATCAATTTCTCTATGGAACGTTTTTACTTAGAACCTGACTGTTGCACTCTATTGCAAGGACTCTGGAGATCACTAAAATGAATATTAAAGAGGTGTGTGAACTCGCAAGACACTGTAATATGCTCAGGCCCCCTCCCTGCGTATCATGGTGATGAGATACATATGAGATACACATAAGATACACTGTTGTCACTGAATGGTTGGATGTCTAAGTGGTTCCCACAGAATAACATAGGCTTTGTAAATAACTGAACAACTTTCTTTTGTAGACCTGACCTGTTGAAAAGAGGTTGTGCTGTTCTTTTTTCTAGAAATTTGTCACATAGTTTTGGTGTTAATACTTGACTAACTGGAGCCTAGGTCACGAAACAGACAGACTGGCTTAACCATCCGTCTGCTAGCCGCCTCATGTCACAGAAATCATAATTCTCAGCACAGAGACTCTGACACCTAGATATCATATTATAAAGACTATGTCTGTCCCCCAAACTAGTAAATACAAAAAAAACACATAGACCAATTAAAGCTGCAAGCAGCGATGAAAGGGCCCTCGCACCCGGGCTCACCGCCACCCGTTGGCCTTAGGAAAACAGTGAACAGTGGGCGACATGCATGTAAGCGTGTAAATACAGGAGAATTATGGGCAAGTCATTTCAAAGTGCCACATTTCCTGCTACCAACAGGTGGCGCTTTGACTGTAACTGATATTGAGCAGATTGGACATTGTATTCCTGAGTTACAACAACTTCCTGTTTCGTAGCGTTAATCGCATACTATAGCACTCAGCCAAGTGTTTCATGATTTAACGTGTTTCTAGTATGTTTGGTAATTCATGGCATGTTGAAATGTGGTTCTGGGAGGGAATTACAGTGTAAAGCATGCCATTTCCTGTTGCCAGCAGATGGCGCTATGACTAACTGAATATTGGCATATAGATGTCTTCAGGCCATGACTCTTATCATACATGTGAAGTTTGGGGCAGATCGGACACTGTTTGACTGAGTTACAACAGCTTCCTCTTTCATGGTGAAACATCAGACTTTGTCAGGCCACCACGGACACGCCCTTCAACGAAAACTCAAGATCTTCGCAATTTAACATCGCTAGGGTCTTAAGATTAGATAGATCAAATATGATGTTGATCTGGTTAAATCTCTATGAGGAGTTAATAACGGTGTAAAACATGTAATTTCCTGTTCCCTGCAGGTGGCGCTATGACTGTAACTGAATATTGCCATGTAGATGTCTTCAGGCCAGGACTCTAATAAAACATGTGAAGTTTGGGCCAGATTGGACATTGTATATCCGAGTTACAACAACGTCCTGTTTCATGGTGAAACATCGAAATTTGTCAGGCTGCCACGGACACGCCCTTCAGCGAAAACTCTAGATCTTCGCAATTTAACGTCACCAAGGCCTTTACATTAGACTGACCAAATATGATGTTGATCTCATTAAAGCTCTAGGAGGAGTTCATTAAAGTACAATGTCTGGAAATGGCAAAAACTGCAAAAATTTTGCAGAGAAAATTCAAAATATCTCACTTTCTGTTGGGTTTTCAGATTTTGCACCCAGGGGCTTTTTTGTAGGTATTGGGCTGTTACATCTCTCTACCGAATTTCATACTCGTCCGTGAAACGTAGCGTGAAGGGCGCGTAATTTAAATTTTGTAGGTGCCGCCATTGAGCCATTTTGCCACACCTAATTCTGAAATCCCTATCAGATGTAAATTTTCACCACTTCTGACGCGTGTGCAAAGTTTCATGAGTTTTTCAGCATGTTTAGGCCCTCAAAAATGCGATTCATTTCAGAGAAGAATAATTGACTGAGCAATTACAACAGGGTCCACACACCATCAGTGCTCGGGCCCTAATTAAGGGTAATTTAATCTTTTAGATATAATAAGACAAACATGTAATACAGATAAATAATTAATGAAGTTCGGCTTGCTGAATATTAGATCCCTTTCTACTAAGGCACTTATTGTTAATGATATGATCACAGATCACAACTAAGATGCACTCAGTTTGACAGATAATGTGCACCGTACCCGAGTGCTGCCTAATTAACTCCTCCCCCCATATATGTATCAATCTGCACCAGCTGATACCCTACAAGACACTGACCTAGGCCTATATCAACACTGTACACCACAATGAGTTTTATACATATCGGACGTCCTCACAGAATTCATCTTCAAGCCATCGGAAAGGAACTGGAGGCGAACAGCTTCCCTCTTCTTTCTTCTCTCGCCTTTCCTCTTAACATGTTTTGATAGTAAGAATAGACTTTCTTGAATGACGGTTACAAATACCGATATTTTGTTCAGTTGAAATATAAAAGAGCAGAATGACAGCAGTTTTTAGTAAAACAGGCTATTTCTGTCATTTTTAGATTTTTTTTATGGTATGTGTGTTTTTGTAAAAAATAAAGTTTATTTGAAATTACAGCAAAATATTAACCCAAATGAGTATGGAATAATTAGCAGCAATAACAAAATTGTTGAAAGACTGATAGAGAACATAACAAGAGTGACTTTGTTCTGATTTCATTCTTTATTTTTACAATGGCAATTTTACATAAATTAACAAGAGTTAAAATCATTTATTTTTACATTATGACTGTCTGCAATCTCCTGGACATTATAAAATGGAATATCACGTCTTCTAATGGTAATTTCCCACTGAGGTAAGTTGTACCTTGTGTGAGTTGAAATGTTTTGTTTAGGTTTGTATGTCTTCCATTTGAATTTGAATTGCTCACATCAATTAACTTAGTTATTGGTAGAATTTCATTTCAATCACATATTTTGTTATAGTTTCCTATAAAGGTATCTACCACTATCAGGTAACCCAGCTTTATTTCCTTCCCAAAGCCAGTTTTTACACAAATTTGGCAGTTAATTTTGGACCTTGTCTGCATATAAATGTTATAAATATTAAATAACTCCAATTTTAGACTTTACTTACCTGGTATTACTTACCTGGTGAAACTGGTAAAACGAGAGGATTAATATCTCTAGAACTAAAGCATAATAGGAATGGTTAATATTTCCGAAACATCACATTTTCCTGATAAAACAACACATTTTGTGTTTATTTTCAGAAACATTTTCTTTTTAATGTGACACACATATGTATATATTGGCTGGAACTTCTTTATTGACCGTGGCATGAACCTTTGCACCATTGAGAGGAGACTTTGTGGTGGACAGGATGGGTATCGATGTTATCCAGTCGGTCATATAAGGAACCTCTGAGAAGATTTGCAACCTGAGCTTCTATGACACAGAGGTCTATAAACAGTGTGGGGTCTGGGGTTGCAGCAGCATGAACCTTCAGGCTGGGCACGAAGCTCTGGGACCAGGGCAGCTATGAAAAGGTACCCTGTTGAGTAACTTCTGTGATGTCTGTGACTCAGACCTCTCTAACCTCAGCAGGTTCTGGCGCAGCAGCATCAAGAAACTTTAAGGCGGCCTTCTCAGAGATTTCTGGAGTGACCCTGACAGGATCTTTAGGACCAAGGTGCCATGTGGTAGGAACCTTTGGACTGGCAGTGTGAGGGGCCTCTGATACTAGTGAGGCTATCCTGGGTCTTTCAAGTCAGGAACCTCTGTGGGGCTTCAGCAGGTCAGAATCAGAGGAACGTGGGACTGGCTGGACAGAGAGCTCTGGGTGACTCCATTATTAAAAATATGATTGGATGGTATAATATACATCCCAAGGTGAGTAGTTCTGCAAGACGCAAAAACTCCCACCTCGAGCCAAGGCGCCAGACGCAACCGAGGCCCACCAGCCCCGCAAGACGCTAAGGCTGGAGGGATGGAGGGGCTAAATTAACTAACTAAAACTACACATCCCTAGGCGAGTAGTTCCGCAAGGCGCTAAAACTACTGCCTCAAGCCAAGGCGCCAGACGCAACCGAGGCCTGCCAGCCCCGCAAGACGCTAAGGCTGAAGGGATGGAGTGGCGATCTGTGTCAGCCCGCCAGACGCAAGGCTGACCCTCTCCATGACCTGAAACACAATTAGAAATTTCTAATATTCAGATAATCAAGCCAAACCAACAAATAGCCAAAAAATAAGCAAATATAAATATATCTTCAAAATCATTTTAGCTTGTTTTAGACTCAGTACCTTGAACCAGTCATGGGAGAGCATCTCGTCCAGATGGATTCTCTGCTCTGGGTTGCTCTTTAGGCAACCTCGAATAAAACGGCAGCATTCTGTGCAAAAAGATGGCGAGATATCTGATTATTTCCTTCAACTTTACACTTGCTCTCTAAGCTGTAAAAATGGAAGATATTCCATCATTATCCATAAGAACATCTTTTTTGTTCTAACCATCTGAGAAGCCTGGCTGGAACCAGGCATCAACGTCCATCAAACCGATATCGCAGCTGTCTGGGTAAAGGCTGGTGATCATGACAAACACCAGCACCCCCAGGGACCACACTGTTGCCTGCTTCCCGTAGTACTCGCCCTTCTCAAAGTACTCAGGAGGGCAATACCTTGCTGTCCCTGGAGGTAGGATATTGTCACATGTGTATACTTGCTTTTTCTCACTTTAACTGAAATGGCATTTAAAATAATATTATGATTGACTATTCTTTGTTAGTGTAATATCTCGCTGTATGACATCTGATTTAGACGTGTTCTAACTTGTCACTAGAGTTTAAGTCCCAAACTACATGTACATACCAGAGTAGGTTTTGTAGGACGAGCTTCTCAGGAGGTCTACACAGCCGAAATCAATCAGTTTGACCTCCAGGGTCTCTGTGTTGACCAAGAGATTTGGCATTTTGATGTCCCGATGGAACACCCACCGGGAACAGCACACGGCGGCAGCGTCAATCACCTGCCACATGAAATGGCGCGCCAACTCCTCACTGAAGAGGCCTCCATACTGCAGCCAAAAGCGGTGCATGTCCATGCAGTGTGAGGGCCGCTCTAAGACCATGATGAACTGGTCGGGATGGTCCTGCCAGTCCAGCACCTCTATAATGTGGCGACACCTGGGGCCTTGATTGGCCATGAGTGTCAGGGCCACCTCAAGAGGAACTGGTCTGGGATGATCAGGCTAGAAGAATAACAGTTTTTATTATTGTTAGATATAGAAGTGGTTTCTCAAATAATGATTCAGCACAGTCTGTTCATCTATTGAAATATACATACTCTATGATTTACATTAAAATGTTATAAATTGCAAACAGTGACTGAAAGGAGATGACATACAGAGCCCAGTGTACTTACAAGGCTGATGTACGGCTCATTCTCTGTCTTCGCTGTGAATTTCACAGCTACCTGGAGGTCGTCCTTGCAACGTGTCCCTTCAAAGACAGAGCCAAATCCTCCTTCCCCTAACTTCTTGCCAATGGTGTACTTCCAGCAGATGTGGTCTATTAAACATAATTATAGTTATTTTTATTTTTTTAATAGTTAATAAAGGAGTGTCCTGCAGCATAGCCATGCTTATTGTAAAAAAAAAAAAATCTAATTCTCATACAATTATTATACTTGCGCTTTTAAATATTAATTTGTCACATGACTATTTATGTGAACTGCAAAAAGTCAAATGGTTATATAAAATTATGAAAGAAAGAAAAAACTAAAAGAAATCTTGCAGCAGTTACAGCTGCATTATTTAAAAAATATGCTTTCCTTTACACATATTCACTTGAAATAATATATTGTAAAAGATATTTTGTAAACTCACCCTCGATCCTCATGATCTCATCACAGTCCAGCTGTCTCGGCAGATGTGATCCAGTTTCATCTGCTGATGGACTGGCTGGACTGTCCTGATCTTGGGGCTGGACGTCCTCCACTTGCTGGTTTTCGGCAGTGTGGGGGACTTCAGGACTACTGGAAGGAGGTTCCTGATGATCATTGTCCTCTACAGTACAGATGACTTCCTGTAAAGAAGTCTGATCTAAAGAGAGGAATATCAACCACAAGCTTGTTTTAATTAAATAATATCAATAAAATATTACATACTTGTGTTAATTCTTCATTTAGGGGAACTTTTGAACTCTTGAAATATTAAACTTCTTCAAACTATGTTTTATCTAGGCAATATTCAAACATTCATCACATTGTGGAATAAAGTCATTGATCTGCCTTTTTATAATGTGTGATTTTATATTGTGTGTAAATAATTAAGAGTGCTTTTGTTGTTCAGAGCTCATCATTTACCATCAGTACACCTCCTGGATGGGCTCTCATCAGTGTCCTGGTCCACCTCACCCTGCTCCACCTGCTCATCCCGAGCTTTGGTGGATTTGGGGCGAGAACAACAACAGAAAAAAGAGGCAAACCTCCGAAATTTCCTCTTTTTCTGCTTCTTATTCTTTGTTTTCTCTCCCCCTCTCTCTTTTCTCTCCTGCCCGCCTCCCTCACCGATACCATCAGGCGTCTCGTTAGGACGAGGATGGAGCTCCG
The DNA here is from genome assembly GCA_037950675.1 of Hypophthalmichthys molitrix. NCBI lineage: Eukaryota > Metazoa > Chordata > Actinopteri > Cypriniformes > Xenocyprididae > Hypophthalmichthys > Hypophthalmichthys molitrix. The sequence goes on along the minus strand of CM075496.1, from coordinate 38,484,746 downwards.
CCTTGTGGTCGGTGGATGTCAGTGTTGTACAGGGATTTATCCCGTGCACACACTCATCTCCTCCCTTCGCTTTCTCTCTACGAGATAGTCGCTGTCCCATAATGAACACGATAAAAAGCTATCAACAACTGTAAACACACAGTAAACACCGGTGATACTGTACTCCTTACTCGCTACAAAGAGAGCAGTCGAGTTTCACACATTATACAGTCCCGCGTTCTGAATTCCACTATGGCGTCATAAGAGCTGCATGCAGGAGATTCTCACAAATTATGTTATATATATGTATGTAATATATATATATATATATATATATATATATATATAACAGTATATACAGTATATGGACCAAACCAATCAGGGCCATCATTAGGGCAGCCCACAACGCCAATTTAAAGAATACTTTCACATTTCTTTGCACTTTCAAAACCTGAAAAGGTCATAAAATATTGTTGTTAAAAATTATTATTGATAGGCCTACAAAGGCCTACTGTGTGTAAATTATTTTTCATAATTTGTCAGCAACTAACAATTTTGCCCTAGTAAAGTGCTGTTGTTGTTGTTTTAAATTGTACCTGTTTACTATATGGCAACGACAGTATCAGTATAGAGAATGCTTGATATGAGACAAGAAGAACCGCTGTATAAGTAACCCAGCTAACAGATTTTTGTTATAAGAACGTTGGTTCTGGGAAGAAAAAAAAAAGTCCAGTTTTCTTGATGTTGGAGGAACGTGTTTTAAAAGGTATGATGTTCCTCAAACATTCTTTCAACTTAATTTTGATTAAAAATTCAACATTCTTTCAATCATTCAAACACCTGCTGTGAACAAGCACTGAAAGAAAGAGAAATAAGCACAAAAACTACAAGTTTCTTCAGCCACAGCCTTAGATGAAATCAACTGAAGATAAAAAACATTAAATCTCTGAAGACCTTAACAGAGGAGGATTAAACAACTACACAAACAGCATTACCAGCTTAACTTATTATTAACCAGATTGAGTTTATTTCTGTCAGACGTCTACAGCAGTTCTTATTGAGAATTAACAGAAGTTTAGATGTTGATGTTTGTTTGAAAATGTTTTGTTTGCTTTAGATGAGCTCTTGACCTTTGACTTTTGTTAAGTTACTTTTTTTTCAACAATTGCACGTGTTTTCAGAAAACATTTCTGCATTGATAAAGCAGACCAACATGGCTGCTTTAATGGTCAAATGACTGCATTAAATTTTAAACTGCATTACTTTTGGACTTGAAGCATTTTTGAGAAGAAAGTAATACCGAAAGTCAATCGATTTGATAAACATAATTTGTAACACTGAATTGATTTGTGTAAGATTGTCCAAAACTCTTTGAAAGTTAAGACATTGAGACACACTTAGTCATCAACCTCAACAATCCTGACAATCAAAAAAAATTCAGCTGCATAATTTATTCATACTGCAATGCATGCTGGGAGCCATGAATGTGTTTCGTATGCTGGCATGGAGCTTGTCACCATTGTTGTTTTATATGCCGAATGTTGATGTCTTTGAGTGTATAAATGGCACAAAACATGTTTTAAAACAGAAAGTTAACAATGACACTGTTATATATACACTCACAGACATAAACATTCAGCATCTGAAACGCAAAGATGGTGTTACAAATAAATTTATAATTTCAGCTGAGTTTAATACTTTTAAATAATACTTCAATTCCATAAGTCAACAATTACAAAAAAAAAAAAAAGTAGGCCTAGTTGTTTAAGCCACTTTATTGCAGTCATTTGACCTTTACAGCAGCAGTGTTGGTCTTCTTTATCAATGCAGAAATGTTTTCTAAAAACACTTGCAATTGCTGAAAAAGAAGCAACTTAATTCCGAAGTTACATAATAAGAAACCTTGATCTCTTAGAAGAGAAATGAAGAGACCCCATCTTATTTTATTATTATTATTATTATTTTTAAATATAGGCCTATGTAATTTTCTTTTATTAATATTTATTTAACTGATATGTGCCTTGCTTGATACTCATTTAACTATTTTTGTTAATGCCATTGTAGGTGTATATTTTGTTTGTTTTGTTCTTGATGTTCAATAAAAAGAAAAAAAAAAAAGAAAAAATTCCGAAGTTACTAATTCCGGCTCTTTGAAACGAACTGTTCGAAAGAACCGATTCGCTGGGATGAGCAGAACTTCACAAGTGCACGCGCAGGACTCGCGCCAAAACGATCTCGTCGCAATAAACAAAAATTATTGTAATACTAAAGAAATTTTTGGGGATTAAACCACAGATACCTCTTAAACTACTGAATGAGCGCTTCTAATTCACATCTTTTCTCTACATTGACGCAATTTTGTACTGGTAAGCACAATTTGATTCGAAAATGAATTAACTTGTACTATTAGCATACTTAATTTAGCCAGCAAATCTTAAAAACAGCTTGACTATTACATACAAACTCATTGTAGAAACATTTAAGTTCATATTTCTACCTTACTTATCTTTTTGAGCTTTCTGAGTAAGAGAACAAACATGGACAGAAAGAACAGATTTCTATCGAGTCGACTGAATAGTAAATCTTTGTGATAAACTAGACCCGCTTATACAGCTGATATACATATAAAAGGTTATGAATTAACAGTAATATTTTTCATTTTTACACAATAATATTGTTGCACCTTTTAGACAGTGTGTGAGTTGTCAAGATGTGGAGGAATGAAAACCAGAGACCAAACGCAGGTAGGATTTACTGTCTTAACAGATATGAATGCTTACTTGGTTGGAAATACCTGAAAATAAGAGATTGTTTTAGTCAAAGTCTTCCATCTACTATCTAAATAATCTAGCTAATTACTTCTTACTTTCAGAGAGCTCCCTGTATATAAATATGCCTAATAATTGAAAAACTGTTTATCTGCTAATACAGTACTTTGCTGCAGTCAGTTTTATTCAGGTTGCTGGAGCCTGAAATCAAAGCAGAGTTTTGTCTCTCTGTCTTTCTGCAGGCTGTCTCTCCGTGCCTCTGTTTAATCAAAGGAAGAGGAGCAGGCTTCCTTTGACGTCTAATCCCTCTGAGAGTGATGTCTTCACTGCCAACCACTACAATGAGACACAATCCTCCTCCTCTGCTCTTCCCAGTATGTGTTTCCACTGCGTCTGTCTCATATCTAATGCTGAATAAACATGTACCAAGTTCTGATGCAGCACACTATGTATGCATCAATTGTTCAGATGTTCTTCCTTTTCACTTTTCAACTTGATATATTCTGTCATTCTGTTACACTACAATACACTTAATAATAATCTTTGTCATGTAACTTTAATTTGTGCATTATAAAGTGATACAGTGTACAGAAACAATCAATAGACAGATCATATATTAGATTTACAGATCATGTCAAGTCAATTTTATTATAGTGCTTTTCACAATACACATTGTTTCAAAGCATCTTTACAGAAAGTCATTAAGTTTGCACATTTTTGCACATTTTACAGTTTAGGGCTGGGCGATAGGATTGTTTTCCTCACAAATTACAGCTTTAAAAAGTAAAACCAGCATGAATGAAAATACCAAAATAAGACTGGCACTTAAAAAAATAAAAGTGCCATAAAGTTTTACAATACAATACAATAAAAAAATGTAAAGGAGCTGTTTCTTTTTGACCTGAGCCTTAGAAATTAATTTAAGTAACCTTAGCTAACACTTTAACCACATTAACTAACAATGAACAATACTTTTGAATTATTTATTAATTTAGGATTGTTTTCCTCACAAATTACAGTTTTAAAAAGTTCTTAAATCAGAGCAGAGTGTCTTAAATTCCTAAAGTCATGGCATTAAATGTTGCAAAAGTGATGTTGGTAACACTTAAGCATGTGGAACACATATTCATTATTAACTACAACTTTTGCCTAAATAAACTCCTAATTTACTGTTTATTAATAGTTAATAAGGTAGTTATTGTAGCTTTTAAGTTTGGGTATTGGGTAGGCGATTAGATTAAGCGATGTAGAATAAGGTCACAATAAGGCATTAATATCTGCTTTATAAGTACTAATAAACAGCCAATATCCTATATGCATGCTGATAAGCAACTAGTTAATAGTGAGAATTGAACACTAAAATAAAGTGTTCTTCCTCAGTATTTTTGTTCTGTTTTCCAATACAAATATCTAAACATTGTTAAATCAAGTCTAAGAGTTTATGCTTAAAACAAGAACAAATATCTGTCAATGACTTATGAAAACTTCCCTTCGAATTACAGTAAGTTGATGTTTCTGAGCCCACTGGAATATATTTGTTCATGTTTTAAGCATAAACTCACATAATTTTGATCAGTTTCACAGAGAACAAGACTTCATATTTTTTGTCATTATTTTGATTTAAGAATCTTTAGACATTTGCACTGGAAAAGAAAACAAAACTACCAAGGAAGAACATCACTTTTTTTTTTTTTTTTGCAGAAGGTACAGTAAAAGTTATTTCAGTATTCTAGTGGTTGGGAGCAGAGCAATTCAAGCTTTTTTGTAAAATGATTTAAAAAGTAATGGATATCTGTTGGAAGTGTTGCTAATACAACTCAATGTGTTTCTCCCTAGATATTTACATTTAGAGAACATATTGACTTATTGAGTTCCTTACTTGGTCTTAAAAGTGTCTTTAAAAAGTCTTAAATTGTAGTTGCAAACTGGAGTAATTAATTCATTATGTGGTGATGTGGAAATCTGTAAGGTTTAAAACTGAAAGGTATGAGCTCTGCAAGGTTTTGTTAAATTTATAACAATTTAGCTTGTCATGTAAATTCATGACAAGCCCAATTACAGTATGCGGACAAAGCTGATGATGTCATGTCTTTCTGTCTTTCGTGATCATGTCTTTTCAAGTTTAAGACTAGAGGTGTTTTTTGTTTGTTTGTTTTAGCTTTAGGTCAGAGTGGTCAGTGGAACCAGCGAGCCTATCTTTCATCTCAGCAAGCCAGCATGAGATCTGCTGCTTCACCTGGTGTGGCGGGACGAGGATATGCACCTTTACCTCACCCAAAAAAACCTGTCTATGCCCGGTACTCAACTGATACTCATATATGAAATAATGACTGCACACCCAGAAAGGTCTTGAAGCTGCTGTGTCTAAATCTGCATTGTTTCTTTAGAAACGCAAGATTGCTAGAACAGTTGCCTTCCATAGTTTGAAAAAGTAAAACCAGCATGAATGAAAATACTAAAACAAGACTGGCACTGACCTGAGCCTTAGGAATTACTACCTTAGCTAACACTTAACCACATAACCACATTAGTTAACATGAACTAACAATGAACAATACTTTTAAATTATTTATTTATTTTAGTTCATGTTTATTTCAAAATGTATTAATACATTATTAAAATCAAAAGTTGTGTCTGTTAATATTATTTAATAGACCTGAGCTAACATGAACTAACAATGAACAATTGTATTTTTTATTTAATGTTAACAAAGATTAAGTACTCTTCAGTAACAAATGTATTGCTCATAGATAATGCATAAACTAACATTAACTTAATAGGACCTTATTGTAAAGTGTTACCTAACCTTACAGTACCTAGTCGAGTTGATTCACATGCATTAATATTATAAATTTGAATAAACCAGTTTATTTAGATCTTACTGCATTAAACACATTTCATTTGTTATCCTGCAAAACATATTTGACATTATATTTTGTATTTGTCACTGTTTTACCTCCAGGTCACAGACAGGGCAACAAAGGCCTCTAGTGAGACAGGATTCAATGCCAGCAGTTGGATCCCAGCTTCATGATGGCTTTCCAAGCAGCAGCTCAGTCTCGTTTGGCCAGCCCACATGGTCCTGCGGCATCCAGGATCAACAGTCGTTTAATAGACCAACAAATTCTCCCAGAATGCCGTACCGTCCCCAACAGTGTACCCCCGCAGCAGGAAGCACTCAGGGAAGTCACAGCGGAAAGTGGAACTTCAGACCTGTTGGACAATCATCCAGTGGAATGTGGGCAAAAGAAAAGATGGACACCTCAAGGGTCCAGACCACCCCTCAGAAGCAGGTGTGTGTTACTTTGCAGGTAGAGTTTGTGTTTCTGCAGCTTTTAATTCAGCTTAGAGATCACACTGTGACATATCAATCTTCTATCTTCTTTGGTTATTATCAAAAGTGAAAAAACAGGATTATAGATGCATATCTCTTAAAGGGGCAGACATGCTACACTTTTTGGACACACACACTTTTTGGTCTTAATGTGATGCAGATTCACAGGTCAGAGTTCACCAACCAACTTGCTTGAGCTTGCGTTTCAGGTCTCCAGAATTGAATGGAAGTGAATGGAACGAAAAGAAAAGTGTAGTGAGACCAAACCCTTAAAGGTTTAGTTCACCCAAAAAAATCTAAATTTAAAGTTAAACTTAAGACTCATTTATTCAGAATAGCTTATCCTTCATGATTACTGTGTGCACTCAAGTCTAGCACTTTTGTTTTTTGTTATTGTTCATTCCAAACTTGCAAGACTTTTGTTCATCTTTGGAACACAAATGAAGATATTTTAATGAAATGTAAGAGCTTTCTGTCCTTCCATTGACAGCTACACAACTACCACTTCAAAAAGATCGTAAAACTAATCCATATGAATTGAGCGGTTTAGTCATAATTTTCTGAAGACACGCAATCGCTTTATATGATGAACATATTTAATTTAGGCTTTTATTCACATATAAACTTTCATCAACTCACACATAAGTTGTGGTAAACAGAAGCTCAAGAATGTTTGCTTGATGTGCGAGAACCACTGAGGTTCATTCTCATGTGTTACACAGCACGTTTGAGCTTCCGCAAGAACCAATGAGGTTTGTTCTCATGTCAAGCCAGTACGGTTGAGCTTCTGTTTATGTTTGCTGATCAAAATTTATATGTGAATAAAAGCCTAAATTAAATTTGTTCATCATATAAAGCGATCGAGTCTCTTCAGAAAATTTTGACTAAACCACTCAATTTATTTGGATTAGTTTTACGAAATTTTTTATAAACTTTTTGAAGCGTCAAAGTGGTAGTTGAATAAACTGTCAATGGAGGGACAGAAAGCTCTCAGATTTCATCAAAAAAAAAAATCTTCATTTGTGTTCCGAAGATGAATGAAAGTCTTATGGGTTTGGAACGACATGAGGCTGACTAAATGATGACAGAATTTTCTTTTTTGGGTGAACTAACCCTTTAATAGATCTGCTTCTATAATCCAGTATAATTCACTTTTGATAATAGCCAAAGTTAAAGGCATAATTCACACACACACACACACACACACACACACACACAAAAAACAGTTGCAATTAAACCAAGTCTCCCATATTTTGATCTTTATTTGTTTGCCTTTTTGGAACTTTACAACCCTTGTCACTATCTACTTACATTCAACTGAATGATTTGTGTGTGTGTTATAAAAAGTTATATTACGATAAGTTTAACGATACGTTTTTCGTATCATAAGTTTCCTCCTCTCATTTTTTTGTGTACAGCTTTTTTCAAAGATTTTCTGCTTCTCAGTATAAAATGTTGTTTTATTTGTTCAGCTAACATAATTTATTTTCCCTCCTGCTATATAGAAGCCCCCTCATGAGATATCTCTGCGTCTTATTACTGCTGTTATTGAAGGAATGAAGCACTGGAACCAGTACAAGAACAGAGTACCAATGCTGTTTGAGATCTTTGGTGAGGAGACTGTAACACACATGTGATTCCCTTGATTTGAATCTGTGTCTAACAGTCCTGTCTCTCTTTACAGCAACACTGGACTCTGCAGTTTCAGTTGAAGAACACGGAACAAAGAAATTCCTCATGAGGGATGGTAAAGAGGTGGTCCAGTGCCTTTACTATGAAATTGTGAGTCTGGAAATATTGGTCCTCTTTCTGTGCTACACCCTTTTTTCCATTCCACTGCACTACTTTACTAATGTTTTTCAATCTAAACACACACTAGACGGACATGTTTGACCATTATGTTTGTGTCTTTTGCAGCGTCTTGTGCATGATGCAGAGTTCTAAAAACACAGTGCTCAATTTAAAATAAGTTCAACTTTTCAAAACACGTCTCTAGACCTTGCGTTTTTTTTTTCCGCTTCACTGGCAAGCGTCTCATGTTTTTAACCGCAAAAATGGGTTCTGTGTGAACCGGCCCCTAATGGTCTTCAGTTGCTGCATCTTCTATTCTTCATTGTAACACATGCATTTTTACAATTGTATAATAATATATTATTATTTTTATTATTTTTTATGTAATACTGTTCAAAAGTTTGGAGTCAGTAGGTTTTTATTACTGCTTTTATTCAGCAAGGGTGCATTAAATTGAATAAAATGAATATGGATAGAATTCAATATTTCAAGTAAATGTTGTTCTTCTGAACTATTTATCAAAAAATCCTGAAATAACTGCATCACTGTTTCCACAAAAATATAAAGCAGCACAACTGTTTTCAACATTGATTATAACAAATGTTACTTGAGGACCAAATCAGCATATTAGAATGATTTCTGAAGGATCATGTGACACTGAAGACTGGAGTAATAATGCTGAAAATTCATCTTTTTGCCATCATAGGAATAAATTACACTTTAAAATATATTCAAATAAATAATAATAATAATAATAATCATAAACAGTTATTTGAAACTGTATTAATGTTTCACAATTTAAGATTACTGTTTTTACTGTATTTTTGATTAAATAAATCCTGCCTTGGTAAGCTTAAGTCTTACAGACCCCAAACTTTTGAATGATAGTGTATATTTTTACAGATATTTTATAATAATTGTAATAATTTCTAATTAGCATTAAGATGATTTAAAGGAATAATTCTCCCAGAAATTAAAATTGTCATTATTTATTCACCCTCATGTTGTTCCAAACCTGTATGACTTTCTTTGCCTCCCAGAACACAGATGTTTTGAAGAATGTTCACACTGTTTTCTTTTATACAATGAAAATTGTCAAGCTCCAGAAATGACAAAAAAGAATCGTAAAAGTAGCATAAACGTGGTCTGTAAAACTAGAGCTCATACCACAATATTGCTGTAGGTGGCCATAGTTCTCCAAAATGTTTTTTTAATGTAAAACTTGTTGGTTTGGACCAGAGATGACATTATAGATACAGATCTGAAGAAACAAGAAACAATTAAAGGCCCACTGAAATGTATTGGAATGTGCAGCATTATTCAATGTGTTTTCCATTTTCCACTGAAACAGGAAGACAGGGCGGGACATATCGAATAGCTCCTCCCCTTTTTTGAAATAGCCAGTAGCGTTTCGTTTATATCACAGCTTGGAGTTGTCTGTGCCAACTCGTGCATATGATCCGCTCTGTGCTCTCATGTCTCTGGACCGGAGCAGACTGTGCTCGCGCTGTGGTGGTTCGTGTGACACTAACGTGAAACCAGAATTCATTCGCCTCAATGGAATTCTTAATCGTTCCCTATCCCCTATATAGTCCACTATGTGCCATTCACCATGTAGAAAATAGTAAATTTGTGAACAAGTGACCGATTTTAGCCACAGCTTCAGTGTCTATTTATAATGTAGGGGGCAGGACACTTTAGATTCTAGAGAGCATTTGAGCAAAATCTTATGAGAAGCTGAAGTGCAGGGTGATGTCATCAAAACCGTTGATCCATATTAGTGGAAGTAAGACACTGTAAGTTTTGAATGCTTATATCTTCTAAATATGAATTTTGTCATTATTTTGGAGCACACTAGATAATCCTAAGGCTAGCATATCCATACTAAAAACCAAAAAACTTTTGATTTCATGGCAACTTTAAAGAAACAAGATGTTCTCTCTAGGTTATGACTTGCACCCACTTTTTTCCATTGTGCATTTTCTATTTTTCTAATAAGATAAACCATTAGGACTGCACACTGTTATGTGATGTTGGCAGTGGTAGAGACACCGTAAACATGTATGTTCAGAGTTATAAAGTGATTGTATGTCTTTTCTGTAGGATCAGATTCTGCCCAGGCTGATCAGAGGTCAGGTGCATCGCTGCGTCGGAAACTATGACAGGGATAAGGACACAATGACTTGTGTGTCAGTTCGAGCTGCTTCGATGTCAGAGCAAAGAAATGCGCAGGAGGCTGTGAGAGCGTCAGATGCAGAGATGAGGGATGTGGTGCTGGCTCTCAGTGAAATCTGATGTGGATCGAGTGAGTAACACGAGAAAGATTCAACTAGCACAGACTTACACTGAAGTTAGGGTTGGTTTTGTTTTAATTGTGAATTAGTTAAGAGATGACAATTGTCAGTAAAGATAAAGCAGTATTACAGTAAATCTGTGATCTGTATCTGGAGATTTTGATTTTGTACGTAATGAATGAATATTACTTTGCATTGTAGTTGTAGATTTAGATGCATTTATAATATTTTAATTCTAATTTATATGCATATCTAATCGGAAGGTATTGTAATTTAGATGCATTACAATATAGTTTTTAAGTTATTATAATTTATTATAAGTTATTGTTATAATTTATTTATTTATTTAAATGTATATGCATAATATTTGAGTTAGAATTTATATGCATTTATATTGTTAATTGGTGCATTAAAAACCAATTTGTATTCAAATCCAAAACTTGAAAAATATTTTTTAAAGCTTTATTGGTGTCTTCATTCAAAAGACTTCAATTTGCTAAGTTTATGAAATTATTTATTACAAAGAAGAAACACATAACAGCAATTCGTTAAGGATTTCAAAGGTTAAACAAACACATTGATGAGGTAACATCTCAAAATATATCTTTCAAAAGGGAACCAACCATCAGGATGCCATGTTACAGAATTATTTACAACCAAAACATCACAGTGGGAAACCCACAGCACTAATCTACAAGATCTAAGATCTACCAGTGGTCAGACTTCACTCACATACATGATCATAAACAGAACTCAAGAATGCCGTCACCATCAAGGCAATGGGAGGACGCCAGTGTACTCCTGCATAAACACATTAAAAGGGCCTGCTATGTTTGACATCTGATGCCAGTTTAAAGTTGTGCTCTGTCCACCGAGCTACAGCTTACCGTTAACCGTTAAAAGTACACACAAACTATGGGGGAAAAACATGTTGTTGTTGGGTTTTTTGAGGGGCTGTATGCTCATCTATATCATAAAAGTCAGAGTTAAATCTACTAAGATGGCAGTTGAGTGCCAATGTTATTAGCAAGTCTGAACACATAACACACAAATGAATCAACACAACAACAAAAGTGAGCCAAGTGCAATATGGAATGATCCAAGTAAAAGCTTTAGCTTCACCGTATTGCTGTGCCAAGAGTAAATGCATTAGCACATTAGCTTAATTTGATCGTTTACATTTCTTAAAGTAATACATAAATCTGTCATAACAAATCAGGACTGAATTGGTTGTCCTGTCTTGTTCAATGACTTGCTAATTTAGCTTTCATCATTTTTTTCTTTGATTCAAACCCTTTCAAAACAAAAACAGGCCATCAGCTTGCCAAGAAGCTCCATCATTAAAGACTTTCGATTAAAACTAATCATCATTAAAGATGGAGACATACAGAAATAATCACACAATGTTAATCCAACAAGAAAGCATTTACAAAATGTTTTAGAAGTAGTTTACCTGATGAAAGGTACTTAAGTCTTAGCAATGATCAAAAGGCACAAGTTGGTTAGAAGTTGGTATCTTCCAGAACATAGTGTCTCAGTGTTAACTAAGCCCAACTTTAAGTAAGAACAGCCTTGCTCCTGATTTGTGTAATCCTGAATAACTCAGTACTAGTATGTGTTACAGTAAAGAAAGCGAAAGGAGGCTTCACGACATTTCCTGTTCACTCAACGCATGTGGGATCATTTCACTTTCACGTTCAGTTGTTGAGAAAAGTCCATGCTTGTGATCCATCCATGGCAGTTAGAAGCAACGGCCTTGTCCGTACTGTATATACAGTTCCTTGATGGCTCTCACAGGGTTATTAGAAACGAAGTGAAGAAAATATAGACAGGCCTGTGAATTTAAGACTCGTACGGAGGATAAAATGGTCTGAGTTCACTTAAGCCACAGTGTTGGTCCTTGAATAGGTACTATCAGGTGTTAGAATCCGTATAAAGCAAAACTTTCCAACTGTCAGATTTATTGAGTTTGAGTTCAGTTTCTCTCAATGAAACCATTTCTTTAAATCTGTTGATCCATTAGAAGTTCAAAATAAGTCCATTGCCCTTTCATTGCATGCTGACAAGTCTCAGTAAAAAGTTATTGGAAAATGTTACTCAATTTTCAATTAATTCGCTATTTTTTGGTTTTGATCCTTGCAAACAAAATCTCAAAATTTGCACCATGGTCCATTATTTTCAGTAGTTAGTCCATAGAGATCTTCAATCAGGAAAGAAAGAAAAAACAGACAGAGCTTAAAAATAAATTAGAAAGACGAGAAAGAAAGACCAAAATCCATATAATCCTTTTCAAATGAGTTTTTCACCTGGCAGGTTGATTGTGGAGGAAAAAAAGACCTTGTCGAATATGGGAAGACACCAGCACAAAAAACAACAAGAATATTGGGGATGATGGGTCGTGAGCTCTGCTCACCTTGATGCCATCATTATTACCAACACGGCAAATGATGCTGAGACTCTGCAGCTTGTCCAACCTCAAATTGTGTAAATTATAGTTCTGATGGCTGAGCAGGTTGAATATCAGCGGTGGTCTTTAAAGCTCTATAAAAGGGTGGGCAATGGAGTGGGTGACAGATGCTCCTTGGGGGCGTACTTGGCGAAAAAGGGCAGGAAGAGGGTGAGCATGACACCTACGATAGCCAGCATGTAGCCCCATCCTATCTGACACTCCCCGGCATAGTACATGTCAGAGTCTCCGCAGAAAGACTTGACCAGGCTGGAGTTGAGACCGAAGGGGTAAACCAGTAAACCAGATGCCATAATGACCACTAGAACAGAGAAACAGAGAGGAAGCAAATGAATTATTAGTGTATTTGAGTGAAGTACACAGTGGAAAAGCAGTACAATGCAATACAATAATAAAACGTGGGTAAGTGTTTACTTTGAATGTGAGCACCATTTGAGGTGGTACTTTGCTTTTAAAAATAAGGTTTTAAAAAACTTTGTCATATTAAAGCACATGTACAGTTTCTATGGTATCTTAATATAATATTTAACAAATAGCATCATCTTATTAAATAAGAACAATAAAAAAGTAGACCACACAGAAAATATATATTTTTTTAAAAAATTGATCAAGTGATTTTAATATAAGTAGTTGGTTATTGTCATAAACTTTTATCAAAGGTTTATTTTAAACAGTTAATAAATGAAATTAATAATTAATAAAATTAAACAAACAAATTAATTAATTAAATAAAATAAAATAAGTAATTAATTAAAATACTGAAGAAAATAGTAAAAAAAATTCAAGAAGAACTTACTGAAATGAGATTAAACATGAGATATTTTATGACTGTCTACATTTAAATGTTATTAAATTCTGTTGGCTATTCTTTTATAGTTATAGTTATAAACAAAATTGTTCAATCCAACCAAATTCATAATTTTTGCCCATAATGCTTCTGATTAGTCAGAAAACTTGAATCCTAAATAATGTAGTATCAACAACAATGCTCAGGGTGGCAGTAGTGAGCTGCGTCTGTGCTATAGAGACCAATGAATGAAGAATTATTGGGGAAAAAGCCTGCAATATCCAATTTTGCCATGGAAATATCAAATATACACAAAGCCATCAGCCCATATATGTCTGAAATCAAAATTCATTGGATGTTGACTGACAGTCCCTGAATGTGGGTGGTGTATGGTGACTGAAGAAAGCCATTAGGAGAGTTTCTGGTGATCCATTTTCTCAGACATTATCAGAGCTCACTGCTCATGACTGAACAGCAGTGTTAAAATCATTTGACGTCAAATATCTATTGAATCAGGCGATCCATAACTATGGGTTTAACTGACCATATCTTTCATTTGATTGAATTATGGTCACAACAATGACAGCAATACCTAACTATTATAAAAAGTTAAAAGCTGAATGATTTAAATACATTTAAATGCTATTTACTATTTATCAATACTATTTTCTATTTATTAAATATGTTCAAAAGTTTAGGGTTAGTAAGAAATTAATACTTTTATGCAGCAATGATGTATTTAATTGAAGTGACAGTAAACTTTTTACATTGTTACAAAAGATTTCTATTTCAAATAAACTTTCTATTCATCAAAGAATCCTTAAAAAATCTTTCACCGTTTACACAAAATATGAAGCAGCACAAATGTTTTCAACATTGATTAAAAAAATAATAAATGTTTCTTGAGCAGCATATTAGGATGATTTCTGAAGGATCATGTGACACTGAAGACTGGAGTAATGATGCAGACAATTCAGCTTTGCCATTACAGGAATAAATTACATTTTAAAAATATATTCAAATAGAAAACAGTTCTTTTAAATTGTAAAAATATCTTTTACTGTGTTTTGATAAAATAAATGCAGCCTTGGTGAGCATGTGAGAATTCTTTCAAAAATATTTAAAAATCTTACCAAACTTTTGAATGGCAGTGCATTTTAAAATATTAAAAATGTATTAATATTGTAAAATATTTTCCCTGACATGTAAATAATAACAGAATGTTATTCAGTTGGTGCTATGTAGTCATTTAGTGAGCAGATGTTTCTATAGTGAGTATTTTAGCATGACTGTATTGACCAGTCATGGCCTAAGATCAGTTTAATCTTTGCCAATATCACAAAGAACCCCTGGGTCATACCCAACATACTGCATAACCTGTTAATGGCTATTTTCGCCCAGGGGTGCAGAACATCTTAATTCATCGATCTATTATCCCTCTTCAGGCCCTCCATGCAAACAAAAAGACCCAGAAGCCTCTCTCATCCCTGCTACCACACTAAGAACACTGCTTTTCCTTTGGTTTAATGGCCTTAGATCCAGCTGTGCTCTACATTGGCCTGTGTTTATCAGCAGGGGCTTGACATCTCAAAGCTGGTCTACTAATGACATCATAATGTCCTTCTCTATCTTTGACCGTATCCACACAAAGACACAGTCAAACGCAGCTTCTCCAGCAGAGGAAAATAACTGCTATCAGAGGATGTTTACACTCACATGACAGGGCATTCAATGAGATTCAACAAGCTATTCAATAAAATTTAATTTTAAAGGCAATATCCAATGAAAGACACACATACAGATAGCACAACTGTATGGAGTTTAATTAAAGCGGGTCAAATCAACAAGGGCTTCTCTGCAGAGTCTTGCAAAGCTCAGGGCCAATTGCAGTCTGGATCAGATAAAGGCTCGAGTCCGCGGGTGTGTGTATGTGTGCGTGCGTGTGTGAGTATAGGAGAGTAGGACACTGCTGTGTGACTACAAAAATACACTTTATCAGACACTGAACTGCGGTTCGTCCTTAGCTTTAAAGCCCACGTCGACTTGATTCTCAGATTGCACAGTGTTACAAAGTGCACTTGATGGTGCTTTGGTCATTTGTTTTGACATGTGGCTTTGATTCGCTTAAAAGTGACCAAATTTAGATTCAGGGTCAACGAGTACATAAAGCTAAAAGAAGCAGAGTTTGCTTTAAGAAGAACACAAAAGACATGCTTCAAAGGAATGTTACAGGTTAAATACAAGTTAAGCTTTAATGACAGCATACTGCCGATTGCGATAGGAAATAATTTTAACTCATACAGTATATCAGTCTGTATAATGAAACAAAAAAAATGTTGATAGAAAAGCACTTACAATGGAAGTCTATGGGGTAAGTGTTGACCTTAAGTTGTAAGACCTTCGTTCATCTTCAGAACACAAATTAAGATATTTTTGATGAAATCAGAGAGATTTTTTTATCTCACATAGAAAGCAATGAAGTAGTAGAGACATTGTTAAAATAGTCAACATGTTATGAAGCGACAAAAATACTTTTTGTGCGCAAAAATAATGACTTTATTCAACAATTTTCTCTCTACCCTGTCATTCTTCTACACAGTTTATGTTGAAGATACACTGCAGAGCTTCCGTGTTCTACGTCTGAACGCAGACTCATTATTGGCCAGCTCCTGCGTCAGCATCACATGCATGCTTCATGGTGCTCACGTGAACAGCGTCGGCCAATACTGAGCCGGCGTTCGGACGTAAACACGGAAGCTCTGCACTGCATCAACTGCATAGGAGACTGACAGGGTAGTGAAGAAATTGTTGAATAAAGTCATTATTTCTGTTTTGTTTTTGTGCACACAAAAAGTATTCTTGTTGCTTCATAACATTAAGGTTGAACCACTGTAGTCACGTTGACTACTTTAACAATGTCTTTACTACTTCTCTGGACCTTGATTGTGGTAATTTTGTTGCTTTCTGTGGGAGATAAAAAAAAACTGATTTCATCAAAAATATCTTAATTTGTGTTCTGAAGATGAACAAAGATCTTACGGGTTTGGAACGACATGAGGGTGAGTAATTAATGACAGAAATTTCATTTTTGGGTGAACTAACCCTTTAAGTGCATTTATAGACATTGTTTTGCTTGTTTTTACAAACGGACTTAATACTGAAATCATTTAGTGGTAATAACAATTAAATGAAAATTAACAACAGTTCAATTAAAAATAAATTAAAATGTCATTAATTAAAAAAAAAGACTATAAGTCGCGTTTTTTATGATCTGAAACATGCTGCAGCTTATATTCCAAGCAACTTATATAATGCTATTAAGGTCAAGCACGCAAAATAGAGTACGAATAAACACGCACATATACTTGAAAAACAAATCAGATCCAACATTGGTGTTGCAGAAACTAGGCTACTTCACCTTTAATGAAATGAAGAAGACTAATGGTGCTAATCCACACTTCCACTTTCGTTTCATCAATTTGTTTAAGCTTTACAGTATAGGATTTATAGTATAATAAATATTGTATATTATAGTATAATAAATATTATATTGTTTATATAAACTAAAACCACTATAAATTATGTTATGCATTGCTATTTTACATTATTCCTGAATGAAAAATAATAAAAACTTTCTTCCTCAACAACGCAATTTTTCCCCGGCCGGTGCGACTTGTACTCAGGTGCAGTGTTAGTAATCAATTACATTTGTAATTACCCAACCACTAGTTACATCCTCAACAGTATAATTAGATTACTGTACTAATTACATCGGACATTTAAACAGATTTTTTATTATGAACAGGACTGACCTGAAGGAAAATGCTAAATCTGAATACAGGTAATAAACTCAATCTTTTTCTCACAATACTCTTCTAGTACATAATACAGTAAGATTCAATGAACATTATCAATTGAGAACAAACAGTTTACATTGCTAAGAGTGGTTGCTATGGGTGTTGTGTAGTGATACACAGTCATAGCCGTGTTTTATCGTGAATAAAACACAGCTATTGACCAATCAGAATCAAGGACAGGAACTAACCGTTTTATAAAATTGCATAAATTATTCTTTAACTGACTAAAGTATATAAAGGGATAATGTTACATTAAAAACACATTTAAACATTAGACCTTAAATTTTGATGTTAAATCCACTATTGTTTTTATATATAATTGTTCTAAACAGTAGAACATTACATCAGAAGTAACTGTAATTCAATTACAGAAAAGTAAGAGTAATCCCTTGAAGGGAAAAGTATATTAAATTACAGTAATTACAGTACACTGCTCATTTGCGACTTATTTTCGGGAAAATACTGTACATTCACTAATGAATAATGACTTAGTTCATAGCAGACTTGATTCATTAGTCAATTACTGACCAATTTTTGTTCTTTTTATTTTTTTTAATCGGCCAATAACTCACAAATCAGCTGAAATTACTATTTCCTAAGGTTTCTGATGCCATATGTTGAGGAACACAAAAATTTGAACAGCGTCATCAATGGATGAAGTGCCTCCATGTCGCTATGATTGGCTGATCAAGTTGTCAACCAGATAATTCCCACCTATCATGTTGTAACAGCACAAATCACCTGAATGTGTCATGCTGATAAAAAAAGAACTCAGTAATCATTTTTCTCCTCCACCACAGCTCTGAAATCTCATTTGTCATCACATTCAGTTTCAAAAAATGGCCCACAGAAGTGCTGCTCACAGTTGGATGTCTTTGACAACAAACGGCATTATTTCTTACATGTGTTGTAACTGAATGTGGGCACGGCAGTATGATTGTGCAGAATGGAAGGATATGAAAAATTTCCCTTTGTGAAATCTGCATACAGGCTGACAGGATTGTAGTTTTGGAGTGAATTATCCATTTAATCTTTGTCCAGTGATTGATTTTTGCAAGTTTGAGTGTTGTAGCCACAGCAAGACATATAACTCATATAAGACATATAATTGGCTCTGCAGTCAACATCTATCCTGCTCTGACCTTTAAGTCATGATATATCATGTAACAATATTCTATTTTCTCTCTAATTTAAACATTCTCTGATATAAGCTCTGTGTTTGGTATGGAGAGGTTAGAGGTTATATGGCATATGTTATCTGTCCTATTCCCATTCTCAATCTTAAAGCAATACTGAGCCGCAGAACCTCATTTCTTGCTTGGCAGGGTTGACTAACCACACATACACGCGACCTGCGGCCGCTGCTGTAATCCACTGGCAATATGTGCTTTGGTGACAAATGATTTGATGATGAGATTCAGTGAATAGTGTAATAACATTCTAACTTGCCCCTCTCATAGCACACGTCTCACAGGGTTTGACTCTGAATCTGCTCACCCAAGACCAGAGAGTTTTCACCATTTCCACTGCTGCCATTCATTATGACATGTTCATTGGACGTGATGAGGTCAGTGTCACCATCACTTTGAATGATAGTGCTGTACCGATCTGCTTTGGGGACGATGGGAGACACGTGACGACAGAGTGTGAACTGCGCTATATGGCCAAAAGTGTGTGGACCCATAGTTTATGATGGAACTTCAAGTGAAAATGAAAAATGTTCATTGTGAATTAAGTTAAATAAATATAAAATTGAAGATGTTTTAAAATTCATCTATTGAAAGTTGGCATCACTTAAAATTGCATTTTCTCTGCTGGTTTTAGAGCAAAATCATCAGAATTTTCAGCTACAGGGGGACGCTACATGGTAAAGGGGGGACATTATCAGGGCTTGGACAAAATAAGCTGTTCATATCTGCAATTAATATTTGCTGTTTTAAATGTTTTAAACGTAGCTTCTCTTTTCTCGCTTCCTGAAGTAGCTATGGTAATGTTTTACCTCACACTAGCACTACAGTATATTATTCAATTATACTGTAATGTTGAATGGTAATTACAAATTTTATCACCAGAATTTGAAAAAAAAAAAAAAAAAAAAAAAATTACCAGTAATAGTGGCCTTTACAGATCTTAGAAAAAGACGGCATTAAATAAATATTTAAAAATCTGTCTTGTTGTTTCCACATTAATTTAGATGTGAAAGATGAGATGAAAAGAGATGAAAGGTGAGATAAAATGTGAGAATATATTTATGATTACAATTGTGCACCTAATGTTAGGTGATTAATTGTGATTAATTACAGAAATATGTGATTAATTAGTTATTTTTTTTAAATCTGTGGACAGCCCTAATATTTGTAGTAATATTTCAATTTTATTTTTGTACAGTTTATAATTTTTTCATCCAAACTTTTAAGAAAAAAATTTAGGTCAGAAAGAATTTGCAGACTTTATATGTTCTACACTGAGGCCCTGTTTACACTAGTGCATTTTTGTTTTAAAATGAAAACGATCCTCATCTACACTGCTGTTTAAACAGCATTACAGAAACGATCTCCGTCTACACTACACACATGTCACATGACACATTACATATAAGTGTAAACAGTTGCCTCTTGCACATGTAGGCAGCTGCAGTATTAAGTTTAACTGCACGGTGGCTGCTAAAAATGACAACAAAGCCAGCAAAGATTGCAGTTCAGTCTCCATGTTATTGTTTACAAGGTCGTCAAGGATACGCAGAGCGAACGTGGGCAGCCATTACACGGTTGTCAAGGATATGCAGAGCGAATGTGGGCAGCCACGCCATCGTTTTCAAAAGTCTCGGTTTTGGTACGTTTATACTGAAATGCAACCCCTGCGTTTTCAAACTAAAATGGGGTCTACAGCGTTTTCAAAGTCTCCGTTTTCGATGTCCGAAAACGCCGCCGTAGTGTAAACGACAGGCATAACTGTAGCAAAACTTATGCTTTTTAAAACGAAAACACTCTAGTGTAAATGGGGCCTGATTTTGAGGGGGAAATCCATAAAATTCTTTGGAAGGGATTTAAACTTGGTCCATTCTGGATTACACTATTTTAATGGTCCACTTTATTCCAACTAACTCTCATTAAAATATTGGTAGACTGTTAGTAGACTGTTAGGTGTTAGGGTTTGGGTAAGCAGAATAAGTTGACATGTAGTTGCATGAACTACATGACTTATTTTGATTGGCAGACCATCAAAATAAAGTGTTAGCAGATATTAAGCAGACAGTCTAGTAATACTCTAATGAGAGTTAGTTGACATGTAGTTGCAAAGTTAGTTATAGTTAGTAGAATGTCTAAAGTGGACCATCAAAATTTTGGGCCCCATCATACACCCGGCGCAATGCAACGCAAGTGTTTTTTGCTAGTTTGCTAGTTTCAGCCTGATGCAGATATAATTTTCATGTCCAGCACGGCGCCACATTGTTTAAATAGCAAATGCACTCGCACCCATCTGTTCGCCTATGGACATGCTGGTCTGAAAATAAGGTGTGTTCTGGCGTATTGTTGGCACGTTGCTATTTGAGGCAACTGAAACCTGATCTAAAGTTAATGCCACAGTATTTTTTTTTTTTTAATTTATTTATTTATTTTTATTTTTTGTTATGTAAAGGGCGCGTTAGTAATATGCTCCTATAGGCGGGTGCACAACGCACATACACTCTGCTTGGTACACACGGAGACATGCAGCAGCACATAAACATTTTTAAATATTAAAAATAAAAGGATTCCTCTCTGGAGAAGCATTCAGTCTTTCCGCTTGCAAATCCGCCATCTAAATAGCGAATCCGCCATGGTGCAAGTGCCACTGGCTTTTAAAGCGAATGGGAGATGAGACTCTAATTGGTTTATTGCACGTTACGCCCAAAACACACCAATTACTCATTAAGAGACTAGGTACAACCTTTTTGGACCATGCGCCTGGCGTGCCGACCATTTTTTCTGTCATTAAGCTAGCAAAAGAGGTGCACCTGTGCCCGCGCTTCAGACCATAAGCTTAGATCTTTAAAATAGGGCCCAAAGTGTTACCCTTTTTTTTTTTTCTTTTTTTTTTTGTAAAACATCAAATTTGCCTAAATATTGAATAGACAAACACAAAGGGATGGGGCATGTGGTACTGTATAAACGACAGGCTTTCAGTTCTGTTGAAATCTGAATTCTGTGGGCACAGATTTTGTGTTGGCCTATTCACAGAAGTTCAGCTGATAGAAAAGATGGAAAACCCTAAACATTAAACAACAATTTAAACTTGCTCTAAGTTTAAAGTTATACTTGAGACTATAATAACTACAGACTTCTCTCTCTCTTTACTCTCGGACAACATATGATCTGAAAGCCTCATGGGTAATGAGGCTGTACAAACAGTGAAAACTCCTTCTGAAGCTCATGCTCTCAAATACACACTCATATAGAGAGTAAACAGATGAGCAGAAGCAGACTGTCTTCACACCCACATCCCTGTCTCTGTAAATACAGCTCTAGAATAGTGACTGAGACTCTAATGATACTTAATTATCAAGCAACTCTGCGGCCGGCCCAGTGCTTTCTCTTTGAGCCCCTGAATCTTTTACAAATTACTGCGCAAACTGTTAAGCCTTCAGATGAAGAGCAAATTCAGTTAAGTTATGCAGTGTACATCAGAGACAAGGCCTGAAGGATGGTGCAGCAGTCTGTTGAGATGCGGAAGATGCAAGTTCAAATCTAGCTTATGGCATTTCCTGATCACATTCCCTCCTTTCTCATTTTGTGTCTAATCTTTCACTGTGCATTGCATCACCATTCATATAAGGTTTTAAGAGAAAACAGTAACATGATGGAAAATAATTATGTTAATACAATTATTAAATGCATCACAGGTATCCTTAGAAAAATATATAGATATATAAAAATATAGATTTCCGATACTTCTGGCAAACACTGCTGCTAGTTCAGTGGTTTTCAACCAGGGGGCCGGGGCCCACTAGGGGGCATCAGCAAACTTTCAAGGGTGCCTCAAGATGACTTAAAATGATTGAAGACAAAACAAGCATTAAAATGAAATAAAACAACTCATCATAATATTTCTTGTTTCATTTCACCCCCTGAACAACTGTATTCTGAAGTAAAGATCATGGTAACCAACTAGTAATGACTGAAATGTTACCTGAAATGCTATCCAAAACCTTACAAAAACCACAAAAGCTTAAAATGACTTCAGTAATTACTAGGGACTTATCATGCTTTTCACTTTAGAATTAAACATTTTGCATTATTTGCATTAATTATAACCTGTATATATAGTTCTTAGTAGTCCTCTGGGAGGTATGAAAAAATAGTACTTATTGATTGGCTAATAGTGAACTACCTGCTATATTACTGTGCTATTACTTACTTCGTTAATCAGAGTTTCTTGTTAGGTGATAGAAGCTACAAAAATGTTAATATTGTGTTACTCATTTGTTCCTTTGTAGTTATTCATTAATGACTGGACAGTATTCTAAAGTGTTACCACTGTTTATTAATAAAGCTATACCTGTAGAGCCTATGGAAGCTTGTTTCCGCCACTAAATAAAAAATAAAAAAGGTAATTGCGACTTTTTTTCTCGCAATCGTGAGTTTGCATGTCACAACTTTCTCGCAATTCTGACTCTTTTTTTTATTGCAATTGCAAGTTTTTATCATGCAATTCTGAGTTTATAGCTCACAATTCAGATTTTTAGAACATGCAGTTGTGAGTTATAAAGTCAGAATTGTGAGATATAACGTCAGTCTTTTTCCCCTCACAATTGGACTAAATCTGACTTTATATCACGCAGTTCTGACTTTATAACTCGCAATTCTGACTTTATCACACAATTCTGACTTTATATCACACAATTCTGACTTTATATCACGCAATTCTGACTTTATAACTCGCAATTCTGACTTTATTCCTCACGTGTCTCCCATTGTCCCCAAAGCAGATCTGTACAGCACTATCATTCAAAGTGATGTTGACACTGACCTCATCACGTCCAATGAATGTCATAATGAATGGCTGAGAAAAAAAGTCAGAATTGTGAGATATAAACTCGCAATTGTGAGAAAAAAAGTCAGAATTGTAAGATAAAAAGTTGCAATTACCTTTTTTATTCTTTTTTTATTTCATGGCAGAGAATTTATTTTATCAAGCAATGATAAAATGATTTAAAAAGGATTCTCTGAGGTGTGGAAAGCAGCTGTTGTGATTGCAGCCCTCTGTTGTGAGTTGTTTGACTTTGTTTGCCAAAATATTCAATTGTGTTAGTATTTTCTGCACTACTACAGGTGTCTCACGCAGGTGTGTCAATTAGTAACAAGCCTTTCCAAATGAATCTCCACTGTCATCTTATCTAGTCATGAGCCACTACAATTTATAACCAAACAAATAAATGGTTAGCAAAATTTTAATACCCATAATTCTCTTGGCGACTCTGCACTATATTCAACAACAGGCTGATTTAGGGGCCTGTCTCTGAGCTGTTGGCAGGCAGTCTAACTGCTCCCAAATGCATTTAGAGTTAATTAGACAGCAGTGAACGCCACCCAGATTGAGTCAGGCTATCCAGGAGTCCTCTCAGTCCCTGCATGATGACTTCATTACAGCTGCTCTGCATCTCTGCTCATCTCTGCTCCTTCAAACCACACAACTTCTGTCTCTGGTCAAAATGAATTAACACAAGGAGTGGGATGTTGTGATTTGGTTAGTGTTGGGAGGAGCACAGGACTGGACTGAGTTACATTTGAAGGAAGAGAAAGATGCTCACAATCACAATGTCTGTCTAGCTTGTCATAACAGGCTTAATCAGCTTGAGATCACTATCTCTGCATGATTACTGGTACAGCTATTCTCCAAACAGCACACACACACACACACACACACACACAGAAACAAACTGTACAAACTATATTCTACCCCTACCCATCATAGAACACTTTCTGCATTTTTCAAAAAACATCATTCTGTATGATCTAAAAGCTGTTTTCCTCATAGGGGTGAAAAAATGTCCCCACAAGGACAAAGATTTTGGATTTTGGCATTTCCATTTGTCCCCATAATGTAGGGTTTACCAGAACCCCACATACATACACGAACACACACAATCAGAGAGAGAGAGAGAGAGAGAGAGACAATACAGTGGAGCAGAAGAAAGGAAAGAAAAGAAGGAAAAGACAGTCTAAATACAAGGACAAATGTTGCTGTGCTTATCTGTTCTGCACTATGAACCTTCTTTGAAGCCAACAGGCACAGACACACACCAGAGCCACACACACACTTACATAAACACACTACATACACAAGAGGGAAATGGGTCTCCCTGTGACTGTGACTGTGTGTGTGTCTATGAGAGCCATCGCCCTCATAGTCATCAGCTGTCTGTTGTTCTCTTCTTCCTGGTGGTGGGTGCATATATCTGTCCTGCAAATTCAGCAAATATTTGAGGTTATTAGCCCAAAACGTATATGGCTGTGCTATAATAAGTCTATATAATATTTTTAGTTTAACAACTGAAAAACAAAAATGAATGCCCAGTATTTGCTCTTTAGCTACCACAGAAACAAAAGAGCTAGCTCATGCAAAACTGTCATGAATGCAGAAGATATAGCCTTATATATAGTGTCTGTTTTCCATGTAAATATTTTTAAAATGTGGGGATAAAACCATGAGAAAGGTATAAATATATAAAAGTCTAATAAATCTTTATTTGCCGGCCCTGCTCTGGTTTATTTGCTGAGGCTGGTGTGCTTGTCAATGATGAAGCGAGGTGACATACGGCATATGCTGAGGGGCTCCACCAAAGCCCAGAAATATTGTTTAATTACGCCTCCACAATGCTGCAATATATCAAAACGACTTTTTCTAAAGCTGTTCTTTCTTTTGTTTTTGCCTTTTTGCTTAAGACTCTTTGTTGTATCTCTCTTTCTCTCTTTTATTGATGCAAAATGCAAAAAAAAGAGCACAAAAGGACAAGTACTTCAATGCTTCTTTTGATCTAGTATTGTTGATCAGAAACTTCTGCAGCAACTCAGAGCAGATGAATAATTACTTTAAAATAAGTAGCATTTGTAAACTTGCCCCCATTATTGATAAATGTAATATGAAAGTATGCTTTTTAGTGCCTCACTCTCCCTAAATCTCCCTGAACACACATATAGCGGTATCCACAATGATGTGACCATATTGAAAATCTGGGATTAAAAAAAATATATATATTATCTTGCTGATTGGATGGAGGCAGATTTTAATGTGAGCTTAAGGTTCTAATTTAAGAAAGAAGCAGAGTTTAAGCAGAAAAAATTATTGGAGAATCCTGCATACATCACCAGAGAGAAGTCTGTCTTTCACTGGATGATTGAATTATGACATGTTGATTAATAATTATGAGCTAAAAAAAAATGAAATTATGCATGGATGAGGTATTCGCAATAAGATTAAAGGATTAGTCACGCCCATGTCATCCAAGATGTTTATGTCTTTCTTTCTTCAGTCAAAAAGAAATTAAGGTTTTTGAGGAAAACTTTTTGAGAAAAAAATCCAGGATTTAACCGGGGAACAACGGGTTGAAGGTCCAAATTGTTTCAGTGCAGCTTCAAAGGGGTTCACCTAAAAATGAAAATTCTGTCATTAATTACTCACCCTCATGTTGTCCCACACCCGTAAGGCCTTTGTTCATCTTCGGAACACAAATTAAGATATTTTTGATAAAATCCGATGGCTCAGTGAGGCCTGCATTGCCAGCAAGATAATTTACACTTTCAATGCCCAGAAAGCTACTAAAGACTTATTTAAAACAGTTCATGTGACTACAGTGGTTCAACCTTATTGTTATGAAGCGACGAGAATACTTTTTGTGCGGCAAAAAAAAAAAACGACTTTATTCAACAATATCTTCATGAAGCTTCGAAGCTTTACAAATCTTTTGTTTCGAATCAGTGGTTCGGAGCGTGTATCAAACTGCCAAAGTCACGCCCCCCAGTGGTGAACCATTGAAATTTCGAAACACTTATGACATAACAAAGCCTCGTTTACTGACTTTGGCAGTTTGATACACGCTCCGAACCACTGATTCGAAACAAAAGATTCATGAAGCAGTGTTTTGAAATCGCCATCAAGAGATATTGTTGAATAAAGTCGTTATTTTGTTTTTTTGGTGCACAAAAAGAATTCTCGTCGCTTCATAACATTAAGGTTGAACCGCTGTAGTCACATGAACTGTTTTAAATATGTCTTCAGTAGCTTTCTGGGCATCTGAAAGTGTTGATTATTTTGCTGGCAATGAAGGCCTCACTGAGCCATCGGATTTTATCAAGATTTTTATCTTAATTTGTGTTTCGAAGATGAACAAAGGTCTTACGGGTGTGGAACAACATGAGGGTGAGTAATTAATGACTTTTCATTTTTGGGTGATGAAAAGTGACCGAAAACATTACATTACATTACATTACAAAACATTACATTAAATTTACCTTTAATGTAAATTCAAACAAAAAAGTAAAAAGAGAAAATCACTCACTGCTCTTGACTGAGTAACTTTAGTAGCTTTAATAAGGATTTACACAAGGAAGACTATGCACTGCTATGTTACATTTGATCACTTTATTCAATTTCTGTAAGTAGTATTTCTTTGTTGAATACCATGTTGTTCGGAATATAAGACGACCCTGATTATAAGACGACCCCCACTTTTTCAGGATGTACCTTTTGGAAAAAGTCTTTTTGAAGACCAAATCTTCTATTTTATAAAGAATATAGCATATTTTTCATGTTTTAATTTTTGTATTGATTTAACATATAAGTATGGTATTGTAGTTTTGTATCTTATTGTAGTTTTGAAATCTGGGCACTGTCTTATGTTTTAAAATCACGTAAAAGGGAAGTTTGGTCCCATCAGCTAGGCACGCAAACTTGACAGTAACGCGACTCTTAGACGGTAAGCTTTTCTTTGACGGTTATATTTTTTAAGACTGTCTTTTTGCACTCACGATGTTCTAACATTACACTCTGACACACAATATTTCTTGGCACATTTTTTCAGATGTATTTCTAAGAAAAAGACATCGTCTTATTTTTCGAACAATACGGTACTATTGTTAGACCTACCTGACAAACTGACTTTGTTTTATTGTAATTTATTTGACTTTATTATTGACTGAAACTAAAACAATTCAGATGACTAAAAAACATTACTAAAACTAAATAAAAATTTGCTGTCAAAATGACCTGCCCCAAACACATGCCATTGGTCGAGCCTATGTTGCTGTTATCAGGTGGATAGGGAAGCTAACAAACAGAGCAATGTTTTGAGAGCACCATTGAGCCACAGTGTTTACATTTTCAGGTGAATCGACATGCAAATGACTTGCATTTGTTTCTACAGATTAAGATGAAATTGGATTTGAAGTACTTTAACTTCAAAAAAAATGTAAAAAGTATGCAAAATTTCACTAGTGGTCTCAGACTTTTGGATCCCACTATACTCACAAAACTTTCATCATCCTGTAAGTCATTTCTAAGAGTAATTCTCAACAATATGAGGAGGAGATGTGGCAGAGGGAAATCACACATCTCTTGGAAATTGCTATTCATTGGAGGTGGACCGGGAGCTATTTCCATTTCCCTGTGCAGGCGGCCAGCTGACCCGCCGTCCCCTTTCACTCTCTCTCTCTGCCTGTCTCTCAGTCAGTCTGAGAAAGAGACGAGAGGAGAAGCACCTTCAAATGTCCAATATTACATTACATTACAGACTTGGCTGATATTCAGAGCTCTCTCTGTGTGTATGACTGAATATGATTTTAAAAAAAGCACATTTTTCAATATAAATGCTGAGAAAATAAAATATTGGCGGTTTCTATCTCAAACAGACACTGAAGTACAGAAAATCTAATCATGGCACATGCATTATTCTGTATAAAGCAGAGAGCTGGATGTCTGGGGAATGTGAGAGACCGTTTGTAATGACTGCATTTGTCAAATTCCGCCGAGTGGATTCTGATTTTCTGCGCTCACTCCAATCATAATTACATCTGAAGTGTTTACTGTCTGTCAGAGTCATTCGTTATCAGAGTCAGGGTCATCTCAGAGAGACAGCAACAGGGAACAACTACACAACATATGAAAAGCTATTAAATCTCAATGAAAGAACTGAGGGAGAGAGAAAGAGGAGAGTGGAAGTGAAATACCCTGATTGAAAAACAGTGTCTGAGAGCTAAGGACAAATGATAACAGGAATAATGAGGGAATCAAGCAAAACACTTGGCAAAGGCTATCTACGGGAGAATGTCTTTTTTAAATGCTCAATACAAGTTGAATCTAAAGTAAAAGCAGCTATAGTACATGTTTTGGTTACCACTGACTTTCTGAGACATTTCTCAAATTATCTTCTTTTATTTTCCACATTTTAAAAAAAAGTCATACAGGTTTGAAACAACATGAGGGTGAGTAAATGACGAATTTTAATTTTTTGGCGAATTATCCCTTTATTACCCATTTAAAACCCATTAAAGGGTTAGTTCACCCAAAAATGAAAATTCTATCATTAATTACTGCCATGATAAAAAAATCATGGCCCTAGCCTAGAAGTGTATGTGTAATAAATGTTGAATCAAATAAAATATTTATTTCTAAAGCTACTTTTTTTATAATGTTTATTTGATGCTTTTCTCATTTAACACAATAATGACTTTAAATTATTTTTTTTCATTAACTTGCAATTAGATAAAACATTTTAATCTAGTCTTAGGATTTGGAAAAATTTCTTTTAATATTTCTTTTAAATATAGAATGAATTGGAAAAAAATATTTGTTGAATATAGTAGGTCTAATAAAGACAGTACTATTCCACTTTTGATGGACATTACGACTATGTTTTTTGTTGTTGTTGTTGTTGTTGTTGTTGTTGTTGTTGTTGTTGTTTTTCCAATTAATGGTCTTACATACAGGTATTTTCCACATTTGTTTACATAGTATTATAACTGAAATGTTGGCAAGCAGACTACCTTACTCCCTTACTATATTCTCCAGTACATATATACTACTATCTATATACTCACAAAATACATGTCACAAAATGATTAAACACACGATCCTAGTATGTGTATACTGTCATTAAAAATGTATCAAGTGCATTCATGAGGGACATACCTTTTCATGCATGTTTCATGTGTGATTTGTGGTGCATATAAACTGGCCATATGCATCAATGTAAGCGGTTAAGCAGTCATCTGAATAAGACTGAGGACTCTATGCATTGATAATTCAGTTTAAGATCTATTCGGGCACTAGGCATTTGTCTCTATGTCATAGGCCATCTATCTTCTTAATTGCTTTCTTTACCAGGTATCCATTCACATCGTAACGCATACAGCCAATTTACATATGAAACGAAGTGCTCATCTTTAAATGTATACACTCTGTAGAAGCAAAAAGTCTTAGGGTTGGAAGTTAGCTGAAAGCCAAGGTCTATCTGTAAATTTTATGAAAAATGTCAAGAACGTGT
Source organism: Hypophthalmichthys molitrix (assembly GCA_037950675.1). NCBI lineage: Eukaryota > Metazoa > Chordata > Actinopteri > Cypriniformes > Xenocyprididae > Hypophthalmichthys > Hypophthalmichthys molitrix. Next base: position 38,454,949 of record CM075496.1, on the reverse strand, counting down.
CATTAAAAAAAAGAAAATTAATACACATATTCAATATGTACAATAAAATAAAATAATCAATTTAATGTTAATGTCAGTTATCTTAATATAATCTTAAAATAAAAATATAATCTTAAAATAATAAATGTTATTTAAATATTAATTTATTCAATAATAACTAAAATAAAATAATAAAAAACACAATGCAAATTTCAATAAGATTACGGTAATGAGATTTGAGGTCCAAAATGCAAAAATAACAAACAAATAAATGTGAAATGTGACCTGCATGTATTCATGAGGTTCTTACACTTAAACATAACTCTACAAAGTCTTAAATCTTAAATTTAATTACAAAAGCTTTTGAAAAGACTAAAAGTTACACTCCTGTGACCACATCACCTGTAAACAGAACATCGATTTCCAAACAATGAGGCAGACTGTGTATGTGTGTGTGTGTGTCATGCTCTGTTGCTCATGAAGGTGGACACACTACAGTAAATACAAGAGGATTCACTCAGGTGTGATGATTGAATTAGAGCTACAGCCAGACCTGTCTGTCTGAGAATGAACACATGTTTTAAGATGACTAACTAACTCAACTGAAACAAGTCTCTCGGTGAAGCCCTGTTTAACCTAGTGTCTGAACACCATTCAGTGTGTGTGTGTGTGTTTGGGTGTAGCTGGTTCATCTCAAGAGAATATAATCTGCCAGAGAGACAAAGGACACACACCTGAGCACTGAGGTACCATTAATCTGTCTGGAAGTGTGTGTGTGTGTGTGTGTGTGTGTGTGTGTGCATATGTGTCTGCTGATATACATCCTTAGTTCTTAATGCATATCTATGAATGTATGTCAGGCAGTCCTGATGTGTACCTGCATAGATATTTCTCAGTCTCAGTCCAGACTCAATCTCATGGGCATGTATGTTTATACACACATGCGCGCACACACACACACACACACACACATATAGTTTGAATGGTAATGAATTCCTTCAGGAGCAGACAGAGTTCGCACAGAGCCGCGGTGATAAAGCTGGGGTCTGTCATGTCTGTGGCCCCGCTGGAATTAATATGAGATAAAAACCATTCCCATCTCCCGCTTTAGGACCAGCAGGGGGCCAACAGGGTTGACAGCTGCCCGAATGAAAGAGACACGTGGGAGGTAAAGAAGAGCCAGACAGGAGGATGAGAAGTCATATCTTATAGATCTGAGCCCAAAGAGTGTGGGCTAAAAAAGTGTGTGTGTGGGCTAAAAAAGTGAATGTCCCCACAATTCACAAAAACAAACATAGGTGTGTGTGTGTGTGTGTGTGTGTAATGATTCATGTGAAGTCAACATTTGAATTTTGCATATGGCTCAATGACAAATCAAAATACACGTGCCAAGTTCTTTGAAATATAGTCTTTGTATTCATGCCTGTTTTTGAAAATGTTTTACCATTTACAAGAAAAGCTTAGATTTAATGACTCAAAAATGTCATTAGTAAAAAGTAATAAATATAATAATATATTTTTCTTATACCTTGAATGCACATGAGTGTACACATTTTAATCATAATTTACAAACTATTTTTAATATTTTATTTAAAAAAATTTTTTTTTTCAAATATCATGCATTTTAATGATTGAGTAGACTATATGAATTATTAGTTCATAAATATTACATTTTTGCAGAGTAAGACCCCATGATATTTCACAACCTTAACTAAGCCATGTCATAAAAAGGTAAATTATCAGATATTTAAAAAAATGTATTGACTTACTATATTTATATTTTATATTTATTACATTACTTCTTTTTACTTGATGGTACACACACATACCCATGTATTGCAAATTATATCAATTTTTTAAAATTTAATGAAATGTTTTTTTAAATTGCAAACTATATTATCATTTAATATATAATTCATTTATTATTAATTTAATTTTATAATATTTTTATTATTATATCTTGTAAGGGCATAAAATATATCTTAAAAAAAATTATATAATTGAATTATAAATGATTTAATAAATTCTATATTAACAAAAGTAATTTAATTTGTAATTAAAATAATTGTTAAATTTTATATATATTGATATAAAAATACACTAGTGGTCTCAGGTGTTTAGACTCCACTGAATCTGTGTGTCGGAAGAGAAAATATTCACAAAGCAACAGACTCACTCAGCCATCGCAGCACACCGAACACATCCTATAAACCCAACCAGAACACAAGAGAGTGATTCAGTTCAGTGCTGATCCTCAGGTTGGGCAGTTTAACTGCTCAGACACTGTGGTATCTAATCAACACAGCTCACTGAACACATGTACACACACACACTGTAGTGACAACCTCTGTCAAGCTGAGCAAAGAAACAAAGAGAGAACTTGTATACATGCTCTCATTTTGAAACTTCTTCTGATAGGATCAGCTATAGGCCAGTGTGAATTCCCGTGCTGGTTTAGACTGCTAATGCTAGTTTGTTTAGTAGACTAGTTGGTCATTCTTCAACTCCAAAAGGTTTTTCCTTAGGCCTAAATCACACAAAAACTTTTTTTGATGTTACCCTTTAGTGAAAATACCAAATTTATTCAAAGATTGTTTTGAATTATCATCGGTGTTCCTATTTATGAATTAAGAAATACAGAGGACGTACCTCCAGTTTTTATTTCATCCCTATGAGAAGCAATCCAGCACTGGAATTGGTAAATTTTAATGTTTTTCTGAGTGATATAGTTATGGTGTCGATATGGTATGGTGATCATGATATGGATATCATGTCACACTAAGATATGTTCTCTCAAGCACACATAAACTCATGCCCTATTTATCTGCTCTACTGAAATCAAAAAATAAAAAAGCAAACAAATATGTCTCAACTGCTGACATACATGATGCAGAGCTGCAAATGTAGATTATTCAAATAACGCGATTAGAATTACCTGGTTGCCCTTATGCTTTACGGTATCTCATTGTTCACTATAACACCACCTGTTGTTCCACACCTGCCTGCCAACACCCACAAATCCCAGGGCTGCTCCTGTCTGTGGTCTGTTCCCCAGTTAACCTCTGCTGCTAATGAACTTCAGAGAGACAATATGGCCCTGCTGAGATTTATAGTGACCAGGGACTGTCAAGCTCCAAAAATGAACAGAAAGCAGCATAAAAGTACTGTAAAAACTGTCCTTGTGACTTGTGCACTAAATTCCAAATGTTTTAAAGCCACATAATAGCTGTGTGAGGGACAGACTGAAATTTATAACATTCACTGGCAATACAATATCTCATTGACGCATATGTATTATGATGTCAAAAAGTGTTGCACCAGGTTTGAAACCAATGAAAACGAAATGCCATTGGTTCTAGCAGATGTTCATGTGTCTTGAATCAAAATAACTTTCCCTCACTCTTGCAGCATCATCTGTCCTCTAATGACTTGTTTACAGGTGTGAGGGCGGGGCAACCTGTCACTCATATGACGTCACAGCAAACCACAATGATCTAACCATCCAATCAATTCCTGATGGACAACATCAAGTTCCGCCTACATTTTTCCTTGATCCAGAAGCCGTTTCACTCAGATATACGTCCCAATAGGGAAGAAAAGACTAACGCAACTTTCGTTTCATGCCAAGTCTGGCTTTAATGCACTTTAGTGACATACAGTTTACTGACAGAGGTGTTCGAGCTCACTTAGGCTCTCTTTACACCTGGTATTAAGATGAGTTTTGGTCAATCAGATCAGAAGTAAACGAGGCAGACACATACCTATTTATACCAGGTGTTTTAATCTGTCTCTTTTGTCCACTTTCAACCACTTCTGTCCTGATTTCTTCAAGGGGAGGGTCTGTGGGTGGGTAAATGTACGTTTTTTTTTTTCAGATCTTTCAATCTAATGGACAAAATAAGCTCGCACAATTTACATATGAATGTGACCAGAGACGAAGGAAAAACACATGGAGAGCAGCAGCTTTTGTTTTTGCTCTGACAGCCACAAGACCACAATAAACGCAGTGAGTCCGTGTTAAAAATCAGGAATGGTATAAGAACTTTGTGCTTAGTATGTTTTTCGTCTTCAGCCAACAATGTTTAAATCCCATCTGGCTAGCGCGCTTTCCATAAAGTTTGCGCTTTAGGTCAGCAGGCGGAGAGTAGGTGGTCTTCTGCGCTGTTCGAACACATTCAACCTCTACACTACAAAAGAAGTGGTCGAAAGTGGACAAACTTAAACCGTTTTAGACCTTGTTTACACCAGTATTTAGCGTCGTCCACTTGTGATCCGATCAACCAAAATGCATCTTAATACCAGGTGTAAACAGACCTTACGTACACACTTATGCCTTGTGTCCATTCTTATACATTCACTTTATGTCACTTTTTAACCTCTTGTGATGCTTTGTGTGCATACTAACCTCTAAGTAGGGCATCAACCCTGCACAGAAACACAAACAACCGATGAGAGCAGCCTGAGAATTCTGCCTATTATTGGATCTCATGCATTCATCCCTAGTGTAATAAAAAGACATGAGATGATCAGCTTGTATACTACAGATCAAAAACATCTTTCTTTTTCACTCTTTCTTCCTTTAAAAACATAATTATAGCACAAAGACAAACTGACACAAAAATAACTTGAAAAAATAATTGACTTTCCTCTTTCATTTCCTTGTTTCTTCTCTATTAATGTCACATATGATACTTTATAAAGTAAATTATGTTCAAATGAGTAAACTCTTTGGTATAAAACTTTCCTAATGCAGCCTGTTTATGCAACAGTTTTTCAAATCCACATTGTGTCTGATATTCTGTGTGTTTATCAGAGGGCGACAGGGTGTAATTTCCTGTAATTCCTCGGCTATGATGTTAAGATGAAGTATTTTTACCCATGAAGAAACACAAGACATGAAATGATGGGTGTGCAGACAGGGGTCATGGAGGTGTTTTTCAGAGGGAGAGGAGAGGTGATGGCATAGTGTAACACATGAACGCCACACTCTTTAATCACTGAGTCACTGTGGTTTGGCCATAAGACACAATGAAGGGGCTTGATCAAGACAAAAACTGTTGAAAAGGCTGGGATGCTGGTGTTGTACAAGGTTTTTTTTTTGTTTTGTTTTTTAAGTAATAATAAACAGCCAATATCCTAGTAATGTGCATGCTAATAAGCAACTAGTTAATGGTGAGAATTAGACCCTAAACTAAAGTGTTGTCTTTTTATAGTACTTAATTTAAATGTCTATTTAAATGTCTGAAACCTAAAATAAACATTATGTGGTTAAAAAAAAAACTGAATAGTTGTGATATATGAAAAGCACGTCCGTCTCTGGCTCAGTGCCAGCCAAAGTGCCGAAAGCATGTTTGAATTTATCAGTGGCGCACTGAACGTTTTAATCACAACAGTGTGAACGTACGTGTCAAAGGGTTAAAATCAATCACGTTTCTGGGGTGGAGGAGGGACACATTGAAATTAAGGGGGCAATGCCCCCTTTTGCCCCCTCATGGCGCTGACCCTGACTCTAAAGCAAGCACATTTTCTGTACCAAGCTGTAAGGTTAGGGAAGAGTCATACTTGTAGCATTCAAATTAGCAGGATTACATTAACATGATCTTTCCAGCCGTCATTAGGACTTTATTTAGTATGTATGCGTGTGAGTAACCGACAGCTGTGTGCCTGCTGGCCTGTATTGAAGTCACGCTCTCTGTGGCCTGATGCCATTAGGAGCTATCAGCACAGAGCGGCAGGGCAAACCTAATCGAGCTGTTATCTGTCAGCCAGGTGTATGTGTGTAAAGTGGGCTCTTGGGAGAGACACCGGTGGAGAAATTATAGCGCTCATTGATGAAAATTATAAAACGCATACAGAATGACTTATATGCTTCTCAAAGTATGGAGGTAAGGGGCACATGGCAGACTGCCCTAGATCACAAATTTCAAATTCACATTGCTGCCATATTGATGATAAACACAAGTCTTATGGATTTTGATGACTTGGAAAATATCGCACAAGTGTATGAACTACTGTTATGGAACTTAAATGCCATAGTTACAAAAGAAAGGTTTAGAAAAAACAACAACTTGACAATCTTTATCCTCTCATCCGTAACTCTTCTTCTGTGTTCCACTGAATATTAAGGCAGAATTTGTTGGGTTCACTAACTCTTTAATATCCTTTTTTATTTATTCATTTATTTTTATATTACATGTTTATAATCCTTTAATAAAATATTAAAGAATATTTTTGCAGCAGCGTCGTTTACAGATTTTTCAATGAGTGAAAGGGGATCATTATTCAATAAAAACTGACAAAGAGGCTAAATTGTTTGTGTTTTTCTTCATTTAGCATCTGCTACATAAATACAGTACTGGGTTACGAGAGTCCACTTTAGACATTCTACTAAGTAACTTTGCAATTACATGTTAACTAACACTCAGAATATTTGTAGACTGTTAGGTTAGGGTTCTGGTTAGTAGAATAAGTTGACATATAGTTGCAAAGTCACTATAGTCAGTAGAATGTCTGTTGGTGGAGCATCAAAATAAAGTGTTAGATGCAAAGTTACTTGTAGTTAGTAGAATGACTAAAGTGGACTATCAAAATAATGTGTTACCTAATACCATACAATGTACGCTAACATTGAACAGTTTAGATTTTTTTAAAAGATATTCATTATTTTATTCAGCAAAGATGCCTTAAAGTGGTGGATCATTGCGATTTCACTTTTTTAACTTTAGTGTGTAATGTTGCTGCTTGAGCATAAACAGTATCTGCAAAGTTAAGCGCTGAAAGTTTGATTCAAACTGAGATATTGTCTTTTAAATTAATGGCAGTTTAATGCCTACAGTTACGACCGGTTTGGACTACAATGAGATTCTTCCCGGGTTGGTGACATCATAAACCCTGCAATTAACGTAAACACTGCCCATTGGGAACACGCAACAAAGTGGGTGAGGCCATGATGTGCAGCATTATTGAAGTTGTCTACACTGGACGCATGCGGCGCGATGTGACGTGTCAAAAGATAATAGAACCCATTTTAATCAGTGATATTGTCTACACCGTAGACTGTAAAAAACATTGTCTACACTGGATGCGGCGCGGAAGACAGCATCCAGAATCTATACGAGTTCAATGCTGGATTTGCACAAAGGCTGTTACTGAAAGATGAAGCAGTTCCCACTTTAAAAGCAGAAGCTGCTGTTTATGGGCCCCAAATTGTAAGTGTTTAATTGTTTGTACATGTCTTTTAAATGTATAGTTCTGTTGCTATTTTTTGGTTGCATCAAGGACATAAACAAAGACTAACGCAGTTTGGCTTCACTAGCCAGTTAGCAAAATTCTATTGCATAATTCTCCAACAAAAGCCAACAAACTTCTATGTTCATAGACAAACAGTTGTTCATGCTATAAATTAAACGATACCTTTACAAAAATGCTACTACTCAGTCATGTATTAGGCTACAGTAAGGCTTTAATCAGGATAAAACCGTATATTGAAAGCTAACATAAACAGCAGTAAAATTTATGTGACAGCATATCTAAACACTTTGACACAAATACAAACGGAAATACTTACCATTCAGAAACGTCCTTTAAAAGCCGTGCTTGCAGAGGTTCTACTTGACCCTCTGCATCATCACTGATTCGGGCTCAATTTGATATGGCAATATAGACACCATTATTTCCATTTTCACCGAAGCACATGCAACAACTAATGGTAAGGGTCGTGGCGTTTCCGGACGCTTCAACAAGTCACAATACACTGGGCCAGCTAACCAATCTGAGCCCATTGCATATTTCGGAGTGAGTGGTATCATAGAATCAGGAAATCAACCGACCGTTCAAATGACAATGGAGACAGCGGTGTAGAATAAAGGTAAAATATATATGAAAAATACAGTGTTGTTTTTTTTTTAAACAAAGCCTTAAGACATGTTAAACTGCGCCCCATAAACACAGTCAAGCCTAGAAAAAAAACAGTGAACCACCCCTTTAAAATGATCAAAAGTGACAGTAAAGACTTATAATGTTACAAAAGAGTTCTATTTCAAATAAATGCTGTTCTTTTGAACTTTCTATTCATCAAAGAATCCTGAAAAAAATGAATCATGGTTTCCTAAAAACAATTAAGCAGCAATTTTGATGATGGTGATAATAATAATAATAATAATAATAATAATAATCAGAAGAAGAAGAAATGTTTCTTGAGCAGCAAATCAGCATATTAGAATGATTTCTGAAGGGTCATGTGACACTGAAAATTCAGCTTTGCCATCACAGGAATAAATTATAATTTAAAATATATTAATATAGAAAATGGATATTTTAAATTGCAATAATATTTCACAATATTACTGCTTTTACTGCATTTTTGATTAAATAAATGCAGTCTTGGTGAGCATGAAAAAAAAACTTACTGACCTCAAACTTTTAAAAAATAATGAGAATGTTATTATTATTATTATTCGAAATTAAGTGCCACTGGGAACAATACTGATAGTTTGGGATTAAAAGTTTGAAAGGGGGCATGAGGAAAAAAAAAAAAAAAAAAACTCAACCACTGATTTATATAACCTGAAATGTACACACACAGTCAGAGACGGAAGATTTCTTTAACCTACACACATACGCAGGTCTCGTAGACGTCCCCACAGTACTTCTGAACAGATTTATGAAGTGTGCCGTCAAACTAAAGCGTGTGACCCTGTCAGACAGCACAGCCAACATCTGATACACTCTCTTTACAACAGCCAACACACTGAGGAAGAATACAGAGCACTTTAGCTGCATTACACACAACCGCTGCTGTCTTCCAGCACGACTTACTGTTCACTTTATATCTGTTATCCTGACCTAAAAGCAGCTGTCTGTTCTGAGTCAGACATGAAGGGCCTAAGCTATCAAAGGATGATCACATTTATAAAATAAATAGTTCACCTCATGTTCTCCTGGTGCATTCACAACATGTTCCTGATAAATTCACAATACGCAAGAACTTCTTTGTTTGCATTCAGCTAGAAGTCTGGTGCATTTGAAACTACTGAAAATATATTTATACTACTGACATTATTTATTCACCCTCATAACGTTTCAAACTCGTATAACTTACTTTCTTCTGTTTCAAGTTAATAAGTGTTTTACAGATACCATGAATTCATTATACATTCATAAATATAATTGAGTGTTTTGAGGGAGTCGCACCACCTGACATTTTACAACCTGAACCATCCTTGCCCTGTGAAATACGGTCAAATTATCTGATATATTAAGAGGGTCTTCAGGTGTCCTCTCTATGATATAATTTCCTGTTTTGAGTTTTGTTTTTTATCTGCACGTTTCTGCATGGTTTTGTTGGTTGCGGTTTTAAAATGCTTATTATGTAATGAAGCAGTTTTGTTAAATTTTTTTAAGAAATAATAATAAAAGATTCTTTTCATTTCAATTTTTGTTTTATCAATTTTATCAGTTTTTTTTTTTAATTGTCTATGTAGTTCTTGTTAATTTCTTATTTAAGTTTTATTTATCTTTCACTTTAAACTAAAAGAAAATGAGAAGTGATGCCCAGGCAACTAGCTGAAATAAAATAAGTTTACTTTTTTATGTTTTATTTTATTTCAGTTAAGAATTATTTTATTTTAAGTAGCATTTTTTATTATTATTATTTTAGTTTTAGTTAACAATAATAACCCTGGTTATACCACCCTGACATTTTTTACTTTATGCCCCATAAAACAAAATGAATTTTAATTCAGAAATAAAAACATGTTCATAACAGAAACAAGGTTTTCAAGTCAATTAATGTGCGAATTACTTTTTAATGTGTTTTAGAAATAAATAATAGTAGATAGGACAAAAAAAAAAGTGTCATTGACTCATAGCGGACAAGTCAAACAGATTTCTTTTGTCTATTAAAACACACTGTGCAAAGTGAATTTTCTGTTTTATATGAATTATTCCTTTAATGGACCTGTAATGTGGTGGGTTTTGAAAGTAGCTTTTAATGACTTTCTTTGTGGGCAGAAATGCGGCTAACAGAACAATGTGATGATGAACAAAGACATGAGGTCAGATCTCTGGTTTGTGTGTGTGTGTGTTATTGAGCACCACGGTCCCTCTAAAGAGACTTCCACAGCACTGTGGAGTATAATGATAATCTATGTCTGCAGTAAAGGATTAGATTACACTGTTTGAACTGTCACTCGGCATCATTAAAATGAAATCAACCCATTAAGCATATTGATAGGCATTTATACACACACACACACACACCCATCCTGGGCATCACAAAACACCCTCATTAAATGACCTAGAGGAGAGAGAGACACATGTCTTGTTCTACACGGTCCCCACACCCCCCAACACTGCCTCTCTCATCTCTAATGCATTGGTAATTAAAACGTAGCAGCCGCGCACAAGTGTGTGTGTGACACAGCACATCTGTGTTATAGATTACCTCCACTGCTCCTAGCTCACGGCTCAATTTCCCTTCTGAACGGAGGACATTTAGTGAATGCCTTGAATGCAGAACTCTCAATGCATCATGGGATTTGCATGCATGTACATGTGTGAGGTGTGTGTAAGGTCAGAACATCTCTGCTGCTGTCCTGACAGATGTGTGCATGTGTTTGTACACTTGTGTTTGCCTTTAGCAAAGAGACGATCAGTAAACATCCCACTGATCCATTAGGCCGTCACCTCAAACATAGAAACATTTCCTGTCACTGACCTCCAACAAACATGTCTTGAATAAACAGACTGTGATAACATCCCATTCACAGATAATGAGGTTAAAGATCTAGATATGTTGTGAAATTGTTTACAACTGTATTTGATCCATTTTTTTGCAATGCAAACATAAAACAGCCAACGGACAAATGAAGAAATATAGAAAGCAATGAATGTGGTAACTTCATTGCTTTCTATGGGAGATAAAAAAATCCTTTCGGATTTCATCAAAAATATCTTAATTTCTGTTCCAAAGATAAACGAAGGTCTTGGAACGAAATGAGGTAATTAACAGTGTTGGGCATGTTACTTAAAAAAATTAATTAGTTATAGTTACTAGTTACTTCTCACAAATAGTAACTGAGTTAGTAACTGAGTTACATCATTATAAAAGTAACTGATTACCAGGGAAAGTAACTATTGCGTTACTTTAAAAAAAAAAAAAATCAAATATGTCAATTAACTTGAATGCCCCCAATATTAAATATGTCTAAAAAATAAATTATTATTTGTTTAATGTTATGTTTTAAATTCATCTATTTGATTACAAAAAGTGAACAACATGAGTAAGATAGGATACATCATAAGATGCGCAATATATCGGGAGACATGGAGTGGGTCAGACATGATTTTGACCACTTCATTAAGTTTTGTTTTGTAGAAAGCCTTTCTTTAAAGTGAATTTTGTTTTGTAAAAATTGTATCTTCATTTTAATCAATGTTTCATCAACCAATTGCCTGGATTTAATAAATAAGAAGCAAATATAGCAGAAAATATAATCATGACAATATAATCATGGCGCCGGCGTGATCACTTGCACATGAATTGGAGCACGTCTTACAGGCTAAATTAACCGAAACTCAGCGGCTGCTTGCTTAACAGACATGAGAAATATAGCTATAGAAAACTTGAAATGTCTACTTTAAAATGAAATAATTCAAAACAAAAAGAAATAGGCTACTCTCTGATTATATAATCTGAATGAAATGCGCGTCCATGGAGATGATGAGAGTCGGCAATGACAACTTCATCTTTGCAACCGACACGGATTCAGAAAACATTAGTTTATTAATAAACAATTAAAATGTCTCCTAGTGTTTTTGTCACATTCATAATCATTACTTTTGCCAGTTCTTTATGGCAAGCTTTATGCGTGCGCTTGAGTGATATATAGCCTATATTACGTAAACGCTCATTATTATGGTTTATTCTTTCCAGTATTTAAGAAATCAAATTAATATAAATGTGATTAGTCAACTAATGGCTTAAATGAACAACTACTAGTCCAACACACACACCAGAGATAAAACTTTGCAGGTCCTATGGCTGAGAGAGAGCCTACTCGGATGAAAACCGCTTCAGTGAGCTCAATTATAGTAACGCAGCATTTTTTTGTCAGTAACGGTAACGGCGTTGTAACGGGGGAAAAGTAATTCATTTGATTACTCGTTACTGATAAAAGTAACGCCGTTATTCCCATCACTGGTAATTAGAAATTTCATTTTTGGGTGAACTATCCCTTTAAAGGTGAAGTATATAAGATTTTTTTATATTAAAATATATTCTCTTAACCCAGTTTATTGTTCATTGACTACTATTAGTACCATTCATGGGTTTATCCCCCCTAAAAGTGTGAAGATTGAGCCTCCCAGGAACCATCAAAACAGTGGTCCACTCAGATCTGTCAATATCTTTCCAAACTATAGCGTGAGTTTGGGGCGTGGCTACTGTAGCAGGCGGGGCCAGAGGGTGTTTAGCTGGTTTGGGACCATTGCTGATGCGTTACATGGGAAAAGATATTCAGCTTCTGTTACAGAAGTGCAAGCCAAAATTCACTGCATTTAGACTTCAAAGAGTAAACAGGTCATGAACATGACAAAGAGAATGGGGCATTGAGATGCAACGCACTACAATAGCTACAATAGCATACAACATCATCATGCACCCGTTCAGAAAGACAAATGTACCAAAAAATTTTAATGTTGCTTACTTTGATGTGTCCAGTGTAGACAGACTCAAACAGTTGTGGCGAGTCGTGTCAAGAAATAGGCCCGGAGCAGCGAGACGCTTGTGTTCGTGCTCGTGTTCACTCTAGACAGTGTTAGACTACTCAATTGCTTACTCATGACACATAGTAGCACAGAGACATGCCTTCACAAGCACCCGTAAAACATGTGTTTGTGATGTTTGAGGCATGATGCGCAAAAGAGGTGTTTGCAAGGTTGATTGAAAATATGCTTTATTTTTATTATTCTGCTAGGTGCCACTAGTGTCGCACAAACTACATACTTCACCTCTAAACATCAATGCCACCAATCAAGATAGCTCTTTGCTACATGATGTGCTTTCAAGTGGGTTTTTTTTTTTTTTTTGAGAAAAAAAAAAGTTTCAATTGAAAAGTGTTTCTTCAGAAGACTTGGATTAAAGGTATAGTTCACCCAGAAATGAAAATTATCCCATGATTTACTCACCCTCAAGCCATCCTATGTGTATATGACTTTATATGACTTTATATGATGTTCTTTCAGACGAACACAATCAGAGTTAAAAGAATATCCTGGCTCTTCCAAGTTTTATAATGGTAGTGAATGGGGCTCAAGATTTTGAAGCCCAAAAAAGTAATCATAAAAGTAATCCACATGGCTCCAGGGGGTTAATAAAGGCCTCTGAAGCGAAGCAATGAACTATACTAACTGGCTTTTGGCAACAGCCACACACAACTTGAGTCCCGGCGGAAGAGTGACCTCTGACCCGACGTATGACGTAGGATGTAGGAGTAGCGTAAACTTAGCTGAGAGTAGACGCCTCTCGCTGTTCAAACAAATTGGGCTGGGCAACAAACTCAAGCTCTTCTTCTCTTATATCGAAATCCTCTGACATTTCTCTTTAAAAATTCTTGTTTTAGACTTCTAATTTGAGAGTGTTGTGAGAGTGAGCGGTGTTTTGTTTTGCTCTATCCTCTGTGTTTCTGTATTCATTAATTATTATAGCCAGTTATTATAGTTTATAAAGTTTACAAAAAACGTCTCGGTTACGTATGTAACCCTCGTTCCCTGAAGGAGGGAACGGAGACGTACGTCGAACGTGACCGACTGAAAGGGAACCATTGTTTCACTTCAGAAGGCCTTTATTAATCCCCTGGAGCCATATGGATTACTTTTATGATAGATGGATGCACTTTATTGGGCTTCAAAAACTTGAGTCCCATTCACTACCATTATAAAGCTTAGAAGAGCCAGGATATTTTTAATATAACTCTGATTGTGTTAATCTGAAAGAAGATAGTCGTGTACACTTAGGATGGCTTGAGTCAATCATAGGATAATTTTCAATTTTGGGTGAACTATCTCTTTAAACTGCTCAATTCTTATGGATTACTTTTATGATTTCTGTTTTTTGAAAAACATCTTCATTTGTGTTCAAACTATCAGTTTAAGTTCAAGTTGTTGGTCTTTCTGCGAGTGGCTGGTACAATGGAATCAATCTGCTGCTCCTTCACAGTACATCAACAACAGTTCAAGCGTCTGCCTTCTCACCAACCTGTGGAGAGCTGGGTTTAGCTGTGATGTTGAGATAATGAACTGTTTTAATGTCTTTATTCCTATACTGTGGTGACATATTACTCATGTAAAATGCAGCATGGACTGACCTGATGGATGGCGACTATTTGTATTTGATTGATTGCCGTCGTGTAGCTTTCCTAATGGATTTAACAGATTCCACTTCCAAGGGCAGGACCCATTGATTTTACCAATACAACCAATCACAGAGAGCGAGGAGAGACCTGACAGTGTGCCACTAACGCCACGCTTCAAACACACACACATTGCCACCACATGTACTCGCCCTACATGATACCAGACATAACAGTGCGCACATAAGCAGACATTACGGCTGTCTGAAAAATACACAGAATTGATTTTCTCTCTCCATACGTCTTCTTGCTTGATCCCTCCATTTGTCTTCCTCTCTCCTTCTAGACACTGTTCTGTCCCAGGGTGGTCTATGAATAATAACATGTAAAGTAATAAGACTAAAGATGCAAATGGGTTTTTTTCTAATCTCATAACAGCGGGATTAAATGAAAGCCAGATGAGATTTCAGCAGACAGGTTTTGGAGAGGGATGGTTTGGGGGTGAAGATGGACCAATGATCAGTTTGAATGATTTTTTATTTTTTACAGATATTCAAACTTTTCTACTTAATTGGTAATGGTTCTTGAATATCATTGGTAATGGCTAGAATTTATATTGTGTGTGTCTCTAAAGAATTACACTACTGTGTGTTCAAAAGGAAACAGTATTCATGGGTAAATCTTATAAATAATTTACTTATTTAATGTATTCATTGCATTAATTACTTGAATGCATTTTGTTTGAGAAAAAGCATTGCATTAAGGACAGTGAAAGTAAGGTATAGCCCAAAATAATAAAAACAACAATTGTAATATAATAGTAATACTATTGTATGGTTTTTTTGTTGTAGTCTAATGATTTTTTATTATTGTGTCAAAAAGCAGTAAAAATCAAATCAAATTTTTACTTTCAAAAAGCATTAATTTGATTAAAACCCTTAAACATATATAAAAAACATAATTAATATATAATAATAAAGTAAAAAAATAGTAGACTATCTTGGGGTAAGTTTTCTTTCCTATTGCTATTCAATCTATTCTTTTCTCTCACTCTTTGTATACACTTTCAATTAGTCCTCTAATCCATTCCTTTTCTTTTATTGTTTTAGCAGCATTTCTAAACCTCTGTTCATGCAGCACTGTCTCACAGACTTTGTCCATTTTCATTTTAAAAGTATTTTATTGCCATTTATGTTTAATCTACATACAGTATTGCCAAAGCATTAATGCACAAAAACAGTGACAAGAAAAAAAAAAAGGTAAAAAAAAAAAAAATAAAAACATTAAAAGCAACTACATTTTATCAGCTCATACATTTTCTAGGCACAGAACCCACAACCCTGGCATAACACACATAACAATGGAGCTAAAGTAACTAATGTGCTAAAAAAAAAATTGGGTTACACTTTATTTTAAAGGGTTAGTTCACTTTCAAATGAAAATTACCCCAAGCTTTCCTCACCCTCAAGCCATCCTAGGTGTATATGACTTTTTTTCTTTCTGATGAACACAATCGGAGTAGTATTAATAAATATCCTAACTCATCCAAGCTTTGGCAGCGAGCGTTACCAAACGAGTATGAGCTGAAGAAAGTGCTTCCATCCACATCCATCCATCATAAACATATTCCACATGGCTCCTGGGGGTTAATAAAGGCCTTCTGAAGCGAAGCGATGCGTTTGTGTAATAAAAAAAATTTTCCGTTTCTGTTTTTTTTTTTTTCCGTAAGTAGAATATGGAAGGCAGTCTGGCGGAAGCTAGATATTTTACTTCATAACTTGTTAAATATGGATTTTTTTTTTTTTTTTTTTTTTTTTACACAAACGCATCGCTTTGCTTCAGAAGGCCTTTATTAACCCCCCGGAGCTGTGTGGAGTATGTTTATGATGGATGGATGTGGATGGAAGCACTTTCTTGAGCTTCATACTCGTTGATCCCGTTCACTGCCATTATAAAGCTCAGCTGCATCAGGATATTTATTAATATTTCTCCGACTGCGTTGATCAGAAAAAAGAAAGTCATGTACACCTAGGATGGCTTGAGAGTGAGTAAAGCTTGGGGTAATTTTCATTTGAAAGTGAACTAATCATTTAAGGTGTCTGTGTTACAGTGTAACTATACAGTTAAGTACTGAGTAATAAGAATTAACTACGTGCACTTACTATAGGGTTAGTTGCATGTAATTATGCACAATTTATAGTAATTACTATAGTAACTACATGTAACGTGTAACAATGACAGTAAAATAAAGTGTCACCAAAAACTGTAATTGTAATAATAGTAATAATAATAATATATATCACAATTGTGATATCACAATTATCACAATATAAAATAAATATAGGATGAAATAAAATAAACTAAACACTCAGTGCATCTAATGCTCTGTTGTATATGAATATGAAGATACAGTGTCAGTGGTGGGTGATAAATGGGTAGCTAAAAAAAAAAAAAAATTCTGCATCCAATAACTGCATAACTTTAACACATGCATTTGATGTTGCTGCTAAACTGAAATTATGTGCGATGAGGGTTGAAAGTTTTTCAAAGTATTTCTCTCTTATCTAGAATGAAAGAGAAAGTGTGTCTTTCTTTTGTCTGCCTTGTACCCCTTAATTTCACTAAGGGTTTTAGGTGAAGGCTTTTTAATAATTCAGTAACCAGCTTCTCAACAGCTCAAAAACCTCAGCACAAATCCCATTAACAAGCCATGAATTATTTCAACCTTCACATCTGTCCACATCCCCATGTGAACACGCACACACACACACACGCTCAGCTCAATTTGCCTAATGGCCTTAGTCTAAACAGTTTTTTTCTGTTATCTTTTCTGATGTGGTCCTTAGTGAGCACAGCAATATTTCAGTCTGTTTAAACTGCAGATCTGATTGGACTAAACATATCTTGACTATATAGTATTATTTAGGAGTCTCAACACAAACATCAAAAATATTAATGCAAAGTTAGCATAAAAAGAACATGAAAAGGCTTTACATAAAACATGGAAATGCAATGCTAAAAAGTGCCAATACAGCATTTATTTTTTATTATTTTTTTTATTTATTTTTTGGTCACCTGAATATTTCTGCATACAGTAAGTGCAGTTACACACAGAGAGTCAAATATGCCTCTAAATCAAACAGGACTTGAGCTAACTGCTTCCTATGAATGATTTGCTTATAATTCATAAATCAGCTGCCTAGAAGTGGACTCATAAATATTGCTACTGTATTTTGAATTATGTGCACATGAAGGGCAATATTTGGGTCACTGGCAAATAAGAGTCTCAAAAAAAGATTATTTATTTATTTATAAATATATAAGTTACACATACTGTATAATTTTATAAAATATAATTTATAAATAATTTATTACTTTTTATTAAAATGTCATATACTGTATGGCATGATATACATGTATAATAAAAGATTATGGCAAATTACTTTTCATGAATGTCATTATTTTATTGAAACATATTTCTTTATTATGATATCAGTACAGGTGTGTCAACCTGACATTTTTGACAAAAATAAATAAATAAATTTTAATTTAAAAAAAATGCTCATTATAGAAGAGGTCTATTCAAGTTATTGCATTTATGCATTTCTTAATTCTTTGTTAGAATATATATATATTAATCACTTGTAAAAAATAATGGAGGTATGTTATTCATTGATCCTAGAGATACAAGAACTTGCCAGGTTGTCAGTTTTTTATTTTATTTCTGACTTGAATGCATGATGTGGTAATAAGAACTGCCAGAAAAGAGTTTGAAAGCAACAATAGCCTCAAACAGCATTCGGATAGAGAAGACACACACACTTGAATGAAGGTACTTGAATGTATCAGAGGATCCTGCTGCAGTAAGGTCTGCACCTTGCTAGATCCGCACAATTAAAAAGTAATTGGCAAAACCAGCACAATATCTTTGTGTAATTTGTGCATGTAATGAATCCATTATGGCTGGAGGAGCCAGGAAGCCCTGGAGGTTGAAGACACTGAGCTGAAGAAATGAACGGTCAAAAGGGCAGACAAGTCTAACAACAGTCACGGAGCAGGGTAACAACATACTCGAGGAACCCAAGAGCTCTTGATGTTAATGAGAGTAAGGAGACGCTCACACAAGTCATGTTCTTGCATTCAGATACAGCGGGACAGAGTTCAAAGGAATGAACCTGAACAAATAGGTTACGAGACATGACTTTAAAAGTTGGGCTATTTTTAGCTTGACACATTATCTAAAAAAACACAAGATTAACCACATGAAAAGCTGAAACATTGAAACACTGGTCAAGCTTTTTACCCTTTAGCATACTTTATTTTAAAAAGATTACTTATTATGTAAATAATATACTTAAGTCAAACTGAATGTAATGATTTCAGACACTTAATTGAATGTTATTTACAATTAAATGACAATGTATATAGTTTAAATATATATTAAATGCAATTAGTTGAACTTAAGAGTGCTTTTTTGACCAACTGAAGTAGGACATTACACTCAAGTACATCTTTATATGAAATTTCATAACTGCATCTATTGTATTTTAAATATGGTTCAACTGTACTGTCAAATGTACTGACAAGCATTTATGGTAAACAAAAATATTTTTATGTAATTTCTATTGGGACTTGTATGTCATGAGTTTAGATAAATTTGAAATAATGTGTAATGATGAAGTTGCAATTTAGCATATTTAAAATATATTAACTTTCAATGTTGTGTCAAACAACACTACTGCTAAAATTATAATCATGTACTTTACATGTGCTTTAGGATTTTAGTCAACACATAAAAGTAAGTGTATGTATTTAAAACACAGCAAAAAAATAATAAAACATAAAATGTACTTTAAAGTAAAACATTTAATTTGACAATTACAAAGTGGACTTTTTAAAATTATACTTAAGTGCGTTAAGAAACAGTCATGAAAGTTTACTCTCTTTAAGTATGCTTAATATGTAACTTTTGGCCCTCTAGAGGTTAAAAAACAAAACTGCATGCATTTTGCAGAAGAGCTTTGTTTTGGTTGTGCTTTGCCTCTGTGTGACTATGTGGATGAATATGGTTCTTTCTCATAACTAAAAAAGAGAGAGAGATTATCCTACTGCTCATATAATGTTTATTACTAGGCTTAAGAGATATAACCAGTTTAGATGGAAAGGATCTCAAGCTGACTAGCTAAAGGCATTATTGTAGCTATACCCATTAATAGACACAATACTTCCTTGAAAATAAATTCCAGCACAGCACTAAAACAACCATAATCAAATGACCCCTTACAATAGATAATGCTTTACAATGAACTCTGTTAGAGAGGTTCAAACCAGAGGTTCGAGATTTAACATGTTCCATGTCAACCTTTCTCACAACCTATGCCATTCCCACACCATACATATGTCAAAGTGCACTTTTTTTGCAAGAGTTCAGCAGTCTTTATGCAAAAATATTTGCCTGAAGGAATTCTGCAAGATTTATAGAGCTGTGTAAAAAGCATAGATCATTGTATTTATTGTATATTAGAGCATCGTGCAATAGATTTAATCAGCATTTTTTTGTCATATGAGGTCTGACATCCATAATTCAGATGTAAAAGCCTGACCGGCTCATCGTCATCAATCCTGCTAAAGGTCAGAGATACTAATCACACTGGTTAACATCTTACTGAGACACAGCTGAAAAGACAGACATCATTTGGCTGTTTAGCACAGAGGAATGAGCCGAGGTTGTTTTTATGCGTGCAGTAGAGCATTAACCACTCATTATTTCACTCTCATCTATTCTCTGATTTCCTCTAAACAAACACACACACAAACACAATTTTATAGGGAATTCACAGAGTTTGGAGTCGGTAAGATGTTTTATATTTTTGAAAGAAGTCTCTTATGCTCATGATTTATTTGATCAAAAATACAGTAAAACAGTAATATTGTGAAATGTTATTGCAATTTAAAATAGCTGATTTGTAGTGTAATATATTTTAAAGTGTAATTTATTCTTTTGATACAAAGCTGAATTTTCAGCATCATTATTCCAGTCATCAGTGTCATATGATCCTTCACACTGTTAGCCCGGATTTTATATTTAATTTAACAGGGACAATACACTAGGCATTGTTACACACAGACAACCGATGCTGTGTACATAGGGCATATAGAATAAAGGTAGTTTGCAGCCCTCGTAAATTGTATTAGTCAATTTAATTACAATATACTTAAAATATTTAAGTTTGATTGCATTACCTATAATATATAAGTAGATTCTACTAATTTGTGGACATAATTTTAATTTGAAAGTTAAATGAACTCAAATTATGAAGTTTTTCTCCTGATCACACTGGTTTAGTGCTGCGAGTCAGGTAGTGACGCCATTTTGTCGTGGTTGAAAGCGTGTGTGAATTCAAGCAGCTGTTCAAGGAAATTTTTCCTGACATTTACCTTTTTATTGTTTCTTTGTTCCCTTGAGAGAAAATCATTGTTTGTTTAAACGACAGGACATTTTTCAACTGTTAGCTAGCTCATTTTTTCACTCGCATAGTGCGGACATCACACTGAACCCCTGACCGGCAAGTTTGATGGACGTTTTTTCAAGTAAATTAAATTTATCTGGGTTAACAGTGCAGAAATCATTCTAATATGGGATTGAGAAAGGATCTTAAACAAGGATTCGAACTCGACCACTGGAGTGCAGCCCATTAAGCTATAGCTCTGACATTTTTTTTTTTTTTGTAAGTACAATTCAAATAATTCTTATTTCTTTCACACAACAGTAATGAGAATAAGAATTTAACATTACCATACACTGTAAAATGTAATACGCTCTATCTACTCAATAAAATTGTGGCAACAGATTACACGCAATATTACTAATTAAATTCAACATATAAGAATTGAGTTAGAATTAATCAAATGAATTCCTTAAAAGTCACCCATTTAAAATGTGTAAAATTATCAAACACGATTACAAAAACCACAAACTGACATAAAAAGCAAAGAGTCTAACTGCCTCAACTAAACATTGATCACCATAATGGTGACCAAACATTTTCAATAAAATCAACATCAACATCTAATCCTTAATTAATCCTTAATTCTTGTGTTTCTCTTTCCTTCAGTGATTCTGCTTGTTATCAGGTGTCTTCAATGTTGGCAATAAAAAATAAAGAGTTCTTAATTAAATTTTGACGTCTGTCTGTTATTCAGATATTTTTGTTTAAATTTTACTCATTTTAAATGGTTGAGATTTAAGGAATTAATTTGATTAATTCTAACTCAATTCTATTTGTTTAATTTAATTAATAATATTGCTTGTAATCAGTTGCCAAAATTTTATTGAGTAGATATAGCGTATTACTTTTTATAGTGTCATAAGAAATACTATTAAAAATAATACCTCAATGCAACAAATTTTATTGATCCTAAAATAGGATTAACTTTCTTTAAGCAATATATAATTTCTCATTTCTTGCTTCTGATTTTGAGGTGAAATTTATCAGGGACGTGTTCCTGACAGGTTTTCGTGAGATTCACCCTCTGGCTCCAGAGCTTAGAAGAAAAACTCAACCCAAAATATTGAGCATAAAAAAATTTATTAAAAGGCTGAGAGAGAAAAAAACTGCCAAAGCAAAACTAAGAGATAAAGAAAATAGACATTCTAAACCCAAGAAAGAGTGTTGGAGAAAAAGGGCAAGAGATACTAGAATAGACTCAATTATACTGAGAGAATAAGAGACAGACAGTGAGAGAGAGACAGCACTTTTAAGTCATACTATAACACTCTAAAAGTAATTACAGAGAAGTGGAGATAACATACTCCAGGTTATATGATGCCAGAAATCCACCAACACTTTCAGAAGTCTCTCAGATTAAGCTTAAACTCCTGAAGGTTAAATTCAGACTTAAGTGCTGTGCTTCAATCTGACATGAATCTTCAGCTCTGAGCCCTCCAGGGCTTCTGTGACCCGTTCACCGTTTGACCTTTTTCTCCCATGTGAGTTCACCCCAGAAGGCTTAATCCAATGTGCTTTTTTCATTTCTCCACAGATTAGTCCAGTTGGATCGCTCCAAAAAATGTCACTAAGCATACTTTTCAAAACCTTCCTTATAAAATTTTTTTCACAAAATATGCATGTAGAAACAATACATAATGTGATGATAGTTGAAGGTCGATGGATGACAGAGAGGAAGCTGGGGACATTCATTGTGTGGAAAAGAGCAGCTTGGACATTCTGCTTGATATGTCCTTTTGTAAATTAACACATTTTGATCTTGTGTATTCCACACACACACACACACACACACACCACATGTCTGAACCAAATGCTGTGATAAAGACATGGCCTTGTACTTCATTTGAAGAATTAGTTTGAATGCACTGACTCGCCAACTTCAACACACACACACAAACACAATTGTTGTTCATCATCCAACAAGCTAAGAAATTCAGCTCAGCACTGCGCTCTATATAGTCACAGTCGTCATAAATAAGAGTAAATCTGCCTAGCTGTCCATACAAATGCTAATATAGATCATGTATAATGATTTCGCGCTCTTTTATGCATGCACGCAGAAACACAAAAGTTGTAACATTTCAGAAGGGAAAAAGGGTGAGAATTACAGAATTTTACAGTTGCACATATACAAACAGCATTTTATCCTATGACAAAAGACTACAGCTATTTTAGAGTGAGGAAAAACTCTGTATATTAAGACTAAAGGCCTTAATACTGTTACCTTTAAAAGATGTGTTGGATTTGATATTATGATATATAACAATATAACAACCGAGGCTCAATGGGAAAATGTGCCTGTGGTGATACTTCTGCAAAATAACATGATGCTTTTTGCATGTTTCACAGCAGTTTTAAAATGTAATGTCCAGTGAGTTGCACTAAAAATTTAATGCTCTATCACATTAAAAAATAATGTATCAACTATGCTAAACCTAACCAATAGTGTTAATAAAGGAAAACATGGTATTAAAATGCATTTGCATTCATACTCTTTTATCTTCTTTCTCTTTTATCATGACTTGTACCCAAATGCTCCACATCACAAGTGCAATGCTGTACCAGGTGGGTTAGAGAGCAAGTTTACTACATCAAAAAATCCATACATATGGAGCTGGTTATGTGATGCAAACACCAAAATGTATTAGTTTACAAATAATGCTCAACTTTTCCTTGAGCTTTTGATATATAAGAGGTCATCATACTATAAGAATATCCTGTAAGTTTCAGAACTGAAAACTTCTTTGTTAGTCCAATAAAAGCTTTTATTGACTCCAGGCCCAGCGAACGACTCATTCCGGAATGTGCCTATCACAGATAGGTGAAACGCTGCCTCCGCATAAGAAATCAAAGCCTACTTCATCATTGCAACATTAGCCCCGCCCACTGGCATGTTAGTGAGATGCCGAGGAGAGAAGAGCGATACAGGACTAGAAATATTTATTACCTTTCAAAAGGATCCTAATGCTAGGAATATGATTATTTATTTTCAACAATGTGAATGTCTCAAATTTGGTAAATTTCACTGTGGATTCTTTGGTAAATCAATCGCATTTTGGCACAGGCTTTGCAAGAAGACTTTTACAATATGGACTCGACAGTAATGCAACAACATGTAAGTAACTGTGTTAATTCTAATGCCTGATCTGATATGTAATAATTCATGTACAGTCAGATTTTCTTTGTCTATGTGTCAGTAAGTCAAACCAGTGACTAAACGGTCAACTTCATGTTGTTTCTCTTAGTAGGATGAAAATAATGTTATTTAAACATGATTAAATTATATATAGAAAGCGAACAAAGAACGCTCCCTTTACAGTCAATGGAGCTGTCAATCAAACAACACAAGTTTATCAGTGACTGAGTTCAGGACTTGCGCCCTTTTTTTTAAACAAATATCTTAGGCTACGTTCACACTGTCAGTTTTTGGGATTGACAACCGCATTTACTTACAGGTGTGTCTCAAAATTTCCTATTCACACAGCAACTTACAGTAGCGTCTAGAACACTGTCTGTATGAACATGAATTTGGAAAAGAAACACAAAACTGACGGGAGCCGCTCCGGTGGAGAACAGTGACTGGATTTAACACCTTAAGATGAAGCACAGCTCATTTCTCTTTCGCTGTAAGTTACCGAAAGCAAAACCACACACAAAACACCGGCTCTCTCGCTCTGTATGACGTGACAGACGACTAGCTGTCTAGTGCGGTTCTGTTCACACAGTGCGAATATTCTGAGAATGCGGTTGTGAGTCCTGAAAATTTACGGGTGTGAGTTCGGTTATAAAATGCGGTTGTCACACCCGTAAATAACCGTACTGTGTGTGAACGTAACCGTATTAAGGACTCAAATACAGGACTGACAACCGTATTCTGCTGCTATATGAACTTGGCCTTAGTTACATCACGTTTGCAATGTTAGTTATGATGAAAGCATTCGTTAGGGTGCAGAAATTGAGCTGCAATGACGAGATCACTGCTTTCATGGGCTCAACAGCATGTCTGTAATTGGCTACAATGTTCATCACTGCAACCTTTCATGCCATGATCTAAATGTAATGCTAAAATCAACACTTTTCACAATTAGTTAACCTTGAGAGCTGTAATACTAAGAGTTTTCAAGAGAGTTCCACATAGAGAGTAATACTTAGCTATTTCATATGCAAAGATCTAGTCAGCCAATCACAGCATTGGGCATTTACACTGAAGTCTCACAGCAGACACACCCCTTAAAGCAGAGTGTCCAAATAAAAGGGCTAAAATCAGGGTAGGAAAAATGCCTTTTATTTCTAAATTATGACAATTTTGATGTAAAACAGATACTAACATTATAAGTGCACCCCAGGAAACATTATAAAACAACACAGGTTATGACCCCTTTAACATGTTTTGAGGTCATAACATAGTATTGTTCAAAGAACCATGAAATCTTTATTAATTAATGTGAAAAGGAATCAAAGTTATTGGTGTTTTACTGCCACAAGTGTTAATTTTAGTCAAAAACTGCAGTGAATTGTATGTGTACAGCAGGTAGCGTGCATATTCTGTACACTCAACTCGCACACGTGCCTTGAATTTTTGCTGTACTAATTAGTTTGTCTACAAGTTGGCAACACTTGCCCATTGTTTCATAGTTGAAAAAGAAAAGTAACAACAACAACAACAACAACAAAACTATTGGATACACAACAACAGTCTGTGTGTGTGTAAGAGGTTTAAGAGATAGCAAAATTTCTAGTTTAGGAGAGTACACAGACATTTTTATCTCTCATAACTTCTGGAGAGAAATAGCTTAGAAACATGATAAAGATGAAACTTTCTATTGGGCATGTATCGATTGCCTGTGCTTGCGAATGCTTTTAAATGGAGTATCATTTAAAAAGGTTGTGTATTTGGCTGTATGTACACTCTATGTATTCATTGTGATTTAGAAAGTGTTGACCAGTAACACCTAATGCTTATTGACGCTGGTTAAATGATGCTTTATTTCTTGGTAGTCACACAGAGAAAGATTTTAGTGGATTTAGAAGTCAGATAGAGCAAGTTTTGACGTGTTCAATCATCTGAGTGAATTACACTTGATGTGCTTGGTAGTATGACAGAGGTTTATTGTGTTTGGAGTTAAATAGAGTGAGGCATGATGTATTTAGCAGTCTAACGGAGGTTTGGAGTATTTGATCGTGATGGCACTCAAATGCACTGCTGAATACTGATGAAGTACAGACATGCCATTTCAATTCATGAGCTGTCTGCTATCAAAACAAAGCCTTTTAACACAGCTTGAGTAGATGTGTCCATGTTCAACACATTTATAAATGTATGGAGGCTTACGGTGGTCTCTTTCGTTCTGTTTTTGTCTGCTCTTTTGTCTTTGTCCTAAGATGTTTATAAATTAAATGGGGGTATTTTTTTCACTGACAACTTTAGCAATTTCTCTTTACTTTTAATCCATCGGGACAGGGAGCCGACAATCATCTTGAAATAGAAAAGTAATTATGGCACATCTCCTTTGCCTGATGATATAGGATAATTACTTTTTTATTCTCTCACTTGGACAAAAATGCACGCCTGGTGTTCGGGGAGAGACGTAACCCACGGTGAACAATGTTTGATTGATGAGGTGACTCATTTTTCTGTATGAAGTGATTACAGATCACAATCTGAGGCTAGCACCTCTCCAACTCTCTCGCTCTCTGGGTCTCCAATTTGCCTGACTGAATTTGGTGTCAAAACTACAGGCACGGAAAGGAAGGGAGGGGGGATACATTTTAGAATATTGTCATTACTTCAACATCAGATACTTGTGTCTCAAGTGGAGGGCACTCATTTACAGAGCTGAGCTTTTATCTGGGGGATGAACGAGACATGTGTTCAGCATACACACATCTGATGGTACAATCAGAGAGGGACAATGGTAGGGGCCGATTTATCTGTCTTTAGCTGAGAGGCGCTTCTGCCTGATAATGACAGTGATGAATGCACTCACATCCGCCATTTGATACATTTGTCCTGACTTCCATTTCTGAAGACAAGAAAAAACACGCTATCTGAAATTAATATGAATTTTTATTTGTGTGTGTGTGTGTATGTAGCTGTTGAACAACAGTGACTGAGAAAGGGACAAAACTTAAATTGATGACTCAGATTTGATCTGAAGGGTGAGATGTATTGTGAAGCACCATTGTTAGCCCTTAGCGATCCAAACATATAGGGCCCTATTTTAACGATCTAAGCTCAAGGTCTGAAGCGCATGACGCAGGTGCACTTAGGGCGTGTCCGAATTCTCTTTTGCTAGTTTAATGACGAAAAAAAAAATGTTTGGCTTGCCAGGCGCATGGTCCAAAAGGGTTGTACCTGGTCTCTTAATGAGTCATGGGTGTGTTTTGGGTGTAACATGCAATAAACCAATCAAAGTCTCAACTCCCATTCCCTTTAAAAGCCAGTGGCACTTGCACCATGGCGGATTCGCTATTTACATGGCGGAATTTGCAAGCGGAAAGACGGAACGCTTCTCTAGAGAGGAATCCTTTTATTTTAAATATTTAAAAATGTTTGTGTGCTGCTGCGCGTGTGTGTGTACCAACCAGAGTGTAGCGCGTTGTGCACCCACATATAGGTGCATATTACTAACGCGCTCTTTAAATAACAGAAAAAATACTGCACCATTGACATTAGACCAGGTTTTTGTTGGTCAATGGCGCAGTCGTTTTCAGTAGCTTCAAAATAGCAACACGCCAACAATGCACCTGAACACACCTTGTTTTCAGACCAGCACGCCCATGGGCGAACAGATGGGTGCGAGTGCATTTGCTATTTAAACAACATGGAGCAGGACGTGAAAATGATATCTGCGTCGGGCTGAAACTAGCAAAAAACACTTGCGTAGCGCCTGGCGTCGCATTGTGCTGGTGTATGATAGGGCCCATAGTGATATAGGTTATTAAAATTGTGATAGTTATGCATATTATGTTTTGGTGTTAGAAAAGTTGCAACTAGATCTGTCAAAAATAATTAATATTTTGTTTAATGCATTAAAAATATTTAACTCAATTAATGCAGCATGTAGACTTGTCATATGATCAGCCAATCATTCATTCGTAATCTGATTAGGTAACCTGTGTTACTTGTAATGCGTTACCCCCAACACTGAGCGCACACAATACCTCTGCACTTACAATTTCACTCAACAATAAATGGGAAAACAAAGTAACTTGCATTACTCATTTGAAAAAGTAACTCAGATATTTTGTTGTAACTTTAAAAGTAATGCGTTACTTTACTCGTTATACTCGAAAACAATAATCTGATTACATAACCTGCGTTACTTGTAATGCGTTACCCCCAACACTGGTCAGCTGCAATATAATACAAATAATAAATTGCAACTAACCATATCAGTGTGTATAATTAGAACAGCACCATAAACTGGCTAATCCTCTTTTAAAAGAGAGACGAAAAAGCTTCTTATACATATTGTTGTTGACATTAAAGGTCATGTGTCCAATCAAACTCTACAGTATTATTGGGGCAAATTGCAAATTCAACCAACCAAATAATGTGTGCACCAACTTGGACAATAAAGTACTACCAACAATTTCAGTGTTTGATTTTAAAGGATATTTGAATGATCTTTTGTATGAACAATTTTGAAACTGTGTTGCATCACCCCCTAATATAAAAATCTATGTAAAATCTATGAATTTTATGACTTTTTATGAAAATTTTACCTTATTCCACAAATGTACAGATAATGTACACATTATGTCTGTTTGTTTTATTCAGTGGGGTGTACAAAGAAATCACACAAATTCCTTAACTGTAATTGACTTATTGTTATATTGCTAACTTGATTCCGTATTATCTGTCTGTGTCAAACATGATAACTAAATATAATAAAAGGCTTTACAGATTCCTCCAAAACAAGGTTAAAATGTTCCCTGGGCGGCGTTTTGGTGGTACGCAGATAAAAGCTGCTAGAGCATCGTTTCTCTTGTGTGTTTGACCTGTATCAGCGAATTTCACCTGAAAAAAAAAATATCTAAGGAATCTATAAAGAACTAAATCACCTACATTATTCTGTCCACCTCTCTGATATACGGAAGAGCGAGATCCACTGCATCCCCAGCTACATATCCAGTGTCCTGTCTGACAGCTGATAAATGTGTGGCTGCATTCTTCACCTTGTTACTCACAGCTCCTCCAATGATGGGGGCTTTTGGCTGTTTAATACCTCTGAAATACAATTATTCCTTTATTGCTGCATTCTGGGAGCGGCAGAGATGGATGGCAGTAGTAGACTCTAGTCGAGAAAAAAACATGTTTAAAAGCAAAGTCAGAACATAAAGAACACCACCACGCTGTTATACCATGACACCAAATGTCAAGAAGTCAGAGCTGAGAGTGAGAAATGCATGCAGGGAATTTTAGAAGAGTCAAACCACATAATGTGGAAATACATACCCTGCATCATATCCTAATATGAAATCACTCTAACCTATGATCCCCGAGGTCAGTCAAGCAGCAGTGTTGAACATATCAACAACAAAACTATCCTATCGTTCATTCTGCAACAGTTTCTAAAACCTAAAATACTAAAACATCCATTATGGTGCCATCCTAATTCTTGATATAAGTTACATAATTTAAAGTTGATATTTTCTGTCAAATTGTTTTCAGACCTAAAGGAATGCCACAGTATTATAAAAGTAGTTCTTATGACTGTCAGCGAACAGATCATAATTCAGTGAAAATTCTGTAGCACTCAAATTTCATTTGTATCTTATGTGAATACATGACACTCATTTCTTTGTCTAGATCTATTACTTTATTCAAAAACACATTAAACAAAATACAATTCATACATAATATGCCTCTTTTATTAAATTTCTGAATTCAAATTAATGCCTATACTTTTTTTGCCTATAATTAAAAAGATAAAATACTTGAGGAAAAAAAACCTTATAAAGTAGTTAGGCAATTATTATTATTTCTTGGAAACAAAAAGCCTTACCTTGAAAATATACACTGTATATTTAAAAAGGGAAATATTTTTTTTACTTTTACTTGATAGTTAGACCAGATGACCTTTTCATCAGTCATTCAATTTAGACCTTTCTTGAAGGGAGTGTGACTCCCTTTTCAGTAGTTTAGAGGTTAAAAAGACATTAAGCTAATAAAACTGCATCATTCCATTAAGGGTTTGTAAAAAAATTTAAAAAGAAATTATTACTTTTATTCAACAAGGACACATTAAACTGATCAAAAGTGACAGTAAAGCCATTTATAATCTTACAAAAAAATTCTATTTCAAATAAATGCAGTTATTATTTTGAACTTTCTATTTGTCAAAGAATCTTGATGCATCACAGTTTCCACAAAAATATTAAGCAGCACAACTGTTTTCAACATTGATAATAGTAAGAAATGTTTCTTGAGCAGAAAATCAGCATATTATAATGATATCAGAAGGATCATGTGACACTGAAGACTGGTGTAATGATGCTGAAAATTCAGCTTTGCCATCACATAAATAAAATATATTTACAGAAAACGGTTATTTTTAAATAAATTCAGCCTTGGTGAGCATAAGAGACTTAAATATTTAGCACTTTTTTAAATCTTACCGTCCCCAAACTTTTAAACGGAAGTGTATTTTGTTCTGACAGTGTGATTGAGTGTGCTACATAAATAACAGAGAAAGTGATTCTGAGACTATTAATTAACTAAATAATTGTCTATTAACACTTTTACAACAACACTGCCACGTTTACAAACATCCCCTGTTGGCGAGGCTGATGTTGCATAAAGAACCGTTGTGGGAACCCTAATTTGTACAGGGTCACAGAACAAAAGACTCAATGGAAGTATTTTCGCTGAATGTTTGGCGATGCAAAGCACCCTTCTAAGATGAAAAAAAGAAGGAAAAAAGGCCCTCCTTCTTTCATTCTTTCTTCATCTCGCTCCTGGTTTTTGAATCCTCCATTCAGACAGCGCTCTACCCTGCAGTGAATGGCTTGTGGGTTCAGTCTTTGGATTTGAATAGCAGAGAATAGCCCAGCTTCTGCATTCTCCTTCAAACACAATTAGCTATGGAGGGCTTGAGTCTGTCCTCCCTACATTTAGACTGTGTTTGATGGGTCGCCAGACCCATGACTTCATCCAGCCTGGATACCGCTAGTCGCTATTGCAATGCAAAACAGGAGATGCCTTTCGCAAACTGCCTCCATTGCCAAATCCGGAGGGGGAAGAAACAGTCTACCGCAGCCTTTAACCAGACCATCATTGTGTGAAGGCAAATAATGTGTTTATTTTGTGCAGGCCAGATTGGAATTTCTGAATGGCCCATATGATGGTGGGAAAGCTGGTGGAATCTTTACGACATGCAGAAGAAAAAGGCATAAAAGAATAAAGAATTGAACAATGAAATAAAATACAGGTTTGGAGGTTGAGATCTGCCTCAAAGAGTTAAGCACCATGACAAGTGCATAATTTCCGTATTACTAGTGTCACTAAATGAAAATTTTCAAAACTAATGAGTGCTTCTTGAATAACGAGTCCTTCTGTTTTCCATTTGTCAAACAAACAGATGATGCCATTTGTTGATTAAATGTGACAGACTGGTCAAGATGCTCAGTGTGTTAATTGTGCTCTCTCTAAAAAATTATGAAGGTATTTTCTGTATTGATTTTTCACAGGTGTTTTACCCATGCTTCGAATTACGCATGGCATTATGCTGTGTTTGAGGGTTAAAGCAAATATCTGTTCACGTAACACATAATGTCCTGGCAGAAAATTGCCAGTACTTTTTCCATTTTACAAATGATATACAGCGCCACTTTTTTGGAAATCAACCTACAATTGGCTTACTGTGATTCCAAAAAGTACTTTACCACCCAAAAAATTACATAATTGACATTTAAAGGATTGTAAAAATCATAAAGGAATGTTCTGGGTTCAATAATGGTTAAGAAATCAATTTAAAATATGAGCTGCACATTTGTGCTTTTAAACCTTTCTGAATGTCTAGCCCCATTGACTACCATTGAAAGTCCATTGTTACTGCAATATGTGTTTGCTTTTACAAACTAAGTCTTTTCTGTAGTAATTTTCTGTAGTAATTGACAACATGCCACAGATGCTGCTTCACTTCCTTTAAGAGCAAACACAACATATGAGGCAAAGGTGCCTCAGAATGACATTTTACTGCTCTACATGACATTTTAGTATGCAAACACGAACTTGGGTTTTATATCAAGCATAATTCAGAGAGACAATATAATGGCCATTTCATTTGAAGGGATAGTTCACACAAAAATGAAAATTCTGTCATTATTTACTCACCCTTATGTTGTTCCAAACCTGTATCTGTTGAACACAAAAGAAGATATTTTGAAGGATGTTGGTAACCAAAAAAATACTACTACCATCACCTACCAACATTCTTCAGAATATCTTCTTTTCATTTCAAGAAATTCATACAAGTTTGGAACAAGTGGTTGAGTAAATGATGACAGAATTTTCATTTTTGGGTGAACTGTCCCTTTAATGTGGAAATGGAAGTGTAGCTTAGTAGCCACTAAGATCTTAAAGAGGACACATGTCCTTCAATTCCCATCAGTGCCATTGCGAAGTACATCACACTAAAGGGTAGCTGACGCGTAACATGTCCACAGCCCTTACCGGCAAGTGCTTAGTGCACCATTTGGGACTGGACCATTAAAGAACAAATGTTCCTTGTAGCTTCACAATTAGAGTTAGTTCAACCAAAAATTATAACTGTAAAGCAATTTTTGAGTTTTCTCAACTTGTTGTATTCAGGTTTGTACAACAAAAAGTTGAGAAAACCTAAAAAATTTCCTACAAAAACAAGTTGAGAAAACTCAAAAATCTGCTGAAGTTTGTCGCCTTAAACTTTTAAGTTTTCTAAACTTTTGATTTTTTATAGTGCTGTATGACTTTATTCATTCTCCAGAAATATCTTCAAAAAACAAGATTTTTTAAAAAGTCTCACTTATGCCAATGTCACGCATGACCTTTCCAATGTGATTACATAATGCGTGGCGCATCGCAGAGCAGTGTAAGATGAGCACTTGTGGTTAAAAAGTATATCATTTATTTTATTATTTTTTTAGAAAATGACCAATCGTTTCACTAGATAAGACCTTTATTCCTCGGCTGGGATTATGTAGAGCTCTTTGAAGCTGCACTGAAACTGACATTTGGACCTTCAACCCGCTGAACCCCATCGAAGTTCACTATATGGAGAAAAATCCTGGAATGTTTTCCTCAGAAACCTTAATTTCTTTTCAACTAAAGAAAGAAAGACAAACATCATGGGGGTGACATGGAGGTAAGTAAATTATCAGGAAACTTTTAATTCTGAAGTGAACTAATCCTTTAATACTGTAAAACTGCTTGCTTTGAAGCGATCTTTTGTATAAAGTGCTATATAAATAAACGTGATGTGACTTGACTGGAGGGCCTTAAAGAAAGATACAGGTTTGGAATGACTGAGGGTGAGTTAATAATAACAGAAAATAGCCTCATTTTCGGGAGAATTAGCCCTTTAATTACAGAAAGATGTTAGAAAAAATAGCATGTATACAGTAATAACAAAAAATTATTGCAAAATGCTGTTTAAAATAGTTTTAGATGGAGTATAGCATGTCACACCCCAGTACATGTCAACCTCCCAAATGTATTACAAATCAAATACCCATAAGACACAAACCTGCTCTCAAAATAGTTCAGAAGGGCACAGATCAATAAAAATGAGACACCGAAAGATATATAAAATACAGTGGGACACAAAGAGGAGCTGACAGTTATATGATTAACACTGACTGGAGCCAAAGCATCTACACCTCACTACAACAAAGCACTGAGGGCTCCCATGGGAGGTTGCATTGGTAAATGAGACGCAGTAAAATAGAAACTTGCCTTGCCAATATATGTGCATGCAAGTGTGGGTGTGTGTTTACTTCAGCACCAATTACAATGCTTCTTGCAGACGCATCTGATATAGAACTGGTGAATAAATAAATATTTAGCACTATTATAAAATAGCAGAGCAGATGACACAAAGAATGAGACAGTGACTCTCCAGTCAAATGCAGGATGAGAACAAAGGGTGCAGAAAGAATAGAGCAGACAATGAGAGCTCAACAGATGCAAGTGGAAGAAGAAAGAAGTAAACCGGACATCTGGGCAAATTTACATGTCTTGACAATCCACGCACAAAGAGTTGACTCTTTGTTGACTCAAAAAGAGTAGACAAAAGAGGAGTGTTTAAAAGAGCACTATATTAAAGAAAGAGTTGTTGCTGTCATTGTTTTGGTGTTGTTGGGGGAAAAGTAAGGTTCATTTTAAACTATTACAGTAAACAGAAGGCCATTCAATAACTTTGCTTTCATGCACCCAAATTATCCGTTTATAATCAGATTGATGGTTCAGTCTGACCGAAAAGGCTTCATGTAAACACCTCAATTAATCCAACTGAACTCGATCTGAATTAATTTTCGATCGGATTGAAAGGGGTGGTGTAGATCGAAAATAATCTGATCAACAGGAAAAAATTTAAACGCTTGAATCCTACGGAGCCCCGCACATGACATTTTTTTTTAAATCGTGGCCACTAATTAACAATTCATTCCCATGATTACGTCAGCATGTTTTACTAATTTGTTTCCTCGTTTTAAATAAATTGTGCACAGGATATAATAATTTGCTCCCTCGATTTAATAAACAGTGGCCATGCTGTAATAATTTGTTTTCTTGTTTTAGTTAAATCACAACAAAGGAACAAATTATTTCAGCGTGCCCATGATTTACTAAAATGGGGGAATGAATTCTTACTTTGTGGCCACTATATTATATTATATTATATATATATATATATATATATATACTGTATATATATATCCGCATGATGCAAAAAT
Organism: Hypophthalmichthys molitrix; assembly: GCA_037950675.1. NCBI lineage: Eukaryota > Metazoa > Chordata > Actinopteri > Cypriniformes > Xenocyprididae > Hypophthalmichthys > Hypophthalmichthys molitrix. The sequence goes on along the minus strand of CM075496.1, from coordinate 38,420,172 downwards.
ACGAATTTGCCAAAACGGTGACATAATGTGCATGTGTATTATGTGTTCAGTCTATAGGCGTGTATAGTTTCTTTACAAAGTGACATCGCCAACTATTGGCCTGGCAGTGTTTTTAATCGTTTTCATGGATCCGTGTGAACGGGAATCATTTTGACAATGTTGTCGTCTGTACTTTTACATTTTTTACAAACTTTACATTTTTAGTACATTGTTGTAGTGTAAACGAACCCTAAAGAATGTGTGCATGTAAATATACTAATGTGGGTTCGGGAACAAGCTGTAAAGGGAACAAGCAAATACTGTTAACCTTGACTGGTAAACACCAATGTGTTGCCATGGAGTCAGTGAATAAGCAAAAGGTCACGGTGGGTGGCTGATGGAGGTAAAACCACAGAAAACAAAAGACACAAAGAGAAGTGAGCTATTAAACTGTTAAACAAAGAAGCATGACCACACACACACACACAGGAATCCTTACATGAGGTGCATTATACAGTAGAAGCATTACTGACGATTGATGCAGTGACTCATATTTGTATGTTAATACATAATTTCAACCACCATTATCCACTTTGACCTTTAATTACATGTTTTATGCTGGCTTGTTATTTGACATTTTGCCTTGACTTGTTACTTAACAAGCGCTCTTCTTCTTTGTGTCATTCTCTCTTTGAATATATAGAGATATAAACATATAATATTCTCATTGACAAATGGATAATTCACCCTTCTCCTGGAGTTTGACTGACAGGCGATCTGACCTAATCATAACACTGATATTATGCTCCCCTGTTGCTATCTGCCATTTTGTCTGACAAACAAACCAGACAGTAGAGTTAGTAGATTAATATTGGTCGACTTGTACTTGAAAAATGATGTCATGTAATTCTGCAGTTGAAACAACATACCTTCTCATGTTCATTCATGTTTATTTCATGCTATAACTAGTAGTAAAGAGGAAGAGATGATCAGTTCATGTGCCGCTTGAACTGAGGCGCTACAGAGATCTGTTTTGACTCAATAAAGAGCCAAAAAAAGGGTATTTATTGAATTTGATTTTCTTTAAAAATGACAAAATTTGAAAGCCAAAAAGTAACCTGCTCTGTCTTGTTTTCACTGCGCTAGAACATTCTTTCTTTGCATCGTCTCTGTATGAAGATATAGAGCAAATACTTCGCAGCGAGTCGTGGAGGGAAAACTTCAGATTCAAAATCCCATTATAATCGCATTATGACGGTTCATGTAAACATACATTGACATGTGCTGTGAAAGTGCCATGGCTGGTACCAAAAACTTGTCTGATTTAGCAACAGTAACTAAGAAGGGCGGGTCTTTGTGAAGGGTCAATTGACACTTGAACTTTAATATATATATATATATATATATATATATATATATACGTAATACTTTTTTAACAGGAATACATTTTTCAGAAGGCCAGATGTTATATATATTTATTTATATTTAACCTGTTTTTTTTTTTTAAATAATTAATTAATTACAAAACAATAATATACAAAAACAAAACAGAACATATTGGATCACAACTGCCCCCATTTGGCAATATTTTCCAGAATTAATGATCCAGATTCATTTACTCTTATTTTCCCTGAGGATATCTGCACTCCTTAGAAGTTTGGCATTAATTATTTTTTGTACTTGCCTGCATGTCTTTTTCTTTTCTTTGAGGAAAAGCATTTCTCCACACTCTTATATACATGAAAATGGCACGAAATGGCTCCCTAAAGCTTCCCTTCTGTCTTTTAATCCTTTTTTAAATTCTTATCATCTTTTTTAATATTTTAGATTAATTTCTCTATTCCAGATCAATTAGAGTAATTATTGAAACATGTATGTCATTGATATGAGCTACCATGGGGCGCTTCTGGCTCATTCATCCTAATACACCAGCAGGCCACCAGCATACATACAACATCCCAGAAAGCAGTGCCAGCGGTAATTCAGTTATCACAAACACACACACACACACACAGTCACATGCGAGGCTGTTTACCTCCCGTGCCAGATTGTTTCTCAGTTTTCATTAAGTTAAGCATTGAGCGGAGAAGTACGACCTTCACATACGCAAAGAAACCCAAAGAGAGAAAGAGAGAGAGCTTTTACAGTGATATACCGCTCCCACCCAAATCACAAATGGTATTATGGAAAGTGGATATAAATATTCAACAGCTGGTTAATGAGAAGCGCATAAATATCATTTACATGGTCAGATATATTAAATGGAATTGTATCAATACAAGCAGCGAAACTAAAGTGATAAATAATGAAGCATATTTATGCATGAGGGTTTGTTTAGATTCCCATGCAATCATGATTATTAATACAATTTCACCTAAATGTTTGTTAAAAAATATCAGTAAACTCATGCACTGCTGTTAGCAATGACAAAATCTTTTTGAAGATAAACATTTCAAAACTGCCACCACCGATTAAAAAAACATTCTTCACACTTCACTTCACACTGGAATAACAACTGAAAAATACACTTTAAAAATGAAAGTGTGTGTATGTCATATTCTGTGCATATGGAGGTTGATGATGTCAGGAACAAGATTTTTTTTTTTTTCTTGGACCAGCAGCAGAGAGAGAGACATTATTAGTGTTTCTATGTGCACTCTAAAATTGTTTACTAATGTACTGTGCACTGCACACTACTAAGTGTACAATGTATAGCCTACTGCATATTATTTTTTTTTAAAACTTGATAATAGTGACACCCAAAATATTCGAACTACTTAAAAATGCATGAATCACATTGCAATGGACAAATTAATTAATGAATGAATTAATTTTTAATTTAATCACATATAAAAATTATATGTAAGCAATAAGGTACGAGAGGCTGTGCTGTATTGTGAATAAGTCACGGCTGAAGGGGTTGCAGGTACTCTGCTTCGCGTCGTGCCTAACACCGCCCTTCAGCTTTGCTTTTATAAAATGGTTACCACACAATACAAATATTAAAGCCAAAAATATGTATCAATGCAACTTTCATGAAGCAGACTTTCACTAAAAGCCCTGCTTCCGCCGGAAAAAATAGTCCCTGACCATGAACAACAACAGAAGTTACATTATTATGCCATTAGATGGCGGCAAAGACTGTCTTTATGAGTGTCAGTCAGTAGCGAAGACTTTTACATTGAAAAGACTGAACACGGAACACGGAAAAGTTATGAACACGGAACAAAGCGCAACTGACAAATGCTTTGACTAGCGCTGTCAGTCACGGAAAAACCCCTTAATTGTTAAAAGGACAAGATAATGCATCGGACGTTTAAACAGATTTTTTATTATGAACATAGGACTGACCTGAAGGGAAATGCTAAATCTGAATGCAGGTAATAAACTTATATATATAATTTTTTATATGTGATGTTGTGAATATGACAGTCGGGAAAGGAACTTTTAGGTTTATGTTGTGTGACAAGTTAACAGAGGGATGATAGATGAATGAAGAAAAATAAGATCCTATCAAACAATACTAATGACAACATCAGGTACGAGAAATCCCTGACAGCTCATCACCTTTAGCACTGGAAGAACATCTGGAATGTCAGTGTGTGCAGAGAAACAAGAACATGTGTCTGTATATTACACATACAATGAACAAGAGGTCTAGAAAGCAAATGGACCTCCATATGCACATGAACGCGCACCCGTGGCTGTCAGAGAAAGTGTGTTTACACACTGTGACGGTGAACATAAATTGAGGAGCAGCTGTGGAATTAATGTTGCATATCTGAAAGGACAAAGAAAGGGACACCAGAGAGATAGAGAGAGCGAAAATAATACATAAAGGAAGGAGAATTCACTAAAACTGCATGTGGCCACTGATAGCGTCGTTTATTTGCACATGCTTCCTTTTCTGTTTCACTGAAGGAATTATGCAAATCAGATAATGGTGCAAACATTGTGTTAAACACAATTTTCCCTGCACATTTCACATCGGTTCTGAGTGCTCAGTTTTGAAGGATACAGCAGACTACCACAATCTGACGTATTTTACATGGACAGTAGTGTTTCCAAACATATCGATAAAAAAATATTAGAAACAGTTTCAATACCCACTTTGCCCATTGATAGATTTATTTCAGCTGCGATTTCTCACTCTCTCTTCTCTCTGACAGCGAGTTGACACATAACTACATATTAGTACACTGCTCAAAAAAATTAAAGGAACACTTTGAAGACACATCAGATCTCAATGGGGAAAAATATCATGCTGGATATCTATACTGATATGGACTGGGTAATGTGTTAGTAATGAAAGGATGCTACATCGTATGATGAAAATGAAAATGATCAACCTACAGAGGCATCACTGAGCTCCTGGACAGTCTGAGGTGCAACATGTTGGCGTCAGTTGGACCGAAACATAAAGTCCCAGAGGTGTTCTATTGGATTTAGGTCAGGCAAGCGTGGGGGCCATTCAGTGGTATCGATTCCTTCATCCTCCAGGAACTGCCTGCATACTCTTGCCACATGAGGCTGGGCATTTTTGTGCACCAGAAGGAACCCAGGACCCACTGCACCAGCATAGGGTTTGAAAATGGGTCCAAGGTTTCATCCTGATACCTAATGGCAGTCAGGGTGCCATTGTCTAGCCTGTAGAGGTCTGTGCGTCCCTCCATGGATATGCCTCCCCAGACCATCACTGACTCACCACCAAACCGGTCATGCTGAACGATGTTACAGGAAGCATAATGTTCTCCACGGCTTCTCCAGACCCTTTCACGTCTGTCACATGTGCTCAGGGTGAACCTGCTCTCATCTGTGAAAAGCACAGGGCACCAGTGGCGGACCTGCCAATTCTGGTGTTCAATGGCAAATGCCAATCGAGCTCCACAATACTGGGCAGTGAGCACAGGGCCCACTAAAGGATGTCGGGCCCTCAGGCCACCCGCATGAAGTCTGTTTCTGATTGTCTGGTCAGAGGTCAGAGACATTCACACCAGTGGCCTGCTGGAGGTCATTTTGTAGGGCTCTGGCAGTGCTCATCCTGTTCCTCCTTGCACAAAGGAGCAGATACCGGTCCTGCTGATGGGTTAAGGACCTTCAACGCCCCTGTCCAGCTCTCCTAGAGAAACTGCCTGTCTCCTGGAATCTCCTCCATACTCTTGAGACTGTGCTGGGAGACACAGCAAACCTTCTGGCAATGGCATGTATTGATGTGCCATTCTGGAGGAGTTGGACTGCCTGTGCAACCTCTGTAGGGTCCAGGTATCGCCTCATGCTACCAGTAGTGACACTGACTCTAGCCAAATGCAAAACTAGTGAAAGACAGTCAGAAAAGATGAGTAGGGGAAAAAAATTTCAGTGGCCTCCACCTGGAAAACCATTCCTGTTTTAGGGGTCGTCTCGTTGCCCATCTAGGGCACCTTTTGTTAATTTCACCAACACCAAAGCAACTGAAACTGATTAACAAGCCTCTCTGCTACTTAACTGACCAGATCAGTATCCCAGGAGTTTAACTGACTTGATGATATTCTCTGATTAAAAAGTGTTCCTTTAATTTGTTTGAGCAGTGTATATAGTCTGTGTTTCAGAGCAACAACATGTGGCAGTTACACTTTTTCACATTTGTATAATCTCCAACATTTTTTGTGGACAGATGATTACAACATTTAACCCAGATTAAAAGCGTCTGTGAATCTGTTGTCATAGAAAATTAAAGCCTCCCTGCAGTTTTCCATCAAAATAAAAGCTTGAGAGTTATATAATCTGCCTCATAGCTATTGGGCCTGAGGAATCTAAGTTTCAATTGATAAGAAAATACTTTGATGATAGTCAAAAGTAAATTAACTATGATATTGTTTGAAATTTATGCCCTTAATGTTGTTTCAATTTTCCCCCATTGTATTGAAAATTGTATCGAATATTGGTATTTTTCAACGTATAAATTCCAGTATTATGACAACACTGTAGGACAGATTCACTGCAATTCATTGTTTGCAAAGACCTCATGAAATCACAACAAGGTAATCTATAAGCTATCACACCATATATCTTCTGGTTTTACAAATATACGGATATGTATTTATTACATACAGATTTAAAATCTACAGTCTTACTCTTCCGGCTAAACAGATCCAAGAAAAATCATGATGTCAGAAACTTTGTCCAGTTAGATTCTTTCAAGAATAACAGTGTCCCCTCCTGCTTTAATTGGACTGCAGGTCAAAGCGCTGAAATCCTGTTCACAAAATGGCTGTTAAAACTGTATTCGTGAATTCGCCCCAGAAAGAAAGAGAACAGAAAATATCAAACTCCAGTTTCCTCATCCCCCATCCTCAATTAAGGATGAATGCAGGAAGCAGTATCTCTCCCTCTCTCTAAAGAAGATGAACTGTGTGAACTCTTGATGGGCTGCTCCCCCACAGATATATCATGGGGCTTCATTTCTTCAGCTGCAGGACCCTCATGTTGACAGATACTAACAATAAACACAGCAACAGCACTCAAAAAGCTTTCATAAAGAGGATAGAGGATAGAACATAATACACTACATTTTTCCATTTTCTGAAGAAAACATAAATGGTACTTTCCCATGAAAAACTCTTTAATTTTACATAGCCAGGCTTTTGACAATAGCATAAAGTGTGGTCCACATTAAACTTTATTCTGGCTATGAAATTCCCATTTAGACAGAAACAGACCATCTGATCAACATGTAAAGCAACCAATCACAGATTGTTTTGTTATTGTGTGCACTGTTTATTGTCTGGCATATCTGAAATGTATTACAATAGTAGACCAGCATGAAAAACAGACAACACTCAAAAATTAGTAAAATGTATATAGACGGTATTATCAGAATTTGGGTCTGTCCAGAGTAAAAAGAACTGATTATTTCACAGACATTGCTCAAAATACAGAATATGGAATATTCTTCTTTACCTAGTTGGATATATAGTTTAATTGCCACTAAGCCCTCTTGAAAAAGAAGTGCAGAGATTACTTCTTTTTTTCCAGGGAGGAGATAAAGGTGTGAGGAGCCATAGTGTGTCCCAGAGCAGTGCCAAGACAAAGATCTAAAGCGGAACCGATGGAGGGAGGAGCCAAGGTGGAGCCAGGAGCCTGACTGAATGAGGTGGAGTTGGGAGAGGTAGAGACCCAGGCAGAGCTGAGAAGACAAAGACTCAGGGTGACACTGATAGACTGGAGGGGCAAGGCAGAACCGCAGGCTCGCGGGACTGAGGTGGACATGGGGGATCAGCAGACCAGGGTAAAGCCGATGGGAGTGAGGGCAACAGTGGAGCCGGAGGAAAGGAAGAGCCAGTGGAACCAAAAGGGGTGGAGGGACAAGGCGTAGCTGGAGGACCAAAGTCTGTGGTGCAACCAGGGTGATGACTGACCAAAGCGAAGACGGAGGGACAAGAGAGCCTGGTGGAACCTGAGGGATGATGGACCACGGTGGAGTCGAAGGAGCATGGAGCCAAGGTGAAACCAATGGGGCAACAGGCAGAGGGCTCGGATGCCCAAGGTTGAGCTAGGGAAGCAACACACCAAGGTGGAGCTAGAGACCTGGAAGCCCAAGGGGGATCCGAGCAGCTGGACAGAACCACTGAAAAAGATTCCAAGGGGCTAAAGGGAACCAGCGAAGATGGGGCAGTGGTACTGGATGGCCTTGGCAGAGGAGGAGGAAGAAAGAAGTTGGGCGGGACCATCCACGCCGAAGAAGACCTGGAGCTGGGCAGAACCAGCAGCAACAAAGACGACTTGTGATTGGGCTGATTCAATGGCGATGAAGGTGACTTGGAGCTGGGTTGAACCACCGACAATGAAGACAATTTGGGACTGGGCTGAACCAGCAATAACAAAGACGACTTGGGACTGGATGGGACCAGTGGTGGAGACAAGGCTTGAAAGTAGGAGGGAATCGGGGAATCAAGGTGTTCACATGAGGAGGAATGGACTTCAAGGGCATGAGGATGAGTGGAACTCTGCTTCACAATGTCCAACTCCACCAGCACTCCCTCAGGGATGAACATAGATACCAGCTCACACACCTGGGCAGACTTGGCAGCCTTGGGCTCTGGTTCATTGTCCATGAATGTACAAAATGCAGGTTCGGGCTCCGGGACGAGCAATGGCTGAGGCTTGGGCTCCTGGAACTACATTGGGGCCAGCTCACACACCTGGCCAGACTTGGCTAGCTTTGGCTCTGGGTCTGCAGTTGGCTCTGGCTTTGGGTCCTTGGCAGCCATTGGCTCTGGCTCTGGGTTTGTGGCAGGCGTGAGGAGGAGTGAGGAAGGACTAGGGATGGAGGGATGTAATGTCACAATCTTGTCTTGTTTAGTTTAATTACTTTCCTGTTTAGTGTGCAATATTCATCAGATGATCAATGAACATACTGACGTATTGTTTAAATTATTAACTCAAATTATGAGCAAGTGCATTTGCAAGCATTGCTAATTACATAACATGTCATTACAGGATAAGGTAATTCATTTCACATCATCAATTCATGTACAGTACTCAGTACAGAAAACTTGACTTTACATGATTTGCTTTGCAGTGATTGAAGCAGCAATTTGCAAATGTCACACAATCTGTCAAAAAGCACTTTAAAATTCCTATGTGGATGAGTTATGAGCTGTGTCTGAGATTGGGAACCCAGACTCAGAAGCCTGATGGAGAGTGGCACAGCTATGAAGAAACCAGCAGTTTAACTGGCTTAGTTAATTGCTTATCGGGACTTGCTGGGAGCAGATTTTTTTTGGAGAGGGCATCCCTCTGCTCTTTGTGATTCATCAGTTTTATGAAAAAAAAAACTGTTGTGTATGATTTTGGACATTTATAGAGACACTGTAAAAGAAAAAACAAAAAAACTTTTATCATTCAAGCACCCTCGTGTCATTCCAAACCTGTATGACTTTCTTACTTCTATCAAAGACGAAAGGAGATATTTTTCAGAATGTCCATGCTGCTTTTTTCTATACAACAAAAGTAAATGGGGATTTGGATTCCCTCCAAAACATAAAAAAGCATAGTATAATATCTAAAAAGCATGCCATATGACATGTGAGCTATATTTCATGTCTTCTACGACAGTTTTGTGAAACCATTATGACAGATTTCTTTAATTTTGGGGTGAATTTTAAAGGAGTCCTATTATGCTTTTTTTACATTTTCAAATTTCTCAAGTTACAAAGCACAAAGTCCACACCAAAGGGAGTTATTGTGTGCACTGTTTCTGAACTCCCTGAAACGACTCGACTGTAGTTTTTTCCCGGGATCGTACATTACAATATTCCTCATGTAAATAATTCCCGCCCAAGGCATACACAAATTCCCAAACACGCTTGAGGTGGGTGACCAATCACAACACACTGGTCCAGCCAACCAATCACAGGACACTGAGCTTTTCGGAAGGAGGGGTTTCATTGAGACAGGAGCTAAACAGAGTGTTACTGACAGACTGGGAAGAGAGGTGCTGTAATAATATAAAATATTTGAAAAATAATATTTTTTTAACATTCAAGCATGAAAACCTATTCTAGTAGACCCCCAAAACAAAATCAACACTTTGAAAAAGGGCATAATAGGTCTACTTAAAGAAAACATGAAATTAAAATTATCTGTTACTTAATGTAAAATTGTAACATTTTACTTTCGTAATTGTTCTCTAACATTTAATCATGTAGCAACTTGCTCTTCCTCTGAAACAACTTTCCTTTTCTACTGATGTCCCTCAGGGCTCTTAGATAATGGTAGTCAATAATGTTGAGTATCCTGTTTCACTCGAAAATATGTCACATTAGGAAAGTAAAATGGGATGCAAACATCAATCCACATTGACTTCAGCACCAATTTACACATAGTATAGCTCTGTGAGAAAATCTTTCCTTATAAAAGTATTGATTTGCCAATGAGATAATTGGTTTTTAATGCAGAGTCTCAAAAGGTGTGAGAGAATAAAGTCTTTGTTGGACAACTAGATATTCAGTGATCAATGTTTCTCATAGTTGCTCATCCATCATAGCCCTGTCAGCTCTAACAAGGTCATTAACATAATCACGCTCTGAACATTGTGGCCAGTCATCCCAATTACGTCCAATCACTGCAGCTTCCCTGACTGATTGAACCTCGGAAGAACCTTGAAAGAACATTTGGACTCATCTGTAAGTGCAGTGATGGGGATCTCCATTTGCTTGAGCAAGCTAATGCCGGTCAATCTTCATGTCTCAAGGGCAGGACAATACAATGTCCACCATTTTGTGAGTCAGTTAAATTACATTTTTGCTTGGATGCGTTGTCACCTAAAGCATTTCACACCCTGCAGGTGAAGAGAGTGAATGATATCTGATGAAGGAGTTAAACATCTCTCTCCTTCATCTTCTCATGCTATCTCTCCTTTCCTCTGGTAGATGAATGAAGCACTATCCATCCGTTTATTCTTCTTTATTACACACTCTCTCCATCTGGATCACTGCCAGGTTCATGACCATGGGAGGGGAAGTAATTCTGTCTCATTACTATATGGATGTACTATCATTTATCTTCTTTGGGGGAAACAATCAGACTGAAACTGAAACACACTATTCACACACAAAATAATCTAGATTACAAAAGTCAGAAATAGTGTAGTGTTAAGAAAACAGAAAAAAAAGAAAAAAAAGGTATATATATATATATCCATCTGAATGTTTTTCAAGAATCCTTTCTCAATGAAGCCCCTCCTTCCGAAAAGCGCAATGTCCTGTGATTGGTCGGCTGGACCAATGATCATACAGCAATGAGATTAAATGGAGAAAAAACAAGACATTTACTTTTCTCTGAATTTTCTCCAGAGCAAGAAACACTAGTGATCGCACATGACAACAAAAACAAAGCAAAACATAACATAACATAACATAACACAAAAAAACATAACAATCTAACACAATAAAACTCAAAACAAAGCATAACACAAAACATAAAAACAAAACGAAGCAAAATAAAACAAAAAACTAAAGCAAAATGCAAAAAAAAAAACTTAACAACAACATAATACAACAAAACACAAAACAAAAATCAAAGCACAAAACATAAAACACACACACACACACACACACAAAAGCAAAACACAACATAAAACAAAACACTGAGAATGTTTCAAAATATCAATTTCTGTTGGATGAACTTATACTTTATGTCTCCTGACTGAATTCTGAAACTTTTTTGTTTCTCTGTGTACTAAATGATCAGATTCTGCTGTGCTGGCTGCCTTCACATAATCGCTTCCCGCATCTACTGTCAATATTGTGTGTGTGTGGCTGCTCTTTCTTCCAAGCTTGATAATACCTGTCATCATACATGACAGAACATCTGCATTAAAGCGTTCAGCCTCTAAATTGATCAAATGAAATGATTCATTAATGTCAGTGCTGTGGAGAGATGGATATGAGCAGACCTCTACTCAAGATGATGACTGTGACCTCTGCCTTGGCCTCCTCAGGAATCAATGAGCGGTCTCGCCTCAACACTTTACATAATGTTTTAAATCATCTCTGTCTGTCTCACAGGATGCGTGAAATCAATACTCAATACCCAGATATAACATGAATGAATGTGCATGTGTATGACAGTGTGTGTGTGCTGAAGTATAGTTCATTTACTAATGGTAGTTTTATTTTAACTCATTATTCATCATTCCACAGCACACAAAGCTCTACTGCAGTCTTGTGTTAAAGAAACCAGAATGGCATACTATTATTCTGCTCACACTGTTGCAGTGTGTATACTGTATACAGTATGCTAACTTTCTGTATGCATGGATTATGCAGATGACTTTCTGCAAATGTGCATTGTACTACCAGAGATATTGGATACTGTATACCACAATGCAATGCATTCAACCATTCCAGTGTGATAAATTAGACGAAAGCAACATCAACTGGAATTTTATAACATTCCTTTCCTGGTTCTTTGGTTGGACTGCTAAGTTCAGACATGTTTAGCACAACATTGCATTTAACATGCAAATACGCTGCAATGTAATAAGGCATGTCAGCATACTATCAGGGCTGTAACCACTTTAAACATTGAAGGGAAGATATTCCTGATGCTGCTCTGCTGCACTCTATTACACACTTTTCTGTTTGTTTTTAGGATGACAACAAGTTTTAAAAGTTTTTAGGCTGGTCTGCCTCAGCGGTCTAACAGCGCTCATCAATGCCAACATGATTGAGAGAGCCAATCAAATCAAAAGAGTACAAGGCTTACTAGTGTGAATTCCTACGTGCCACTTTAGTTTTACTACAGAAAGAGTGCATGGTGAGATGCAAATAGCTAAACATTTAATATTTGACAACTGTTTTATGATAGAAATGTTCAAAGCTGACAGTAATATCCAGTGATGCAAATGATTTAACTTTATTAAATTTTGCCATTTTAAATTTAAAGGGGACCTATTATGCAAAATTCACTTTTACATGGAGTTTGACCATAAATGTGTGTTGGCAGTGTGTGTACACAACCACCCCATAATGATAAAAATCCACTGACTCCCTTTTTTAATCCCCATAAATCATAAGCAGTGTCTCAGAACAAGCCATTTGCAGATTATACCTTTTGTGACATCACAAAATGCCTAAGCCCCGCCCATGACGGCTGACGGACGCTGCCATATTAGCATAGACCCCGCCCTGAGAAAGCTAAGCCATTTTCTCTAAGATAGAACAGCTGTAGTGACAATAATGTCTCATTAGCGATTGAGGTGTTTTGTTGTCGAATGTAAGAGTGAACATAACAGTTCATAACATTTACTCCCAACATCAGCACCACTGAAGACGCAGTGGATAAGTTTTAATCTTTGTTTATGTCTGTGCGAATCATTTTACACCAGACTTCTTTGTACAAAGGGACAATACAAAACAGTTTTTGCTAAAAAGTTGTTACTCAAGGATGGATCAGTACAAACTGTTCGTGATCCAACTCCGGAGTGATGCTGGATATGGCATAATGAAAGGGAGAGCACACACTTTATTACAGTTCATCAGAGTTGTAAAGTTTACCAGTTTATTAAGCAGCCCCCGAAAAGGCATAAGTTCTGTATATATTTGTTTACTGTTAGTTGTAACAAGTGTTTTTGTGTAATTCGCTGTGTATGTTGATGATAATGCAATGGAGGGAAATACAGTAGTTTATGGATATGACTTTAATGCGCACTTCTTGTACTGTGTTTTATTCAGCTCTTACAGTGATTTTCTGGAGTGAAAATGGACGTTTCATCTTTTGTGTGAAGTACAATAAACTTCATAAAACTCGTCAGTAAAGTACTGGCCATCATTCAGACAGGGTTCGCTACAACAGGCTTGTACTAATAGTGGATAAAAGCAAGATGACAACATAAGTTATAACCGTAATTAAACTAAACTATACCTGTTCTATCTCCATGCAGCATATATTCTCTGGCTCTGTAGGCATCTTTATCCGACTCCGGTTCAAACTGAACACCACTACTGACAGTTTCTAACATTTTCAGTGCACGAGATTGTCCTGTTTTGTTGTTGTCGAGATTGAGGATAAAAGACACTGTTATATACTACAAAATTAAACCTTTATTCATTCATTCATTCATTCATGTTTGTTCTCAGATTATTTTAAAATGGACTTTTACATGTTTTTCTTTCTTTTTTATTATGTCTATGAAAGCACTTTGAATTACCATTGTGCATGAAATGTGCTATTTAAAAAAAAAACTACTACTCCTAAAATTTCCTATTATTTAAAAAAGCAAAATAGTATGTCTAGATGTAAGCAGTATGTGTTTTTGAGTATTTTTTTACACTTCATATAAAAACATCTCAACTAAAAATAATGAGTCCATATTAATGAGACTCAAATAATGAGTCAAGAATTATAAGTTAAAAATCACGGTTCACAGTTCAATTAAACGGTCAAAGCACATTGCATTCTGGGACATAGTACTGCTTACAGAATTACAGAACAGAGAAATTAAATAGTGCAAAATATACATACTGTACTTCTCTGTATGGAGCTATTACGATGCAGGTCTTTATGACTGATGGCTTCATTCTCATCTCTCTTACAGTCACACGAGTGTTAATATCGACATATGAGACATTGACGTACCTGCTAATCTTCACTCCTCTCCTCTACTCCCTCTCATTTCTCTCCTCTCTCTCTTGGCTGCTTATAAGAGGAAATACATGTTGCATTTCTCAATCTTCTGTGCAGCAATATTCAGTCTCTATCTCACAGACACACAAGGACAACCTGTGCTTGATTAATTCAGCTTGAAACGTGTGAGTGGGTCTATCAACAGAGTCCAGATGTTCCACAGAACCTTTGTTTTGCCCGTCGCACACATACAGACATATAACAACACCTGCTTCCATCAATTCACGGGATGGTGCCGTTATTAAAAATTAAAGGATGCTGTTTTTCACCCCTTTATCTTTTTCTTGCACTCTGCTCTCTGAGACTATCGCTGTGATATAAAGAAAGCTGATGTACCAATCCCAGACACAAAGATAACATCAGAGTCTGTGAGGAGAACATCAGAGGAAAGCTACACACACACACACAGAAACACACACACACACACACGAGTGTGATACAAACAGACTGTAGGTAAGTCATCGCCAGGTGTTGGTGTGGTCGCACTGAAATCAATTACATCTTTGTCTTTTTCAATATTTAGTGTTCAAAGAAGCTTTACTGGCATGATAAACAAGTTTTACCATGCCAAAGCATTCATAAACATTACATACACACACATTAAAGAAACAGGAAAGAAAACAGGCAGCTGTGGGTGCCAGAATTTCATCAAAAATTGATATGTTTCCATCCACCTATTGTTATGCAAATTGTGGGATATTGCATTAAAAACACTTTATGGAAATTCCAAGATGTGCATAAATTCTAGAAATGTGCATTAAAAACGTATGCACTCAACTGAGGAGGATATTTTTTATCCAAACAGAAGACATAAACTGATGGAATCACAAATTACTGAATAAATCAAAAAAACATGACATTGCCTCAGCAACGGATGCGATTGGATAACTGCACTAACCAGCAGACCAATTTTACTGCACCATTTTGCATTCCCAAACACTGGGCATCTGCCTCTGAACGCAAGATAACATGATGCTGTCTGCATGCTTTGAGGCGCAAGTCATTTATGATTCCAGCAACTTCCATTTTAATTACTGATATTTTGCACCAATTTCACAGGAAGTGGCGATTTTGTTCTCTTGAACACATAGGATGCAAATGGCTCGTTATTCGCAAATGTTTTATGTGATATTCCAATTTTGTGCTTAAGTTAAAGGGATAGTTCACCCAAAAATGAAAATTATCCCATAATTTACTCACCCTCAAGCCATCCTTCGCATTAGACAACCTTTATTAACTCCCTGGAGTTGTATGGATTACTTTTTTTATGGATGGATGCATTATTTTTTACTTCAAAATGCGGCCCCCCCATTCACAACCATTATAAACCTTGGAGGACTAAGGATATTTTTAAATATATCTCCGATTGTGTTCGTCTGAAAGAAGATAGTCATGTACACCTAGGATGGCTTGAGGGTGAGTAAATCATGGGAAAATCATTTTTGGGTGAACTATCCCTTTAAATTCGCAGCTTTCGATGGAAACATTTTTCAGGTATTACGGGATGGCATATTTGTGCCTGTATTTACCTTGTAACTTATAACCATATGTTTCATTAAGTAACATACCTGAAATCTTGAACTACCCAAATCTACTTTTACCTTCAAATGTACTGAAAACTACCATGATAATACAGGTGGTAAAACAGAATGTCACATGATGGATCATATTTCATCACAAGTGGCCTTTTTACATGTTTTTATTTTATTCTTACTTATGTAAAGCATATTAAACTACCATTGAGCATGAAATGTGCTATTTAAAGTGTGTAGCTGTAAGCAGTATGTATGTAAAATAATGCAATAAACATCAACTGAATCACAGAACATGATAACACCCTAATCTACAAAAGTTAGAAGAAACAATATTATTTACATAAAATATTTCATTTGTCATGTGTCACACAGGGAATGTCCTTTTACTGTTTTTCACTGTAAATTAAAATTATATGGTAATTTATAAATTTTACTTAAAAAAACATTTTACAGTATTTTACAGTAAAATTACATATAATACGATGTTAAACCATTTACAGGTTTTCACTCAATGTAGTAAGGTTTCTTACATTTAATTAACAGACTTTTACTGTAGTATTTTTATAGTTTTTGTGTAAAAATTTCAAAATTTGCATATCTGTACATCATCCAGACTTTAATGAGATTTACTAAGCAGGTCTGAATTTACACTATAGACCAATCAGATAGGGATTAAAAAATCAGAATTTGCACTACCTGTCTTTGTCTGGTTTTTAATGCAGTATAAAAAAGAGCCATAGCCAATAAGCCTTTCTGCATCTGTGCCTTTATATTCAGTTCATTCTAACCTTTCGGACCTTTTAAAATACTACTCTTCCCTTCTATATTTCTATATTCTCTATATCTCTAACCATAGAGAAAATGAACAAGAGTAAGAGTACAGTGGATGGTTCAGAATACTCTAATCACATGTGTCCATTTTATGGTCAAGCAGGTACAAAAGGGGGTCAGGGGGTACAGACATAGATTTAGTATCCCATAAAGTCTGCTGCACAGTAGTTAGCTAGTGTGAATTATTAGTTCAGCCAGAATGGGACACCAGCACCTCCCAGTACCACATCAACCCATTACTTACTGTAACTGTGATCAAATATCTTGTACACACTGCGGTATTAAAACCATTCCTGCACAGACACACAAACATTAAAGTCATTTTTCTTTGGTAGGGTTATTTCACCCTTGTTTGGAGTAACTGTGTTGAAAAGGGGCCCAGTGTAGTTATCAGGTAGATCAGCAATCATATCTTTACAGAGGAAAAAGAGCACCCGGTTAACTGGTTATAACAAGTTCACAATGGCTAAAAATAAACCCTTTCTGAGAAAATAATAGTATATTGGTGGTTTATACTGTAGAAAGACTTTAAATTAGTGCTGTCAAATGATTAATCGCGATTAATCGCATCTAAAATAATGTGTGTGTGTACTGTGTATATTTATTATGTATAATAAATACACACACATGCATGTATATATTTAACAAAAATATATTTATATATAAAATATTTATATTTATCTATAATATAAATTATATATAAATATATTTATATACATGTATACATGTAAATATTTCTTAAATATATATATATATACAGTATGTATGTGTGTGTATTTATATATACATAATAAATATACACAGCACACACACATATTATGTAAACAAACTTTTATTTTGGATGCGATAAATCATGATTAATCGTTTGACAGCACTACTTTAAATTGAATTTAATACTTTAATTACAATATATTTATTTAACTTTCATTATTAAGTAAAATCAAAATAGTTTCAACGTTATAACCTGCACAAATTCATTACATTTTTGAATTACATTTTTATTATGTCTATATAAAGCACATTTAATTAGCATTGTGCATGAAAAAAAGCCTTATTTCCTATTATTTTAAAAAATATGTGTACAGTAGCAGTAAGCAGTATGTGTTTTGAGTGTATATATATATATATATATATATATATATATATATATATATTTGACTTATTCACGATACAGCACTAGCCTCGAGTACCTGCAACGGTTACCACACAATACAAATATTAAAGCCAAAAATATGTATCAATGCAACTTTTATAAAGTAAACTTTTACTAAAAGCCTTCCTTCCGCCAGAAAAAATAGTCCCTGACCGTGAACAGCAACAGAAGTTACATTATTACGCCATTAGATGGGTGTGTCTTTATGAGTGTGTCAGTCAGTAGCGAAGACTTTTACATTGAAAAGACTGAATTGTTGTGAACACGGAACAAGACGCAACTGACAAACGCTTTGACTAGCGCTGTCAGTCATGGGAAAACCCCTTAACTGTTAAAAGGACAAGATGACACATCGGACATTTAAACAGATTTTTTATTATGAACATACGACTGACCTGAAGGAAAATGCTAAATCTGAATGCAGGTAATAAACTCTCACAATACTCTTCTACATGATGCAGTAAGCTTCAATGAACAATATCAATTGAGAACATACAGTTTACGTTGCTAAGAGTGGTTGCTAAGGATGTTGTGTAGTGATACACAGAACCGTTGGTTGAAGTGATCAGAATCAAGGACAGGAACTAATCGTTTTATAAATATATATATATATATTATTGTGATGAAATGAGTCAAGAATGAGATATCACAGCTCAGGATACAGTACTGCTTACAATATTATGTTGTATAAGACAAATGTAATAAAATGTGACAATCTGCAGAAATTTTGGTAACACTTTAGTTTATAGGGTCCAATTCTCACTATTAACTGCTTATCAGCATGCATATTACTAAGATTTTGGCTGTTTATTAGTACTTAAAGCACATATTAAAGCCTTATTTTTCATGACCATATTCTACATGCCTTATTCCTACCCAATACCTAAACATAACAACTACCTTAATAACTATTAATAAGCACTAATTAGGAGTTTATTGAGGCAAGGTCATAGTTAATAGTGAGAATTGGACCCTAAACTAAAGTGCGACTGAAATTTTGTATGTTTTTTATTTTATTTTACAGCAATAAAACACAACACACACAAAAACCTAAAACAAATAGCAACATAATTCATCACAAAATAATGAAAATACAACCACATTGCTTAACAAATCACAACTACCAAATACACGGAATCCACGGAGTAGAGTGACGTTTCATTGTAAGTGTGTTATGAATTCCCACTTAAATCTCTATCCAAACAAAACTAAGAACCATTCAATGGAACAAAAGGAGTGCAAATGCCAGT
Source organism: Hypophthalmichthys molitrix (assembly GCA_037950675.1). Classification (NCBI taxonomy): domain Eukaryota; kingdom Metazoa; phylum Chordata; class Actinopteri; order Cypriniformes; family Xenocyprididae; genus Hypophthalmichthys; species Hypophthalmichthys molitrix. The sequence goes on along the minus strand of CM075496.1, from coordinate 38,401,255 downwards.
TGATCCCATGTCTCCGAAGAAATCCACAGAGAACTGCTCGTCTAAACAAAGGTCTTGTGAGTTTTTTGCTACATATGTTTTAGTTCTGTTGTCCTCTGCTGTCCCTCTGTTATCAGACACATGCACAATTACAGACAAACCACACAAAGACACTTGTGAAACAGAAATGACAGTGTGTGTGTGTGTGTGTGTCTGTGTGTTTTAGTGAGCATGTGTGTTTGAAGTGTAGCCCTTACACAAGTATGCGCATGTCGAGTGCACATGCTTTTCCATTTGAGTCATTCTGAAAGGCTTCTCCATGATGAATTATTGATATCACAAAACCGAACCCACAAGGCAACACACATTATAATTGGTGAAGCAGCAGTGGATGGTGTGATTTACTGTAGGGTTATTTCTGCATGTGTGGGGAGAAAAGGATGCATTTGAATTGATTTATTGCACGTCAGCATTCAATGCATGGCGACATTGTTAGTTTACTTTTTTATTCTGTCTTGTTTTCTTTAAAGTTCTCCCTGCCTTTGTTCTCATCCTTCTCACCTTTCCCCAGTCGCTTTACTCTTTTCTTACCTATTCGTTTGCTTCCGGCTCTTTTCTACTCGATATCACACCTGAATCTTTCTCATCTTTGTCATTGCAGAATGAACTCTGAAGTCAGGACATGCCAAGCAGAGAGCGATAAAAATAGAATGACTGTCATTAGAAAGACATTGAAGTAGTATATCCACAAAAGAATAAAAAAATCTTGCTCTTTTCTATGTTGTGAGAGGGGATGAGATAGTCTAGACCTCCACAGGTTTGTTTACTCGTGTTCAGACTGATACACACTATACTGCCAGACTGAAGGGGCTCCTAAGAGCGTTTCTTACACTACACTCGCCATCACTGTAAGCTCAGAGGATGTGTGGAGATCAATGAGAGCCTCAGATACAGTCCTAATGGAGAACGAGAGAGAAAAGAGATGTGGATGACTTTACGATGACTGTAAACAACAGCAGAAAGACAAAGACACAGGAGGTCCATCGAGACCATCTAAACTTCCAGGTCTTTTCTGACAATGCTAAAATCACATATATTACAAAAACAGATTGTTGAGAAAATAGGACATGAGATGCAAAAAAATCCAGCAAAAGTCCCGTCAATTTGTGTTCACGACTCAATAATTTGGTCACTGTCGATATGGTCACTGGAAAATAGAAAATACGGGCTTGACTCCCGTTGCATTTTCATATAGACTTACTTTACAGTCCTTTTCCCCAAATACATACTATGTACTAATTACAGTAATTACAATAACTATATAGGTACTTTAATCCCTGTAGGTACCTTATATTAGTATTTTCTTAGGTAAGTACACTGTAAGTACATGTAAAAGCACGTACTGTAAAATAAAGCACAATTGAAGATGCTACTGTAAGTTGCTGTTTGAACGGGACATTTCAAGACTCACACCTGTAAGTAAATGCAGTTGTCAATCCCAAAAACTGACAGTGTGAATGTAGCCATTGTTACGATGAATGAACATCTTAAATTCAGCAAAAAAAATCTACATTTGCCAAGCAACAGTGACCATGTTTATGGAAGCTTGTTTGCGCCACTAAATAAAAAAATAAAAAAGGTTATTGCGACTTTTTATCTCACAATTCTGACTTTTTTTCACAATTGCATCTTATAAAGTCAGAATTGCAAGATATAAAGTCGAAATTCTGAGAAAAAAACATGTCTTTTTTCCCTCACAATTGGACATTATAACATGCAATTGCGAGCTTATGTCTCAAAATTCTGACTTTATAACTCACAATTCTGACTTTATATCACACAATTCTGACTTTATATCACAATTCTGACTTTATATCACACAATTCTGACTTTATATCACAATTCTGACTTTATATCACACAATTCTGACTTTATATCACAATTCTGACTTTATATCACACAATTCTGACCTTTTATCACACAATTCTGACTTTATATCACAATTCTGACTTTATATCACACAATTCTGACTTTATATCACAATTCTGACTTTATATCTCACAATTCTGACTTTATATCACACAATTCTGACTTTATATCACACAATTCTGACTTACTATCTCACAATTCTGACTTTATATCACAATTCTGACATTATATCACACAGTTCTGACTTAATATCTCACAATTCTGACTTTATACCACACAATTCTGATGTTATTTCACACAATTCTGACTTTATATCACACAATTCTAACTTAATATCACAATTCTGACTTTATATCACACAATTCTGACTTACTATCTCACAATTCTGACTTTATATCACAATTCTGACTTTATATCTCACAATTCTGACTTTATATCACACAATTCTGACTTTATATCACACAATTCTGACTTACTATCTCACAATTCTGACTTTATATCACAATTCTGACATTATATCACACAGTTCTGACTTAATATCTCACAATTCTGACTTTATACCACACAATTCTGATGTTATTTCACACAATTCTGACTTTATATCACACAATTCTAACTTAATATCACAATTCTGACTTTATATCACACAATTCTGACTTACTATCTCACAATTCTGACTTTATATCACAATTCTGACTTTATATCTCACAATTCTGACTTTATATCACACAATTCTGACTTAATATCACAACTCTGACTTAATATCACAATTCTGACTTTATATCTCACAATTCTGACTTTATATCACAATTCTGACTTAATATCTCACAATTCTGACTTTATATCTCACAATTCTGACTATATCACACAATTCTGTCATTATTTCAGACAATTCTGACTTTATATCACACAATTCTGACTTAATATCTGACAATTCTGACTTTATATCACAATTCTGACATTATATCACACAATTCTGACTTTATATCATGCAATTCACACAATTCTGACTTTGTATCACACAATTCTGACTTTATATCACACAATTCTGACTTTATAACTCGCAATTCTGACTTTATAACTCAAAATTGTGAGTTTATATCTCTCAGTTCTGAGAAAAAATTGTGAAATATACTGTAAATTCACATTTGCGAGAAAAAAAGTCACAGTTGTGAGATAAGTCGCAATTACCTTTTTTATTTTTTATTTCATGGCAAAAACAAGCTTCCATACATGTTAAATCCAATAATGTGCAAGAGAAAATGAGTGTCTAACTCTTTAGAGATTGACTTTTCATATGTTTAATTCCCAGGAAAACAACATATTGATTGGTAAAATCTATACACTGAATGTAAATAAATAAGAATGTAAATATTACTCCAAAATCTGTTTACTGATGTGAGGTGCAGAAAAACAAAAATGTAATTCTATTCAAGCCCATATAATGACACTGAAACACAAACACACAATTAGCTACAGAATTTTTAAGCAATCTAAGCCATTTGAAAAAATAAAAGTTAAGGTAAAAATGCAAATATAACACACACAACCTTTCAAAAGTTTGGAGTGAGTAAGGATTTTTTGAAAGAAATTAAAACTTTCATTCAGTAAGGACACGTTAAACTGATCAAAAGTGACAGTAAAGACATTTATAATGTTACAAAAGCTTTTTATTTCAAATAAATGCTGTTCTTTTGAATGTTCTATTCGTCAAAGATTCCTGAAAAAAAAAAATGTATCACGGTTTTCACAAAAATATTAACTGTTTTCAACATTGATAATAATAATAAATGTTTCTTGAGCACCAAATTAGCATATTAGAATGATTTCTGAAGGATCATGTGACACTGAAGACTGGAGTTATGATGATGGAAACTTCACAGGAATAAATTACAATTTAAAATATATTAAAATAGAAAAGAGTTATTTTAAATGGAAACATTATTTCACAATATTACAGTCTTGGTGAGCACAAGAGACTTTGTTCAAAAACAATAAAAATCATACCAACCCCAAACTTAATATATATATATATATATAGTATCTTGTACACAATGTCCCTTCCCAGTCAGTCTCTCTGGAGGACTGGGTGGCAGTGCCCGTCTCTGTCCCTCCTGGGCTCAGTCTAAGATTCCAGCTCTGGCATGATCTGATTCAGAAATACGATGAGATCAGTGGGCTTACTGTAGGAGATGACAATGGAGGGGTAATGATATATGCTTTCGTGGAGACACACACACAGGGAGAGACCTTGAGAGACTGATATTAGCCTCTATGTGGCATTCAGTACACCGTCCCACACCGTCTGCCCAGCAGCAATGTGGGATATCTGATACAAAAGCCAATTTATCACAGAGAGAAAGGCAGAGAATGAGGATAGTGAAAATACTGTCCCATAATTATGACTTTACGATAATAATTAACATCAGATGTATTAACATCAGTTATGTCATAAGCATTACTTGGTTTCTAAACCATCCGCATACTATAAAACCTGATGATATCAGATGTTTTATTAAAACAATCATTTCACTAACTAGATTGGCTTTACTTTCTTCTGGACACACTTAACATTTTTTTTATTATTATTTCCTCATTAGAAGAAGTGCTGCGGCATTAGGATATAGCCACTTGTTAAGCAATTAAGGTCTAAATGGTTATTTTGCACAGACGCTCTCGGTCCCTGATGCTCTGGTGCTGTGGAGGCACTAATTAAAGACAGTTTCACACGTCTGTGAGGTTTTACAAAGCTCATTATTGTAAAACAGCACCATATCAAAGAGATCAGTGACAGAGTGGGATATGAATTGGCACAATTAGATGGTACATAAACAGTGCAAAGAATGTGAGGATTCTCTCTCAGGGGGATTTATTTGTTAATGAGCTACATACTCCTAAGAACAGATATAGTTGAGGCATTTAGAAAAATCTAAAATATAAACACTACATGAAAAACTTAAACTTAAAAAACAAACAAAAATTAGAAATGATGCCTTGGCAACAAACTGATATAAAACAAGTTTAATCTGAAGTACTTAAAAGTTGCACTAAAACTGAAATAAAAATAAATCTAACTAGAAAAACTAAAAATCACAAAAATAAAAAAATACTAAAAATCACAAAAATAAAAAAAACTAATAAATACTATACATATAATACTAAAATGACACTGGCTATTATGGAAGCTTGTTTCTGCCACTGAATAAAAAATATGAAAAGATAATGACTATTTATCTCAAACTTCTGACTTCTTTTCTCACAATTCTGACTTTTTTCTCGCAATTTCAAGTTTATATCTCACAGTTCTGACTTATTTTCTCATAATTGTGAGATATAAACTTGCAATTGGAAGTTATAAAGTCCAAGACTTTTTTTCTCATTCTGACTTTATAACATGCAATTGCAACTTTATATCATGCAATTCTGACTTTATTTCTCGCAATTGCGAGTTTATATCATGCAATTCTTAGAAAAAAGTGAGAATTGCAAGATAAAAAGTTTTTATCACAATTACTTTTTTTTTTTTTTTCAGTGGCAGAAAAAAGCTTCCATAGGTTATGGAGTCAGAATAGTGTCAAAAGGTGCATTTGTCAATTTTAACGTGTTTGAACCACCTTGGATTTGTTTGTTTTTGTGTGTGTATTTTGAAACTTTTCTGGGAGGTTTCAATTTTGACATTATTTTGTGTGTATTTCACTGTTTACGTGCAATAAGCAGCAAAGAAGAATTCAATTTAGTACCGAGAGGCGGCTTTATGTGCGCACACTTTGGGTGTGATCACAAAATCTGCGGGAATTAGTAAAATTATGCGCAATACGTGCAATCCCACGCTGAAATTCAAGCCCTGTAACACCAACAATACTCATCCAGAGCAATTGAAACAAGTGAGTGAGGGGAGGCGGGTTTGTGTGTCAACTCGCTGTCAGAGAGATGAGAGAACGAGAAATCGCAGCTGGCATCGTGTATCTGTTCTGTGGAAAATAAGAATTGGAAGCATTTCAGATATTTCACTATGTATTGAAAAATCTATATTTTTGACAACACTACATTTGCACTTAGTTTATTATTTCAAATGCCTTTTTTAAAGACTACAATTGAAAAATGTATATATTATGTATAAAATTCAACCCGCCAAAGCGGCTAGTAAGAGTGACTGCGCTACACGCCACTGCTGAAATCCACTCGCATTTGGTGGGTTGGTGGGTGTTAAGGGTTAGTTCACCCAAAAATGAAAATAATGTCATTTATTATTCACCCTCATGTCATGATCCGAATAACTGAATCGAAACAAAAGATTCGAATCAGTGTTTTGAAATCGGCCATCACTAGATATCATTGAAAAGTCGTTATTTTGCTTTTTGGCGCACCAAAAGTTTTCTCGTCGCTTTATAATATTAAGATTGAACCACTGAACTCACATGAACTGTTTTAAATATGTTTTGAGTACCTTTCTGGATCTTGAAAAGTTCAATGGCATTGCTGTCTATAGAGGCCTCACTGAGCCATCGGATTTCATCACAAATAACTTAATTCGTGTTCCAAAGAAAACCGAAGGCCTTACAGGTGTAGAACGACATGAGGGTGAGTAATAAATGACATTGCCAGCAGCCATACCACCCTGTAGCCCAAGACTGGTTGCCCACTGAAGCTAAGCAGGGCTGAGCCTGGTTAGTACCTGGATGGGAGACCTCCTGGGAAAGGTAGGTTGCTGCTGGAAAAGGTGTTAGTGAGGCCAGCAGGGGGTGCTCACTGTATGGTCTGTGTGGGTCCTAATGTCCCCAGTATAGTGACGGGGACACTATACAGTCAGAAAGCACCGTCCTTCAGATGAGACGATAAACCGAGGTCCTGACTCTCTGTGGTCATTAAAAAATCCCAGGATGTCCTTCGAAAAGAGTAGGGGTGTAACCCTGACATCCTGGCCAAATTTTCCCATTGTCCTCTGTCCATCATGGCCTCTTAAGCATCCCCATACACTGATTGGCTTCATCACTCTGTCCCCTCTCCACCAATAGTGGTGTGTGGTGGGCGTTCTGGCACAATATGGCTGCCGTCGCATCATCCAGGTGGATGCTGCACATTGGTGGTGGTAGAGGAGATTCCCCCTTCAATATGTAAAGCGCTTTGAGTACCCAGAAAAGCGCTATATAAATGCAAGGAATTATTATTATTATTATTATTTTAATTTTTGGGTGAACTAACCCTTTAATGTCAAGCCCTGATCACGCTGCATGTATTTTACTCCAAGAAGTCCTCTGAATGCTGCCACTAACACTTGGTGGGTTAGGTGTGAGAGATCCAGACAGACAGAAAATAAAGGGGGAATTAGTGTAGTCTGATAGACAAAAATGAAACGCTTTGTGGCAATTTCCCCACTGACCTCTCTCCTCAGCAGCCGTACACATATGATTGTGGTGGTAATTGCAGTGCCCGCGGCATGTCTCTCCTCAGTCATGACAGTGCAGTAAGAGGATGGCCTGCTGCTACAGAGCTTTCAGACAGAATGTCTCCTTCTGGCCTCCCACTTTCATACAGACGGCCAGTGTGACAGCTCCTGCTCTTGAAAGCCGTGCCACCATTGTGAGAGAATCTCCCACAGTGCTGACAACTCATAAAGAAGCGGCACGTGTGGCAAAACCCGAAACAGATGAAACGCTACAGGAAAAAGACTTGCCCGGTTGGGTCACATCAATTTACTGGTGTGAAACACATGATTTTACAGTTATATCAACCAGGAGTCTTGAAAAGATGAGTGATCAGCATGCTACCAAGCAAAGTCTTTATGATCTGAACGCTTCCTTGCATTATGATTCATCATTTTCCCTTCAAAAATGGCTTTTTTTCAATACACAGAGTAGTATATTTTTGTCCTTCTAGGGATATCTATTGCAGTGTCCCTGGTCAGGTCAGTATCTTGTAAAGGACATTTTCTTTACTTCATCCAGCACTGGCTCAAGAAAATGAGAGCTTAACACATACTAGGAAGCGACATGTTGTAAACACATCCTGCCAACACCACAATCCTCGCTGAGACTTTAGTTTCTGTTGCTCAGGCAACTCTTGAAAATAAAAATGCAACTTCTACAACAGGGAGACTGTTTACAGTCCAACTTGAAATCTTTGACAGCTTTAGATAAATAAAATCTCTGCTATAGCCTTTGCAGATTCCATCCACATTTAACTTGAAATATTGATTGTTCAATTTCTAGCAAATATAATGGTACTCAAATAAATGGCCACTTTTTCAGTTTAGGGATTCACAATATTGACCATATCTGTGTTATAAATTGTATGGGATGTTCATAATAAATGTATTTAATGTAATATAAGTTCATATAAATGGCAGTTATTAAATACAATTCTAACAGCATGTCCTAACCAGACACAATACAATAAGATTCCAGTGACAAGCAATTTGTCTGTCCACACCAGACGTGACACGACTACGAGACATGAAAAAAATCAATCAAAAATCACAGCCAATCAGAAGAGTGTGTGGGTGGAGTCTAATTGCAAGAGCACTGCACTCGCAACAAAATGGATAAGCAAATAATCAAATTCGTAAATATTACACCATTTTAACATTATTAAAAATGCATGAGTGAAACAATCTTTGTCATAGAATAAACTTCACAGTTTGAATGTTCTTGTGGTCTTTAATTTTTTTGAAGATCTGAGATGAATTATTCATTGTCGATTTCAGTATGGCTATAAAAGTCACGCAAAATGGCATTTTCATACTTTGTACATTATTTTCCAGCTGCGACGTTGCAGAAATAGAAACCATTTCTAAAATAGAATCCCCTGCTGCTAGTTGCGTATCGCCGTCACGGCTGGTTATGACAAAAACTCTGAATACCATGGAAAAGATCATTTTTTATCACGTGTCGCAGCATTGTGTCTGATTAGGACATGGTATAAGGGTTAATTTAGTAAACTATGACTTGATTAATTTTAACTAGTTTTTTTATTATTTATTATATTTTAATCTGCTTGACTACAATGGCTGGTTTCTCTGATATTTAAGAAAAATGTATAAAAAATAAAAATAAAAAAACACCACTATTTATAAGCCATTTCAGAGCAATAACATATATTGATGTACAAATGGAATATTGTCAAAAGACTCAAAAATATCAAGATATTGGCCCTATTAAACATTGATTATTATGAATATTATTTTTGTTTAAATATATGCAAAACAGTATAGATTTATATTGGCATATCAGTTTTCACTTTTCAGCCACAACATTGGCACTCAATATCAGAAAAATGGATATCACTTTACAATAAGGTTTTATTTGTTAACATTAGTTCATTAGCACATAGTTAAGCATGTACTAACTATGAACAGTTGTATTTTTATGAACTAACATTAATAAAAATTAATAAAAACTGGACTCTCTCATGAATGCGTGGACGGCCGTTACCGGAAGCTAGGGCTGGGTGATATGGCAAAAAAATCAAAAATAAAAAAAATCTCGATTTTTTTTCAGAATGATTGACCGATTCACGAGTTTGATTTTTTTTTTTTTTTTTTTTTTTTTTTTACTGTTTAACTAGTCAACAGTAAATTTGTCGTATTGTTTTTATGTTTGGTGGACATGTTTAGGTGTTGCACTTATGTCTCGCGTCTTTTACAGCATCTCACCCATGAAACGGCATTCTAAAAAAAACACGGTGGTCAAGCTAAAAAAAAAATAATAATAACTTTGACTTTTTTTCTCATTCCACTGCCTGTGTCTCATTTTTATAACGCAATAATGCATTTCTGAATGAACAGCCGCTTGTTCTACGTTCATTGAGCGCCACATGAGAGCGGTTAATCAGGCGGTGCCATCATGAGGTCGGATCTTTTTCTTCTCCTAATACGGTTATCACTGCTGTATTGTCAACATATCTAATTGTAACGCTTGCTAACATTTTTATTCAAAATCGCGATTTCTCGATTAAAAAAATAAAATCGAGGCAAAACATTAAATTCGAAATAATCGGAAAAATTGCCCAGCCCTAACGGAAGCTAATGATTACTGTTTATGAAGTTATAAATATAGATATTTTTCTTACAAAAACCCATCGCTTTGCTTCAGAAGGCCTTTATTACCCCCCCTGGAGCCGTATGGATTACTTTTATGATAGATGGATGCATTTTTTGGGGATTCAAAATCTAAGGTACCATTCACTCCCATTATAAAGCTTGGCCATTATATTTTTAATATAACTCAGATTGTGTTTGGCTAAAAGAGAAAAGTCTTATACACCTAGGATGGCTTGAGGGTAAATTATGGGATAATTTTCATTTTTTGGTGAACTATCCCTTTAATGTTAGTTAATGCAACTAACGGAACATTAGTGTAAAGTGTCACCAAAAATTCTATGTTGTTACATTCCTAATTTAGAGCTAACAAAATGTCTCATTGGATAATTTTCTAACCTTTAAACTTCAACTAATTGGCTGACATGTTTAAGTGATGAATGACACAAGTTAAATTAGAGTCTCAGTACAGCCGACTGTCACACTGGGATTACCCAGCATCCTGCCGCTCCAAACACAGATCACACTAACAAGGATTTGTCAAGATTAACGCAGCAGATTTCAGTTGTTCTGCCTGAGCCAGAAGAATTAAATCCCCGATAGTGAAGACTGACATACGAGGAGTTTGGCGTTACTGTACTTGAATAGGTGTGTGATACTGAGCAATTTTAAACTACTGTATTAAGGAATCTTTTCTCGAACTGTGGCTTGTCAGTACTTAAATTACCCTTTTAAAAATGTAGTTAGATGCCCTACAAAAGGGTCAAATATATTTTAGCATTTATCTAGCACAAAAACTGAATTTAAATAAATATTTTGCTTTAAAAAGAATACATATGGTTAAAATGAGTGAATTAGTTTATTTGATCAGTGAATCAGTCATCCAGATGTGGTCAGGTACATCTCAATAATAATTATTCTATTATTTGAACTCTTCACCATATATTTGCAGCATTATTCACACATAAACTGCGTTGTGACAACTGGGCCTATCACAGTTGTTTGTGATTACAAGTCAAGTCAACTTTATTTCTATAGAGCTTTGTACAATACAGACTGTTTCAAAGCAGCTGCACAGTGATAAACAGAAAAATAAAAAAAAGACAATAGTTCCATCATTCAAAACAATTCAGTTTAGATTTAGATTCAGGTCAGTTCAATAAAATATGTAAAGTTCATCAGTTATGAAAGGAGTCCTATTCAGCTATAGGCAACTCTACAGAAGACAAAAGTGTCGCTATTCATGTGGATTCAGGTCAGTTCAATAACAGTGTTGATTGCAAAATTCATCATTATTACATGATTAAAACACTTTACAGAGACTGCAGGGGCAGATATTCATTTATATTCCAACAAGTACGTAGAATGAATGGATTTAGGCAAATATACACTACCAGTCAAAAGTTTGGACACGGTAAGATTTTTAATGTTTTTAAAAGAAGTTTCATCTGCTCACCAAGGCTGCATTTATTTAATTAAAAATACAGTAAAAACAGTAATATTGTGAAATAGTATTACAATTTAAAATAACTGTTTTCTGTTTGAATATATTTTATGAAGTAATTTATTCCTGTGATCAAAGCTGAATTTTCAGCATCATTACTCCAGTCTTCAGTGTCACATGATCCTTCAGAAATCATTCTAATATGATGATCTGCTGCTCAAGAAACATTTATGATTATTAGCAATGTTGAAAACAGTTGTGTACTTTTTTTTTTTCAGGATTCCTTGATGAATAGAAAGTTCAAAAGAACAGCATTTATCTGAAATACAAAGCTTTTGTAACATTATACACTACCGTTCAAAAGTTTGGGGTCAGTAAGAATTTTTTTTTTTTTTTTTTAAAGAAATTAAAGAAATTAATACTTTTATTCAGCAAGGATGCATTAAATCGATCAAAAGTGACAGTAAAGACATTTATAATGTTACAAAAGATTATATTTCAAATAAATGCTGTTCTTTTGAACTTTCTATTCATCAAAGAATCCTGAAAAAAAAATATTGTACACAAATATTTTGTACAATTGTACACAATAAATGTTTCTTGAGCAGCAAATCATCATATTAGAATGATTTCTGAAGGATCATGTGACACTGAAGACTGGAGTAATGATGCTGAAAAATCAGCTTTGATTACAGGAATAAATTACTTTATAAAATATATTCAAACAGAAAACAGTTATTTTAAATTGTAGTAATATTTCACAATATTACTGTTTTTACTGTATTTTTAATTAAATAAATGCAGCCTTGGTGAGCAGACGAAACTTCTTTTAAAAACATTAAAAATCTTACCGATTCCAAACTTTTGACTGGTAGTGTACCTTCTTTTATACTAATCTCTGCTTAAACTAATAACGTATTCCGCATTGTGTCATATGGATTTTAAGGGTGTGAGTGTGGACACTATGACAAAGTGTGCGTGTGTGTGTGTGTGTACAGTTTAAGAGTGCCTACAGATGTGTTTCCTCCAATAAGTCTGTTGTGACATATTCCGCTTTGGACCTTCTTGCTGTCCGTTGGCTGAGTGGGAGGATTGATTTCATCATCAAAGTGCACCAGTGAGAACAGCCACAGGCAACCAAATAAAGTAGACAAGAGAGGAGTTTAAAAATATCACACATACACAATTGATGTACCGTTATGCTCTCATTTCACTGCAAAACAGCACTTAAAACATTAAAGAGGTTTTCACACAGTGTAGAATTAAGCTACTGAAAATGAAAATGAAGCAAATGAAAACAGGAGAAGACAAAATAGAGCAATATAGAGGATTGGAGAAAAACAGGAGTCATATTTTAATGGTTTCAGATTGATATTGTTATTCTTAAAGAACTGAATTAGCCACTAAAATATTATTTCTTCATGCCTGCTTACACCAAGAATGATAACTATATTGGCGTCCACACCGGCGGATGAAACTGTTCTGTTTATTATGAGCACTGCAGTTTTGTCCAGTAGCTCCTCACTGCAGTACACGAGATCCAGCGGGCGAGGTTGGATCCAGATCCAGGGGGTGGAGATGGGTAGGTTCAGGGATCAGTGTTTGGTGTAGGAAATCAGTACTGTGATTGACATGACCAATAAAATCTTAAGAATCGGCTGCAGGGCGGCATTAGCCTGGCTTCTAATGCCACACTTGGATGTGGGCTGGATTGGATGTCCACCGCAGGCTGCAGCAAGACACTTCTCATATGTAAAGTTGGAGAAGTTGGATCTGGATCCAACCTCGCCCCCTGGATCTCGTGTTCTGCAGTAAGGACCTCGTTTTGTCGTCTGCCACTTTAAATGCTCAAACTCTTTTAAGATGGATGGATTTTGATTGGCTGTTAATGATTTATCATTCATCAGTACGAAAAAATCTGAAAGAAATTTTAATGATATTTTTCTTCTATGTAATTATCGTTATAGTTGTGGTGTTGGCTTCCTTATTCTCATAGAATTAGAATGATTATTAAAACGTTATAGTTATCATTATATTTATTGTCTTTGGTGTAAACAGGAAATGCAGGAAAACTTTTCCACAGATATGTATTTTTTGTCATTAATGGGATGAGCGAGACTGGTCTCAGTACTGGCCTTACCACAGCAATTTCTCATTGCGTGAAACAACAAAACTATTGCCAATATAACAAAAATATCTCTAAATGTCAAACATAACTGAACATTAAACACTTAATTTTTATCCTTTACTGAAATAAACATTAATAACGCTTTGTGAAATGATTGTTAACTTCCTTTTTACAAATTTAAGCAGATTGAACAGATTAACCCATTTTAATAAGTAGTGTCGTTTTTCCACCTGCAAATCTCTGGATTCTTTAAACTTTCACGTTCCTACAGGAAAACAATTCTTTAAGCCCAAAGGTTGAAATCCTCAAGAAACTAAAGCACACACACACACTCAATCTCACCGCTAGCTCCTCTCTGACAGTACATGTTTGTTTGTGCATGTGGGTTAGTGCTGATCAAGGGATTTCCAGACATGATGAAAGAGCTTTAAAATGGTTGTGAAAACATGTCACCATGTCTACAGACACACAAACATGTGATTTGAGAGTTCTGGAATAGGTGAGTGTGGGATGAGAATGTGTTGTCAATGAGTATGTATGTGTTAACCGCTGATGTGAGTGGCTAGTGTGTGTGTGTGCGTGTGTGCGTGTGTGTGCGTGGGGGGGGGGGGGGGGTGTTTAATGAGAGCCCTCTCTGAAGTGGGGCCAGGTGATATTTGGATGGTGGTGCTTAAGACAGGAGAGGGTCGACTGAATATATACGTAGGTGAGGTACAGGTATACGAGTAATATGTGTCATTTGCACACAAGCTTTAATGTGGCCATGTGACAATAATGTGGCATACACTTTACTGTTGCATACAGCATACTATTTCACATACTATATTTTAAGTAGTATTTTTTACAGCATAAATCCACAGTGGGGTCTAAAAGTCTGAATATATATATATATATATATATATATATATACAGTATATATATATGTGTGTGTGTGTGTATATATATAGTTTTAGACCTGTTTACTGTACACTTATACTGTACATAATTACTATAGGGTGAATTCAGGTCAGTTGGGTCCCAGTTATCCTGAATTATTATAGTAAGTTAATATATTCAAATATTTATTTTCTACTTTAATAATGTTATATATTATAACAAAGCTGAATATTCTGATCCTTCAGACCTCATTCCAATATGGCGAATTGGTGCTCAAGGAAAATGTATTATTATTATCAATGTTGAAAACAGTTGCGCTGCTTATTTTTTTATATAAAAAGCATGGCCAATCAAAAGAACAGCATTTATTTGAAATAAAAATTTCTATAACCAATGCAAAAGTCTTTGCAATCACTTTGAGCAGTTTAATACACCCTTGCTGAATAACAAGGATGTAGTAGTATACTTATTGTGTATTAAATTAGAAAAAAAGAAAAAAAAAAATCCAAAACAGAAGCATTTTGATAGTGGTCTCAGAACTACATTGGTAAGTGAAATAGTTAAAATCTCCTTGCACTCATAAAAACCTCTTCTACATCTTACTGAACTTGTTAGATCTCATATCCAGATATCTCATGTTCCTAACTGAAATAATATTCCTCATATGGTTCTATATCCACATCCAGCTCAGTTTGTAATCTGTATTTGTGAATATTTGAATAGAGCATCTCCTTACTTGAACTCTTTTAACCCTCAAAATATGTGCACAATTTAGGCAAAGGGGAAAGGATGCTAGGATGCTGTTGCCATGGCATCACTGTCAATCACAGCAGTCCCAACAGTAGTCACACACTGACCCTTGCTGATCCTTTCTCTTGAAACTGACAGAATGTATGAGTGAAGAGGGAATGAGGCCAAAGGCAAGGATGGTGCGTAGGAAGTACCTTTTATTTGAATCACTTTCACTGAAGAGATCTCGCTCTGTTTTTGGGTCCTTCAGCGGTGAAGTTAATAAAAGCTGGCATGTGGATTATGGGATGTGTCCTTCAAATATTTCCAACAAATCAGTTAAAATAGCAGAATAGCAGTGTGGTGAAGCAGCTATTGTGCAGTACAGATGAGGAGTGTTATACTATGTGTGCGGTATGTAGGTCAGCTGTATTGTGGATGTATATGTACAATATTTCACAGCGAGGAGCAGTTGAATACTTCACTGCGCTCTTTGTTCACAGCTGAGTGGGTTTGATCAGATCAATGAGATAGATTAAGCAGTATGTGGGTCAAACATGACTACTGACTACTGATTTATATCAAAATAGCATCAACTGATGGAAAAAATCAATTTTAATGGAATGGGTCAACGCTATATCATAATACGTTTCATATATATATATTCTTAGTTCTGTCATGAAACTCTAGATGGCGCAGGCTGATGAGTCCTTAATGCAAACTGATGATTATTCTCAGCTTTAACTACTTGGCACAAGCTGATCGGTTCATGTTGCATCTGCAGCCAATGAGCTCACAACATTTAAATGGCTGGTTAGCATTCACTATAGCAGTTTGCTGCACGCTTTCAGAGTTCCTCTGAAAATCTCCACCTTCCCCAGCTCCACCTGTATAGATCTGCTATGCTGTCTCTAAATATAACCTTGTATACCTTGTATATACTACAATAAACTATAAATGCTATATTCTATATATATATTGTGTTTATATGTATGTATGTATAAATATATATATATATGAATATATGTGTGTGTGTGTGTGTGTGTATATATATAAATTTTGTTGCAAACCCAGGACCCACTGCACCAGCATAGGGTCTGACAATGCGTCCAAGGATTTCATCCCAATACTGGCAGTCAGGGTACCATTGCCTGTAGAGGTCTGTGCGTCCCTCCATGGATATGCCTCCCCAGACCATCACTGACCCACCACCAAACCGGTCATGCTGAACGACGTTACAGGCAGCATAACATTCTGTACGGCTCCTCCAGACCCTTTCACGTCTGTCACATGTGTTCAGTATGAACCTGCTCTCATCTGTGAAAAGCACAGGGCGCCAGTGGCGGACCTCCCAATTCTGGTGTTCAATGGCAAATGCCAATCGAGCTCCGCCGTGCTGGGCAGTGAGTACAGGGCCCACTAGAGGATGTCGGGCCCTCGGGCCACCCTCATGAAGTCTGTTTCTGATTGTTTGGTCAGAGGTCAGAGACATTCACACCAGTGGCCTGCTGGAGGTCATTTTGTAGGGCTCTGGCAGTGCTCATCCTGTTCCTCCTTGCACAAAGGAGCAGATACCGGTCCTGCTGATGGGTTAAGGACCTTCTACGCCCCTGTCCATCTCTCCTAGAGAAACTGCCTGTCTCCTGGAATCTCCTCCATACTCTTGAGACTGTGCTGGGAGACACAGCAAACCTTCTGGCAATGGCACGTATTGATGTGCCATCCTGGAGGAGTTGGACTGCCTGTGCAACCTCTGTAGGGTCCAGGTATCGCCTCATGCTACCAGTAGTGACATTGACCCTAGCCAAATGCAAAACTAGTGAAAAACAGTCAGAAAAGATGAGTAGGGGAAAAAAATTTCAGTGGCCTCCACCGGTAAAACCATTCCTGTTTTGGGGGTCGTCTCATTGTTGCCCATCTAGTGCACCTGTTGTTAATTTCATCAACACCAAAGCAGCTGAAACTGATTCACAACCCCCTCTGCTACTTAACTGACCACATCAATATCTCAGGAGTTTAACTGACTTGATGCTATTCTCTGATTAAAAAGTGTCATTTTTTTATATATATATATAAAATAAAATAAAAACATGTCCAATATATATATATATATATATATATATATATATATATATATATATATATATATATATATATATAAAATGAGTTTTAATATATAAAATAAAAACATGTCCAATAATGAATGTCCCGTCAGGAAATTACCGGTACCATTTCCATTAATATTACAGACTTTTCGTTCAACCATAAAACACAACATTAATTCACTTATTGTACATGTGAATAATCAATTATGAAAATGTACTTTAAAAAATACAGACTTTTCTAAGAGCGTAGACAAAAAAGTGTCTGGTCATTTTTTGGTTTACTAAATCTCTACGTTCTGCACTCAGATTCAATTGTGACACTTTCCTACAAGCAGCGCCAAAAAGAACAAAAAAATATCAATCTCTGCTTTTCCACAATAGCTCAGACTAAACAATCCCTTTATCCCAAGGCCAAACAAGATTAAATGGCAGGAAGTCCAGAAAATTCAGCAATACACAATTTTCAATCTTACCATGAGTGAAAGTGCCATCAAAATCAGTCCATCTACTATACTACCACCACAAAGAGAGGATGCAACCCATGTGTCAGTCGATTAAGACTTCTCTTTTCCTTCCTCTGTGTGTGTGTGTGTGTGTCTGAGACTGAGAGAATCACTTCACACCTTGTTGCACCATCTAATAAAATCATCTCTCCTGTTTACAAATCACCTGCTGGCCCAACTCACAGCCGGCTCCAGTCTCACACACTCACCCGCTTCACCTGTATGTGCTGTGTACAGGCTTTTAAATATCAGACATTACAGAGACACACGGTTTCTCAGTGGCTCCTCACTGTGTTAGTGCACTGAGAGCTGAAAATACAAATGAGGAGCAGTAGCAGAGCTTTTAACACCAATAATAACAAAATATACACACACACACCAACACAAATGCTCTTATCATCTCAGTAAGCTCCATTAGCCACCTCTCAGACTTCCCTCTGAAGAGTAATACAGCCTCTAGAGAGTCTGTCTTTTCGTTCAGACACTAAAAACAAAACTACTGTTGCTTCTTCTTCCTCTTTTTATCTATTCCTGTTCCAAACTGTCTAACTCTATCTACTATCATGACACACATCTTTAGATGGTTTGATCAAAGGCAGAAGAGCACCAAGGTTAGAAGTTCACTGTCATCCTCCAGGTGAAGATGAATATAAATGCTGTATATTCCTGCTGAAAAGCACATTCATGATTCAGACGAGGACTATCAATCGATTTAAGGGCAATCAATTTAATTACATGATATGCCGAGTAATTTATACACAATTAAAAGCCCCCGAATGAAAATAATACATTACGGAGACATTACATTATGAATAAAGAATTAAACAACAAATTTATCACACTAAATTAACAGTTCAAACTGGAAAAAAACAGCTTAAGGTGGTTTGCTGGTCTAACTACCCACCTTAGGCCATTCTAATCTGTTTTCTCAGCAGGGATTCTTGGTCTGAATCTAGTATGTGTCTAATGAATGCGTATGTAAGTTACTTCAGAATGACCTTGCTTTATTAAAAGAACATCATAACTTAAGAGTTACTCAATGCTTTCAAGTATTTGCCAGTTATTAGGAAGATTACAGTGGGCGATGATAAAAAAGATCTACACCTGTTTCAACCACCATTCTTAATTAAAGTCAGCATGAAATCAAAATGGACAATTCATATTTTTTATGAACTATTGCAGTGGTTATCATAAGGGATTTATCCATGCACAAAATAATTTTTTTTCTTTACTTAAAAAGCACACTTAAGCTTCCATTTGTTAAATGAGAGTGCTCTATGTGCATCTGCTGATCAATGTTTATATGTGAATAAAAGCCTAAATTAAATCTGTTCATCATATAAAACGATCGTGTCTCTTCAGAAGACTTGGATTAAACTGCTTGATTCGTTGGTTGATTTATTTTACGATATCTTTTTGAACGTTTTGAACTGTCAGTGTCAGAGTTTTGGGTGAACAGACTTTCAATTCTCGCATTAAAAATATCTTCATTTGTGTTGCATAGATGAAGGAAAGTCTTATGGGTTTGGAGAGACATGAGGGCATTTTTTGGGTGAACTATCCTTTTAAGTTATCTGTACTTAAATATTTAAGTTAATTCAAAGGTAAGACCCAACGTGATCTCATGAGAATACGTGTATTTGTGGTTCTACCACACGTTCATTTACTTACGTTTTCATACACACAAAAACGTACAATATTGACGTATTTTTAGCACTGAAACATAAAATACTTACGTATTGACAGCAAAAAAACTTAAATTATTTACGTATCCAAGTGTGAATGTGTATGAATTCCCATGTATTAATATTAAAATCATAGCATTAATGTTTTAATTCTGTTGTATTCAATTGTCACATCAATACATTTTTTAGTCGCATTTATTAAATACAGTTCATTCATCTACTTAATATGAAATAAAATTTCTGTTTGCGAAAAAACTCGTTTCAGAGGATTACATAATGTTAAACATGACTACATTTTAAAATCTTAAAATGAATAACATTTCTGTAATTGTTTAACCATTTAGTAATATTTAGTTTATTTGCTGTGCGACACAGAAGGCGTTTTCTCCTATGCAGATAACGTTACACCAAAACACAACATAAATTCACAAATCACATCAATTTTATTTGTTCGCTGTACTCCAAATCTTTAGAATATTGAACGCTCATTGGCTCTCTCACCTGCTTCGTCTCTCACAGATTGCGACATGCCGTGTTTTAGTGGATTGACTTTTAAAATGAGTGCGTGCCTTCACGGACAGAAGCCGGATTCATATTTTCAAGGATTAATAAGTTAAATTCCGCTCTGTACCCTATAAAAAACTATTACTGCCAGAGAGGACTGCGACTGCAACTTATCATCATTTGAACTACTTTTAGTACCACTTTTGACATTTTCACAATAAATAAATGATTGTGATTATGCTTGTTTGTCCATTATTCTTTTATTTATAACAGTACGGAGTTTTAAGAAATGGTTATGGGTAGGTGTAGGATTAGCGGCTCAAAATATCATTTTAATGCTATATTGTTACTAAAATTGTCCAACACATTTTATTTTATTCTTTTAATATTCTGTATAAAATGGGTATGTTTTGGTTCAGCGTTGGGTTTTGTGATCTTACATTTATCTATAAAATGATGAAAGGGAAATTATACATATATCTTTATGACATGAAAGATTCCTAAATATTTTACATTTTTACGCTGTAAAACCAATATAATGCTACGTTTAAAGGCTGCTAATACGTCCATATTGTACGTTTCAGCACCTATCCAAACATTCAAAAATGTACATTTTGTGTCTTTGAAAGTTACATATTAATACCTACGTATTAACAATGAGACCAGGCTGTTAGACCATATTATGTTATGAACTTGATAAAAACAAGTTTTGTTAGTCACCTAAATTGGGGCAATTAGTTTCCTCAAACAATTTGAGTAGACTCAACTTATTAGGAATCACAGTGTAGTTAAGTAATAGTATATGCTAGTAAGATGCAGCTTATATGCTGCCTTTGCTTCGCTGAAACATATTTAGATTGAAAATCTAACCGGAATATTATTGGCTCCAACTGTATATTGTGAAGGGTCCCTGCATAAGGCTGTGGGGTGTCCCATACGGCAGTCCTGCAAACAGTGGCACTGGAAAACTTCACTGTCACTCAAAATTCAAGGATGAGTTGTTCAGACCTCCTCTCTGGTGTACCCCCATCTGTGAGCTCACAGTGTCAGTCATCATGTTTGGTACTAGTGCTGTCATCTCATCGCATCTGCACACTAGAGACCAGATGTTATTCTGCTGTCATAATGACCAGAGCTGTCAAAGAGGAACAGAAATCTATTAGGGACACAGACAGTAACTTATACACATAATTTACTATTTGAACCCTATATTCATAGTTAGTTAGCTCAATAGCTGTGGTCATTATGAACTTTTTAATTAAAAGAACATGAAGACTCTTCAAAATATACTTTTTTTTGTTGTTGTTGTTCAAAAAGTTAAATGACTTTGGAACAACATGAGGGTCAGTAAATAATGACAGAATCACAATTCTGGAGTGGACCTGTGGGTTGTGCAAAGAGAGCAGTAGAAGAGCATGACCACTGAAATGGCTTCTCTGCAAAACACTTCCCCATCATGTGGCAGCCATAAAATAACCGGTGCAGAAATGAGAAAAAAGACACGGTGCAGCATCCGAGGTGCAGAAATTTCTGCTGAGTCCCTCAGAGCATGAAAGATTTAGAGGCACGCAATGGTGGAGGACTGACAGTCTGTTATTTATAGAGCTGTGCACTGATTCAACACGGTCAGCCCCGGCACCCTCATATCATTCCCAGCACTGCCATCAAGAGTTAACACTGCAAACACAGCTGCTACACCAGCTCAACAGATTCAGTGTGGAGGTAAAGAAACCCAGTGCTGGGTCTAAGAATACAACATAATCCTACAACATTTCAAACCAGGAAAGAAGGAATTAAGGCAGTTTCTCATGCAGCCCAGACTCTGCATATGACTACAGACCTCTTTAGCTTTGTCCTTGCATTCGTTCCTAGTGTTAATCAACAAAAATGTGAAACGTGAACCATCATAAACAACTCCTCCACTCTTATGAATAGGGTTATGGGCAATATTACCCAATACACAAATGCATGTCAAAAATCCAGAGAAAATAGTCTGCCATCTGGCCACCTTTCACAGACTATTTTCAAAGTACTATGATTCGGATGGGCCAATTCTAATTTTGTGTGCTATTTAGAATGGATAGCATGGGAATTGGGATGTAACCCATGTTACTACAAAAAAAAAAAAAAAATGTAGATTAACACACTAAATTCAAACACACCATTATTGAATTTAAAGATTGAATGGTCCTTATTTAATCCCCTTTGAAATTATTGGCATCAGATAACTGTGCTTGATCGGCCATTCTGCAAACTGAATTGATCAAATGTGTCAGTAAAGAGATTTATAATGTTACAAAAGAGTTTTATTTCAAATAAATGTTCTTTTGAACTTTTTATTCATCAAAAGTATCCAAAAAACATTTTTTCCACAAAAAAAAAAATTTTTAAGTAGCACAACTATTTTCAACACTGATGGTAATAAGAAAGCAACAAATCAACATAATAGAATGATTTCTGAAGGATCATGTGACACTGAAAACTGGAGTAATGATGCTGAAGATTCAGCTTTGATCACAGGAATAAATTTTAAATTTTTTCAAATTTATTCAAATAGAAAACCGTTATTTTAAATTGCATTAATATTTCATAGTGTGTGTGTGTGTGTTTATGTGTGTGTGACATACTGATCAGGCATAACATTATGACCACCTTATTCTTAATATTGTGTTGATCCCCCTTTTGCTGTCAAAACAACCCGTCGAGGCATGGACTCCACTAGACCCCTGAAGGTGTGCTGTGGTATCTGGCACCAAGATGTTAGCAGCAGATCCTTTAAGTCCTGTAAGTTGTGAGGTGGAGCCTCCATGGATCGGACTTGTTTGTTCAGCACATCCCACAGATGCTCAATTGGATTGAGATCTGGGGAATTTAGAGGCCAAGTCAACACCTCAAACTCGTTGTTGTGCTCCTCAAACCATTCCTGAACCATTTTTGCTTTGTGGCAGTGCAAATTATCCTGCTGAAAGAGGCCACAGCCACCAGGGAATACCGTTTCCATGAAAGGGTGTACATGGTCTGCAACAATGCTTAGGCAGGTGGTACACGTCAAAGTAACATCCACACGGATGGCAGGACCCAAGGTTTCCCAGCAGAACATTGCCCAAAGCATCACACTGCCCCCGCGGCTTGCCTTCTTCCCATAGTGCATCCTGGTGCCATGTGTTCCCCAGGTAAGCGACGCACACGCACCTGGCCATCCACATGATGTAAAAGAAAATGTGATTCATCAGACCAGGCCACCTTCTTCCATTGCTCCATGGTCCAGTTCTGATGGTCACTGTTGGTGCTTTCAGCAGTGGACAGGGGTCAGCATGGGCACCCTGACTGGTCTGCAGCTATGCAGCCCCATACGCGAAAACTGCGATGCACTGTGTATTCTGACACCTTTCTATCAGACCCAGCATTAACTTCTTGAGCAATTTGAGTCAAGTCAAGTCACCTTTATTTATATAGCGCTTTTTACAATGCAGATTGTGTCAAAGCAGCTTCACAGTGATAACTGGTATATAATTTTGGCTGCACAGCAGCTCTTAAAGAAAGTGGTGTCAATGCAGGCATATGCAAAGCACTGTTGAATATCAAATGTCAAGTGTCCCCAACTAAGCAAGCCAAAGGCAACAGCAGCAAGGAACCCAAACTCCAACAGGTGACATCAGGTGGCAAACAGGTGGCAAATAGGTGTTAAAAAAAAAAAAAAACCTTGGGAGAAACCTTGAGCTACAGTAGCTCGTCTGTTGGATCGGACCACACGGGCCAGCCTTCGCTCCCCACGTGCATCAATGAGCCTTGGCCACCCATGACCCTGTCGCCGGTTCACCACTGTTCCTTCCTTGGACCACTTTTGAACACCCCACAAGAGCTGCAGTTTTGGAGATGCTCTGACCCAGTAGTCTAGCCATCACAATTTGGCCCTAGTCAAACTCACTCAAATCCTTACGCTTGCCTATTTTTCCTGCTTCTAACACATCAACTTTGAGGACAAAATGTTCACTTGCTGCCTAATATATCCCACCCACTAACAGGTGCCGTGATGAAGACATAATCAGTGTTATTCACTTCACCTGTCAGTGTTCATAATGTTATGCCTGATCGGTGTATAATATATAAGTATTAGTTCAGGGGTGTGCACACTTATGCAGTTATTCCTTTCCAAATGTGCAAAAGTTCTGATATGATTTATCTTTGCTTTATTTCATACATCACAAAAAACAGCTGTTTTAACAGGGGTGTGTACACTTTCATCATCACACACATCAGCAATCCTTTTACCACTGCCATATTCTCATCCACAAACATGTACACAAACAGAATAAACAACACAGCTTATACACACGCATCCTGTACACAGCTGTCTTTCCTGAAGATGAGTGAGAGGGAAGACAGGGATTTTTAGGACAGGAGAGGAGGACAGATCTCCAAGTCAAAGAAGTCATGCATATAAACATAAAAACGAACAGAAAGGGATGAAAGGAAGAAGGAGCGAGGGACCAAAAGACAGACAACACAAGACAAAAATGACTAATGATTTGAGATGGAATGAAAATAAAATGTAATAATAATTCCAGAGAAACAAAAAGAAAATAGTGTTGGAAAGATTGTGAAAAAATTATGAATTTAAACAATAAGGAGGAAGTAGACAGGACTGAAAAGATTGGCGAGAAGAATTATATTCAGACAGGGTGAAGCAAAGGATAGACAGGAAGAGATAGAGATGGTCTCTAGGCTCCCAGTGCAGTGAGCTCCAGGCACCAGAAGTGAGATGTGACTGAATACATTACAGTCAAACAAGAGGAATGCATATCATAACTCAAGCGGCGCTCTCATCTGCCTCTCAGTCTTTCCCTGCACACATTCGCACAGGCCAATTAGTCATCCATAGTATGAAACATGAGCTAAGCTAGCCAAACAAACAGCCTTAATTCACACATGCTTTAATAACCGCATCACCATAGGACAGCGCTCATCGAGTGTGTTTGTGTGTTATGCTGTAGAGTCTGGACTGCGGCTCCGGCTGCATGCATGACGAAATAAACCTGCAACAACCTGAACCGCAAACAAGAAACCAATGACATCCATAACTCAAGACATTCAAAGAGAGTGGGTTGAGATAAAAGAAAAGTGAGAAAGCAAGTTATCACACATAAACACACATTCATTCTCTCTTTCTCTCACTCAAATGCACTTCAGTATGTAGTATGTATACTGCAGACTTGTAACAATCATGAGTTTTGTGCTGATGATTAACTGTCATCAAATATTTGTGATTAACGATTTAATTGGTCGCTTACAGTGCCACAAAACGTTATTTTTTTATGTTTAACTTGGAATCGCACATAATAAAATGCATATTCAAGTTCCATATGATTTACTTCAATGCTGTAAAAATGTATTAATTATCAATTAATTATTAATGTTTATATAATAAATTATTTTAATATAATATAATATAATATAATGGCAAAATGTGATTGAAATTTAAATGGCACAATTATTGCAGTTATCTCAAATAATTTTGATTATTGATATTTAATTATATGATATTAGTTTGCTTCTTGCATGTTTCACAGCAGTTTCAAAGTCAAATGTCCAGTGAGTAGTGCTAAAAAGTGCACTCAGTTTTTTCTGAAACAGATAAACATGACCGTGCCAACATTTTAGTACACTGATTCATGCACAAAACCCAAACGAAACAAAAGAACAAAAGAAAATGTGAGATTGAATCATATTTGCTGAGAGATGGTTTTTAAGTACACTGATTCATCCACGAAACCCAAACGAAACAAAAGAACAAAAGAAAATGTGAGATTGAATCATATTTGCTGAAAGATGGTTTTTAACAGCTCTTTCTTGACTCATTAGTTGACTGGAAAGATAGATATTTAAGATATTTTACACAAAATATCTTTACAAAAGAAGGAACCCAAAAAAAAACTAATGCTAAAAGTTTTCGAGCAATGCCTATTAAACAACAGGTTTTTTTCGACAATAAACTATTAACATTAGTTTTTATTTTGATTCCAATTTTGTACAACAGAATTCCATTACAAAATTCCATTCCATTCTCAACTGTTGATAATAAATCACTGAAAATCAAACTATTGTGCTGAGTGATATTTACCTGAATTTTTCATCTGATTTTTTTCTGTTTTCTCATTAAAGTACCTGAAGTTGAAGAAACACCCATTTATGCCTCAGGCTACTGTCTGAATAAACCTGCACACAAATATGAGCACCCATGAGCAAAGACGGCAGCAAGCAAGTTGTGAACTTCCAGAGATTGGGGGTCACATGCCAACTTACTGAGTTGAATGGGAATGCTAACAGATAGGTCTCTTAAGGTAATATAAGGGGCTTTCAAAACTAGGTAGTTATAGGAACTCAGTTATAGGAACTAGCCATCAAGACGGTCCCCCGAGAACTAAATGTTCCCCTAGGGCCATTTTCCTGGTTGCATTTGCACCGCCTGTAGGAACTCTGAAGTGACATAAACCAGCTGACAGTCTTTTAAGAGCCATTTAAGTGCCGCATTCAACACTGTCAACAACTAGAGGATGGGCGACGCCGTGAACGAGCTGTGTTTTTGTTTTGTCAGGTTTTAGAGATGGAATGTAGTATATGTATAAGTTATGCGACTGAAAAAGCAAAAAGGAGGGCTTGGAAATGAAATCTCCTACAACAATTTGCCGTGCTACATATCATTGAGGCTGAGAAAAGAACACAACGCCACAAAGCGACTGGTAAATGCCATTAACATTAGCTTTCTGTATGTTTAAGTCTTTTTGTTTGTGGAGTAAGTACATGTAAACTGTGTGTTTACACTGCTTTTTAAAAATGGCGGGTGCCAGTGTTTCATATGGCATGCATTCGGCACTTACGTCACTGGTAGTTCCTATTGTGCTGGGTTAGACCCTACTCTGAAGTGGGAGCTAATTTAGTCCCCCCAAAAGGCGTTCCTATAACTAAAATCATTCCCAGTTCCTGCAGTGTGAACAAGTCGAAAAGTGGGTACTTCCTCCAATAGTTATAGAAACTATGAAAGCATTCCTCCGGTGTGAAAGCCCCTATTGACCTTGTCACACACATTGGCTGTTTCTCAACCAGGCGACCTTTCTCTTGCCAGGCGACCTTGAAAGAACGAGGAAGGACGCGAGGACAGAGAACGCATCCTTGTGAGAACTGAGATGTGCTGCGATATTGTTGCTCAACTGATCGTCCCAGCATATTATAAGTAGTGGCTAATGCACAATAAATGCAACATAACATCACAAACAAATGTCATAATCATATTATTATAGACATTGTTTTCATATAATTTTATATCTTTTTATTTTACCTCGTGTATTTATGTATTTTTCTTGCGTTCATGAGTATTGGAATTGAACTTCGACGGTTGATGATGACGTTGAGCGAGAACACAAGGAAGCAAGATCGCTGGCTGTTTCTCAATGCATATTGAGAAACAGCCGTTTTCTCTCTCTCGTCTGTGTGTGAGCTCCACCACCCACAGTGGGAGCAAATTCAATGAATATCTACTCCGTCTCATTATGAAAATCCTATGGCCCTCATTACTTTTGTCCGAGATATTCAAATAAGCTCCATCTCCACCAATCAGCCTGACAGCCAAAGTCTTTTAATGTCTTGATTGTGATGTCACCGATGTCTGATTGGATGACACTTACAGTAGGAAGGTTTGATTGATACATACCGTTATTTAACTGCTGTGTTTGCGTGAAAACAACTTCTGTATGTAGAATAAGATCAAATCAGTCCTCAAGCACCAACTTCAGTCCAGCAGTGATGTTGATAAGAGTCTGAACTGGTCAGATGTTCATGTATCTGTGCGTTTCTGGCCCTGGGGAGAGCTGACACAGCGGGCCGCGGTCTCTTCAGCATAACGACAATCCTTTAAGAGCGATGGGGTGGGAGCAGAGGCAGAAAGATCAGTCTCTTTTTACTCTTTTTTTTTTTTTTCTCCAGAGAGATGAATCAAAAGAGAAAGGCCAACTGAAGTAGGGTAAAAGAGTGGGAAGAACAACTCATACTGTGAGAGAGATAACTAATCTCAACTAATAAAGCCATATCACAGCCCACCATCTCTCATAACAGACATGTGCCAGACTGCAAACAGTGTTTCGCTCATGTTATCAAAACAGGGTTACAGTAAATGTGCACAGTTATAGCAAAGAGGTTTAATCCATTGTGATTTTTATGGTTATGAATAAAAACAATACAGCTATGATTTTTAAAAGCAGCGTAAATAACGTTCTTCAAAACTCATCTCATTCATGTTGTATTCCATGACATGAGGTGAGTACATTTTTATTTTTTAGTTTAAGTATTTCTTTAAGCTGTGACAGGAGAAAGTATTTTAACTTTGAAAAAACACATCAGCTTTACTGCAGTTGTCAGCTGTAAAAGAGAGAAAGGATGGAAAGGTTTTCTTTGGTACCACCAGCATCAGATTGTCAGGGCAACCAGCCCAATCTGAAAAGAGATTTTGAACATTTTGCCTGACATCAATGCACTTCCATCTCCAGCTAAATACATCCCAGGGGACTCTACAGATCACAGCGCGCCTGTACACTCAACGGAGAGGATGTACCCAGATAGTATCATAGATACATTTCATTTACAGTGCTAAACAACCTGTCCATTAAATGTTTTCCATTTCATTTCTCTGTTGTCTGAGGATATGTCTAGTTAAGATTAATATACAATTACACTAGCATTCAAAACATTCTTTAATATTACTTTATTATTATTATTTATAGGGATGCACAATATATCGGTACCCTATCAGGTGTCAGTATTGGTCTATATCAGATTATTGTGCTCATTTCTCCAATTTTTCCATTTAGATTGCATGCCATCATGTAACTATTTTTTTTTTTTTTTTTTAAACTGATAATTTAATAACACTGTTAAATCTTAAGAATATCCCATTAAATATTGAATTTTCAATTTTAGGGCCTGATTTATAACAGCTTGCGCCAGCGCAAACCCTCTTTTGGCATTAAAAATCTACTCTCAGGATTTACTAAAGACACGCAGTGAAAAATTAGCCCTTATAAGTTATGAAAACCGTTATCTTTGCGACTGACCTTATTGCATAGGCATTTGTAGGGGTTTCCCTTTCAGATGCAAAATTTATGGGAGGAGAGTATTTAAATTAATTTAAATAAATTGAAAGGTGATTTACTAAGGTTTGTGCTAGTCAATTTACTGGTATTTGCGCCATTATTTACTGCCCAAAAAAAGCATGTCTTAAACCAGATGCTAATTTGCTCTGCTCTTGGCAGATTGCGTTGGTCATTATGCGTCTGTTTTCTTCAATTTACGCGTTGTCAGTAGATCATGTGCAGAACTTTCCACTCCCATCGGTGCTTTTATGGGATTGCGCTCTCATGCTAATGTGCCCTGTTTAGTAAATCTGGCCTATAGTGTTGTGATGCTTAAATTCACTTGTTGCATGTGAAAATATATTTTAGGGTTTTTATTTTTTAGAAAAAATGTAGTATACATTTTAATATCAAACATTGGTAACACTTTATTTTAGGGTATTTTAACTAGTTGCTTATTAGCATGCATATTACTAGAATATTGGCTGTTTATTAGTACATATTAAGCACATATTAATGTCTTATTTTGCATGACCTTATTCTACATTCTTATTCCTACCCAATACCTAAATTTAACAACTATCTTACTAACTATTGATAAGAAGTAAATTAGGAGTATATTGAGGGAAAAGGCGTAGTTAATAGTGAATATGTGTTCCCTATACTAAAGTGTTACCCAAACATTTATCAGTTATTGACCATAACATGAAAATGATTATTAGCTTAATCGGCTAATTATCATTATCAGCCAAACTTGTAATATTAGTGCATGCCTACTTTTTTACACAATTTTGAATAATAGTTAGTTCATTAAACCCACAGATGAGGCTAAGTGTGAAATCATTCAAGTTTATGTTTATGATTGTTTATGATTCTTGAGATGATGGTACAAATATTGCTATCCATGACTGAGTGCTTGAGTACAAGACTAGGAACTATAGTCCAGCAAAGAAACAAAAAACCAAAACTGTAAAATGAACCAGGGAGAGAGACTGCCATACTTTTCCATTACAATGAATCTTTCAAAGTGAGCTGGAAGGACTCATAATAATTTATTAGCATGCCAATGTGATCTATCTCACTCACTTCATCCATCAATCTCTATATCTTTGGAGAAGCTGCAAATGGAGTTAAGCTGTAGTCTGTCCAGTTCACACACCCTCACCCAAAAGAGAACACACACACACACACACACACACACACACATACAGGTTTCCATGTTTTATGGGGACTTCCCATAGACATAATGATTTTTATACTGTACAAACTGTATATTCTATCCCCCTACACTAACTCTACCCCTAAACCTACCCATCACAGAAAACTTTCTACAATTTCAAAGCACTTCATTTAGTATGATTTATAAGCTGTTTTCCTCATGAGGACCAAAAAAATGTGCCCATAAGGTCAAAATTTACTGGTATTACTATTCTTGTGGGGACATTTGGTCCCCATAACATAGGAAATACCAGGTACATACATACACACACACTCAAACACACTGGATATAAACACTATAACCTAACCCATTGTCAGGTTTAGCACACTTTTGGCTATAAATGTTAACAAGAATGTCAAGACATTCCTGTAAACATCTTACATCATTTATCATTTTTCTCTTAGTTTCTTTTTTCCCTTTCAGTTTTCAGTACAGGCGAATTCTCTCAGATGTCTTACAAGTTCGGCATAAATTTATCAGGCACTGACCAAAAGAGTAGAAGACAGAAAGGTCACTGACTGATTCAGTGTTTTCTCCACTCACTTTTACATTGTTTGCTCCAGTTTGTTTCAAAGCAAATTACCTCTGCGAACTCCATGCGCAGCATGTACATATCATCATGCTAACAATCACACACACACACAGATGAATCATCGAGTGCCATAAGAAGCTCTTGTTTGTTGTGAATAACCGTGAAGTTGCCATCATCACATTAAATGCAGCTCTGCTATCATTTCCTCTGCATAATACCTTCATTGTTCTCACAGGGCCATTATGCTTCAGTTCCCTCATTTCACATCAGCAAACAAACACTCTGTCCTGTGATCTTCGCATCCATATTTTAGCTATAAAATAACCCGTTTATAAAGATACACAGAAAAAAGTGAACACACCAGAGTGTAAAATTTCTTATTATGTGCGCTGCTCTAAAATTACATTGAGTTTGCAAATCAGACCGAGTTGTTTTTCTTACCCTTGTGCGGGACATAATGTAGACAAAGCGGCAAACTCTCCAATGTTTATGAGATGGCTTATATTGCATCAGTGCAAGAAGGATTTCATATGAGGCAGGTGTAGTGTGATTTACAAAAATTAATCTGGATACAGGAAACACAGGCACAGAGGAAAGACAATCTGATACATCGGTAGCTAACCAAGAATTCATGTTGATCAACAGAGAAGACATGTTTACAAGTTTTTTATAAGGAGTCCAACATAATTTTCAAGTCTATCAAGGCCGAGTCATGTCAGAAGTCAAAAAATCATCTATCTCTAAATGTAGTTGATGTAAAACTAAGTAAAACTAACCTAAATTTGAAAGTTGAGGTTTAACTTGAAAAAAAAAAGAGCACGTTATCTTCAATACCATGCACTTTTACAATTTCAAAATAAGTTTTTTTTCTCAGTAGATGCCGTTTTGTTGCACATATCCACATGGATAGGTTATAAAACAGCTACAGAAAAAGATAACCATATTTCCAAATGAGAGAATTTGAGTTTTCATGTCTGCAGCACAGATTTTGTCTTTAAGGAATGTAGTATTTACCAACTTTTTGTAAGGATGTACTGATATTATGCCCGACAACTGATATATGGCCAATATTATAAATCTATACTATTTCGTTAAAAAAAAAAAAAATACAGTCTCTCTAAACCCCTCCTTTCCGACAGCTTACTCTGCTCTGATTGGTCAGATGGCCCAGTCTGTTGTGATTGGTCTACCACTTACAGTGTGTGTCAGAAATGAAACACCCATTACCATATCTGAATTTCAGCTCTTCCTCAGCACTTGTGTACACAGTGATACGAACAGTAACGATGGCATCAGTTTTACCATATCAATTTAAGCCCAAGTCCTCATCCTTTGGAAGTGCATGCAAAATACCATAGATTTGCTTTCAGAGCACAGAAAACAGCGACTTCTCGACATGTCCACAACATGAACCAAACTCTTCCAGACCTCAGCTACTACTACAGTCAGGCACGCCGTTGGCAAGGGAGACAGGGGGGTCAGGACCCCCGCAGTTTTAAAAAGACAGAAATTGCCCCCCGCACATTTGATAAGGGCTGCTTAAGTCAGTATCAAAGTAAAACAGTATCAAAAAAGCTACAAACTAGCTTAGGATATTTTCTTTCAAATGAGACCATTTTCACGTTTCTGTGAGCTTTCGTTTGTAAATTCTACTTCTACTACTCTCATTTGTAAGTTGCTTTGGAGAAAAGCGTCTGCTAAATGACTAAATGTAAATGTAAATGTAAATAATCAACTGTTTTGCAGAACAGGAAATGCGCTCTCGAAGAAACACGCAGTCTCCAAACCATCGATCAAAGCGTGCTAACATTTTCTGAGGACATGTCGATGGTATATAAATCATGCCTGAAAGTTAGCGTTCGTGGGGACATGTCAATCAAGCCAACCGTCTATTCAGAAACCGAGAAATTTGACACAGACTGATCTCTCACATTCAGTTCCGGTTGACGCGTGAGCAGGCTTGACTTAAGTAGCTATTTGTGCGTTTTCGTGAGGATTTATAGTTTATGGACTGTTTTGATTTTGATAATCACATCTAGCGACGGAAAAGCATCGATGGCATTGATAAAAGAGATCTTTGAAAGCGAAACTAAAGTGATTATTGCCTCGGCCAGCGACGCAATGGGGAGGACGCACGAGAGGAGAGGACTCTGCGTTTGGTATGTATAAACTGTATTACTGCATTTTCAGTGCTTATACTTATTTTCGATTGAATTATTATTATTTTAAAATGTGAAAGAACAGCAACCAATATGATAAACTATTATTTGACCCCATAGATCCCAACTATACGTTTGGGATATGGCAAGGCTACTTGCACACTGCACAGCTGTCTGCAAGTATGCAAACTTGAATAGAATTGCCATTTCAGTAAATCTACATTTTGATATTGTGAAATGGGTATTATTACAGCGCAAAAACTGTGTGTATAAACAATAATTTCTTTGTTTCAGTTTCTGTTGAAGATTAGTGAGCAGCAGCAGCAGCTGGCACAGCTGGCATCATCTCCAGGAGGCAGGCGGGTAATGCTGAGATGATGCACATATAAGGAATTATACAAATCTGAAGGATGTTCTAGATTGTCATAGAGTCTTGTGTCTCCTGAAAGAATAAACCTGATCAAAGTCTATAGCACAGACAAAAAATACTATGATATATATCACTTTCAGCAGTCTTTATGTATTTTCAAACGCTTTTCTGTAAAATAACACTGCGATATTGGATTTATACCACTGTAAATGGTATGGGGAGAGTTTTTATTTAGGTATACTAAATACAATATATACTATAATTTTTTTTTTTATCACTTTTAGGAGTGTTTTATGTAACTTCAAATGGCTTTCTGTAAAATGACACCAAGATTTTGTATTTAGAGCACTGTATGTGGGTATGGGAAGCTTTTCAATTGGGTACGCCAAATCCAGGCGAAAATCCCCCAAATGGTTCCAGTGCTTAGGAGGTTAATGATCAGGCAATTTTAATATATGATGGTGGTCCAATGGTGAGCCTGAAGTGGTGGTCCGATATCTGGAAATCTGATCTTAATATCTGGGCTTTTGCTTACAACTTTGAAAATGTCTCCTGCGCCCCTGACTACAGTGTTTAGGGGTCAAAGTAGACGTTGTTTGTGGGCAGCCAATGAAGATTTATTATGCAAATGTGTTACATTGTTATGTAGGTATGTAACAGGAAGTGAGAATGGGATTACTGATGGCTCATTTCAGGCATTTCATAATCGGTTCTTTCTTTTGGGAGACAATAAGACCAATTGACGTGCATTTTGATCTTTGCAGAACTTTTACATTCACAAACACTACATGACAGAAAAAGAAAAGACAGAAACAATTCAATATACAATATCTGCCAATAAATATTCAGCATTGGTCAATACCGCTAAAACATACAGCTCTAATACTGTCCATCATTATTATAATGACTCACACAAAACAACCGATACTGTCCGTAAAAAAAGCCTCATGAAGTAGTTCCCTATAATAAGATAGCTAAGCTTGTTTGCCTTTCATAAGTTTTAACAGTTAAAAGGGCAAATGTAGAGAAAAGTTCCCTGAAAAATTCAAAACCCCTCCTGAGGTACACAAACCCCTGGATGGGAATTACTGAGCTAGAGCGTTATAGTCTAATTATATCTGTTTTGTAGTTTATTTCAGTTTGACAGTCTGACTGACGGAAAATAACAACTGCTCCTACTTTAAAAGCAATGATGAGAGAACGCTTTTCAGTGAGCAAAACAGCACATGAAATATTAAAAATCATCAACTATATGTCTTTCGACTTCAAGCAAACATGCAAAAACTTTAGAGGCTTATTAATTTCCAAATGTTCTCCCACTACAGCAAGAAAACTTTCTTCAAAAGGGTTATTTGGCAAACATTTAAGAACGAAAACTTACTGAAATCCTCGTTTTTTGAGAACACAGCATGTTTGTTTGGAAGAAGGCATCTATGTGAGCTGAGGTTGATTACTAGTGTATTACCCTTGAAAAGATGCTTCAGTCAATGCTTAGAGAATACCAATGCAGTCCATTATAGCCTGTGCCCTTTTACATTCTCCACTATTACAGTAGTTTTATGGAAATATCATTACTTTCTAATTAGAACAGGGAAATAAATCAGCGTGAGGCACTTATTTTTTGGCTGTTAAAATTATTTAAGGTTTCTCTGTAATGATGTAGAGCCCAAAGGCTCAATTAAAACAAGCATTTAAATGTACAGTATTCCCACATCCAATAAAACCTTCCAAGGCCTCAAAAATATCAAGGACAAATTAGAAATCAGTGCTCCCAATATACATGCATCTAACATATAAACATATTTATTTAGCACGAGTGCTTGTCATTGCTTTTGTGCAAGTGTTGTTTACAGAAGTATTGGCCTGTTGAATGAAGGCCAGTGCTACACGAGGCATGTGGTCACCCCTGAACCGCTGACCTGTGTTAAAGGGCTGTAATTGTCTTTTTACTGCGGTCAGTAAATCTCTGAGTGCCCTCACTGTGCCATCACAACATTCTGGCGATGGTCGTTGCCTAGCAACCAGCATTGAGAGAAAACACTTCTTTCTTTATTTATTAATTTAGCTTTTGTTACTGATGCACACTGCAACAAAGTGTGTTCAGATGGATGGGCTGTTTAGACTGAAAATTCTTCCTGTTCAAGAGGGTGTTGGAGGGTGTGCGTTTAAATGAAATGTCTGGGAAATAGCAACCAAAAATCATTAATTGCATCCACCTGTCATGTGAAATAACATTTTTGCAAGCCACCCCTGCAAAATCTTGACTGGCTGGACTACCAGTTGGTAGGTTCGAAGTCAACCAGCCCATGAGACACCAAACTGACATCAAAGAACTAGCGGAGACAAAAGCTGACTTTGTTGTCGCCTCACGTCACCTGCGTTTGAGGCCAAAAAGTTGCGCTTGAACACACTGAAAAGACTACAGCCAATGGCCAACTAGTATGTACCATCCAGCACCTGCATGAGAGGAATTAACTGTCTATATCAGCAGGTGGAAGTAGTCTGTATTAGTCATTAAAGGAAACAGAAACTAGGGCACTGTTTACACCTGGTATTAGATGGGGTTTGGTCAATCGGATCACAAGTAGACGAGGGAGACACATACCCGTTTAGTTTACACCTGTCCGTCTCTTTTGTCCACTTTCAACCACTTCTGTTCTAAATTCTTTGAGGGGAGGGTCTATGGATGGGTAAATGTATGGGGGTTTTTTTAGATCTTTCAATCTAATGGACAAAATACGCTGGACAATTTACATATGAACACGCCTGGAGACAAAGACTATAGATATAGAAAGACAGTTCACTCCTATTACTTGTGGGAGAAACTGCAACGCACAATATAGCAGAATACGTCCCGCCTTCTAAGTAAAAGAGCCAATCACTGATTGATAAAGTCATTGCGTTACTGCAGCTGCCGTTAGAAGCTCTGATTCCCATTGAAACCTGAGACTCGAGCTTAGGACTGTACATGCGCATTGGCTGGCTATTTGAGCATAAGAAGCTACATTTCTGGGACAGCTCATGTCAGATTTTGTTGCTGAAATATGTTATTTAAGTGTGAGTTCACCAAGCAGTTTTTGAGATTTCAGGATTCTCCCATTCAAACTGATAGGACTTGGTCTTGGATGCCCAAATAGCTGCCCGGCGGCGTTGCAAATATGGACACCAAGTGACTTTGCCGGAGACGAAGGAAAAACATACTGAGAGCATCAGCTTTCGTTTCTGCTCTGATAGCAGCAAGACCATGCTGAACGCTGTTACTGCTTTTTAGAAATCAGGAATGGTAAGAGAACATTGTGCTTGGTACGATTTTGAGCCTGGCTAGTGCACTTCCCATAATGTTTATGTAGGCAGTCTTTAGTGGCTGTTCGAACGCATTGGACCACATGAGGGTATACACCAAGAAAGCAATCGACTGCGTTTTCAACTACCTCTGGAAGTGGTCGAAAGTGGACAAGCTCAAAACATTTTAGATCCTGTTTACACTCGTATTTAGTGTCATCCACTTGTGATCCAATTGACCAAAACGCATCTTAATACCAGGTGGAAACAGCCTAGAATTGTGAATATACAAACTAAACAAAGCAGCACTTGCATGCCATTTTGAATATGAATCATGTTGGTCAGTTGGTCTTTACATTCTTCACTCCAGACGGCCAAGCTGTTATGAAAATATTTGCAAACTGTAATGCTCAGGTATCTTGACTTCGTCATTTGCTTGCTTTTAGGAACTTCTTGGTCCTACTTTATATTAGGTGGGCTTAACTACTATGTGCTTACATTTAAATGAATCATTTGATACAATTCACTTATTGTGTACATACATGTTTTTACATTGTACTTACATTTTTAAAAATATTTAATTACATCTGTAATTAACTTCTGAAATTAGATTTTTAAACTGTTGACCCATCTCTTACACCTTAACCTTTAAGGGTTTAAACCTACCCATGCACCAAACCTGTCCCTAACCATACCCGTATCCCACCTCAGTAGCAGCAAAAGTGTTTTGCAATACAATATGAACACAATAGGTACATGTTATCTGTTTTTGATGTAGGTAGATATTAGTTAAGGCCACCTAATATAAAGTGAGACCATTTTTTTTTTCTTGTTCACTGGTTTGGAAAGCTGAAAAGCCGATCAGAAAGATTTCTCTCATTGACTGTCCAACATCAATTCAAAATGCTCAACTGGACATAAAACTGAGCAAAAAAATGCAAAACTGAGCTGAAAGACATTTAACGATAGCCCAACTTTGGCTTAATGTGTCACAGCCTTTAGATTGGTTGGTTAGAACTGCCAGACCACCATGGACCAGCAACCATATTGCAGAAACCAGCTTAACCTGTTATTTCCCCCAGAAGGAATCTGCTCTCAAACATTTTGTGCCTGAATTGCAAATAGTGTTTGAATAAACTCTTTCATGCAATTTAATGAAGGTGTAACATGAATCTTTGCATTTCTAATATGAAAAAGCACCTAAATTCAGCTTCAAGTGCTTTATATCACGTCATATCAAACTGTATCATTCCTCCCCTGCTCTGCCAAAAATGAACAATACACTTCAAACGTGAACACAACAGAATTCAGATGTTACGCCCAAAGCAGTTAGCAGAGCTCCAGCATGTATCACATGATATTAGAGCGGGAGGTGAAAGAAGGGAGGTCTCTGCTCCTTTCTAAAGATCCCTGCTGTTGCATGCACTCAAAATCACACACAGTAGAAGATCCAAGGGAAAAGTCAATCCATTTTTCAAACTGAAGTGTGGGAAAGAGATATGTCGGGTTTTTACTAATCTTGCATAGATTTTGAGAAGCTCTCATCATTTCTGTGTGCAATATGCCTCAGATGGTCTATGGGGGTCCTGTCTAAAGCTCAGATTAGGGTTTTACTGACTAGGATCAGTCATCAGCATGGTTCCTCGAAGGGTTGGTGTTTAAGAGCTGATCAGAGGTCAAGATAGTAAGCTGGACACTAACCTGCAGCCATCTGCATGTATCCTGCCAATGTGCAGATCCTCCTCTCACAGGCTCCACTGGGCAGGAAGATGGTGATGATGGCCAGCAGGGAGCTGACTGCCAGCAGAGCACATCCACCTGAACACAGCACCGCACTCGTCTGGAACACACATAATGCACAACACTTACAGATACTAGAGCTTTATAAGAGTTCAGACTGTTTCTGATTGATTTTTTTTTAAACTCAGGCAATCCAAATTTGATTTTGTTCCCAATAAATGAATTAGTCTAGCTAAGAAAGGTTTTAAAGAGATAGTTCACCCTAAAATGAAACCCTGGTGTTGTTCTAATGCAGTATGCCCTTCTTTCTTTTATGGACTACAAAAGTATCACAGAATGATCCCATGCGACACATGCCGTATATTCCAAGTGTTCTGGAGGTATATGATAGGGTTTGGTGAAAAACAAACAAAAATTTAACAAAATTCTTGACCTTGGCTGTTGGGCTTCTCTGTACAGCTACGATTCACGAGTTCACATATACATATAATTAGACAGAGTAAAGTAATGCGTATTTGGCGTGCTGTCCGGGGGGAGGGCTCCGAGCTCAGAATTTTGGTCCGAACCCAGAGTACTCCCCCCGGATGTGGTAATGAGAGATAGAACTAGAAGTGAGGAGATGGAGTGGTGGAGGGATGCTGATAAACTGTCAACGAACAGAGGTAAGTCTGCAGTATATATACACCTCTTGTTGTTGGTTGATTAGCTGAATGCTTTCCACTTGTGCTAATTAGTCTAATTATCTGCACCTGCTCCTCCCGAATTTTGTTAATAAAACATCATATTGTAAGATAAAAAGTCGCAATTACATATTATTTTTTATTCAGTGATGGAAACAAGCTTCCATACTGTCCCTGCTCTCCATTCATTGTATGTAAAAAACAACTTTCTCCCAAATATCTCCTTTTGTTTTCCCCACAAGAAAGAAAATCAAATGGGTTTGGAAAACATGGGCGAATGATGACAATTTTTTATTTTTTTTAATTAATAATCCAAAAATCATACATATTGTGCCTTTAAGTTGGCATGAAACAGAATATTCACAATAGTCTTCTTGAACAAGAAAAAACGTAGGGTGGGACTTGATTTTGTCCATTGGGAATTGATTGGATGGTTGGATGGTTGTGGTTTGCTATTGGTCGATCTCATGTGAGAGACAGGTTGTCCCGCCCTCACACTAGTAAACATGTCATGTCAGAGAAGAGAAGAGATGTCACTGCAAGAGGGATGGGAAGTTATTTTGATTAAAGATCAAGGGGGTACATGGATTTTAAAATGTGCATGGCTAAATTATTTATAATAAATACTGCAATATTCCATAAAAAAAAAAAAATGTATTTCATGGTGACTTTAAAGGAATGACCATGATGGTCTCCTACAGAAAAGAGAAGCAGTCTTTCTGTAAAGTTGAGTCACAGGTGGATGCATTTCAGTGAGAAGCATTCAGAGATTTCAAACTGAGGTTTTCATTCTGACAGTTTGATGTCTCTTCATTAGACCAGCTGGGGCTTTCAAACACTGTTTCCACACACAGAACTGCAGTATCAAACTTACTGGACCAAATCAACAACACAGTAAACAAAATATCTGTTAAAAAGCTATCAGCAGATCTCTTGCAAGAGCAATACACATTTACATACACAAAACAGTGTAGTTCGTACTAGGGCCATTGTCACATCAGCAGTGCGTATTAGGCAAGAATCACAATATTAATACAGATGCTATAACTATATCGACTTCATTTTCCTTGTGGTCCTAATGGCGAGAACAGAATGCAAATGAAGATGAGATGGCAGATTCATAGGTGACATCTGGAACCGCAGTATTTCTAGTGGTAATGATAACATTTGTAGTAATTATGACTGTTTTGTGTTGATGACATTACGACATCCTTTACAATAATGGCATACCTGCACTGGAAAGGGGAAAAAATCTAATAACACAGAAGTGGAACGTTGCAGACACTCGGCGGAAACATATTTCCTTCAAACTGAACTCATTCCCCTTTAAATGGTATTCATATATTCATAGAAACGTCTAGTTTCCTCAGCACCATCTCTTGATCTTGCCATCTTTGAAGCCTTTAGATGAAATGAGCTCTTGCCCACTGTGCTGTCAAACATTACCGTGTTTCATTACAACTAATAGAGACATATTAGGGCTGCAACAGATCAGATCCAGAATTAAATGGTACCCTGGAAAATCATAAATAGGCAGTCTATGACAGGAATGTTGATGATGCTCATAGGTTAAACAAACAGTTTGCATATTTCATCCGTATATAGTCCACATATGGCTAGGAAACAGAAATGTACTTCCTGAGGTCGATACTAATTAGTAGTGCTTGCCAAGTGTGCTGTTACTTTTCAAAGTGATCAGACTTACCATTTTTCATCTAGTGGATGATAATATGGCTAAGATATCCCATACGCTGACGTTAAAAGAGGGACCAATTCCTAGAGATCAGAATATTTATAAAGAGACTCGCAATATCCAACACATTTTCATGGCAATTCATAACTATTTTGCGTTTTGGAAAATTTGTGGTAAATTCGTATGATCTCATTCGTAGGTCTTCATACAATCTGCTTGCGTCCCACATTTTCGTACTAATCAAATCACACTGAGGGTTATGTTTACGTGACCACACACATTGTCGGCTTATTAAGCATAATCAGGTTTAGAACATTGCACTCAAGAGGATTAGTTTTTTATAAAAATGGCACATTTTTGTATTAATCAAATAGCACAAATTCATACAAATTTGCTGTCAATTTGCTAAAATGTGAGATTGGTTTGATAACATCCTAAAATTGTGGCAATAATTTTTCCACAGGCAAGCATCAGCTTCTATTAGCAGGATTTTTAATTATGCAGAGACAAGTCATGTGACCCACATTGAATGCAGTCAGATTACGGTTTGGAACCCTTAAAGGGTTAGTTCACCCAAAAATGAAAATAACGTCATTTATTACTCACCCTCATGTTGTTCTACACCCGTAAGACTTTCGTTCTTCGGAACACAAATTAAGATATTTCTGATGAAATCCGATGGCTCAGTGAGGCCTGCATAGACAGCAATGTCACCGAACTTCTCAAGATCCAGAAAAGTACTCAAAACATATTCAAAACAGTTCATGTGAGTAAAGAGGTTCAACCTCGATATTATAAAGCGACGAGAATACTTTTTGTGCACCAAAAAAACAAAATAACGACTTTTCAACAATATCTAGTGATGGGTGATTTCAAAACACTGCTTCGAATCTTTTGTTTCGATTCAGTGATTCGGATCTCTGTACTCACATGAACTGTTTTGAGTACCTTTCTGGATCTTGAGAAGTTCGGTGACATTGCTGTATATGCAGGCCTCACTGAGCCATCGGATTTCATCAAAAATATCTTAATTTGTATTCTGATGATGAATGAAGGTCTTACGGGTGTAGAACAACATAAGGGTGAGTAATAAATCACATTATTTTCATTTTTGGGTGAACTAACCCTTTAAGAAATAATGAGGGCACTGGATGCGTGGCCTTTAAATTAAAGAGTTAGTTCGCCCAAAAATGAAATTCTTTTATCTTTTATGTATCCACATGCTGTTCCAAACCCAGTATGACTTTCTTTCTTCTGAGGAACATAAAAGAAGATATTTTGAGTGTTTTTGTTTCCAAACCAAGCGTGCCGCACAAGTCCTGAAAAGTGAAGCCAAAACTTTTCGATCGCCCCTGTGGCTGGATGCAGTATAGGTCATAAATCCCACCCTCTCCATGTAATCTAATGGGACGTGAGACAAACTAAACAATCAAACTACACTTTAAAAAAAATTCTGTCATTTTTTGTAGTTTTCATCACGCTGATATAAGTTCAAGGCCCTATCATACACCCAGTGCAATGCGACGCCAGGCGCAACTCAAGTGTTTTTTGCTAGTTTCAGCTAGTAATTCTGTATCAGAATTACCTATATGCATTTTTTTTGTTTTTCCAACATAATGAGCTTGCGATTGATTCTGAGGGAGTGTGGGCGGGGCCTTGATAATGCGGCTCCACTTCACTGGCTACGAGTCTGCGTAATCAGCGCAAGGGACACTGGCAGCTTCACTTTTCTACAATGGAAGAGAGTGAAGGGGCGTCGTCCATCTTTTTTTTACAGTCTATGGTCCAAACAATGGAAGTCAATGGTAACCAAAATGGTGAACATTCTTCAAAATACTTTCTTTTGTGCTCTGCAGAAGAAAGAAAGTCATATAGGTTTGCAACAACATGAGGGTGAGTAAATGATGACAGAATGTTAATTTTTTGGATGAACAACCCTTTAAAGACTCAAACATTAAGAGCCCATTCTCATGTAGGAGAGGCAGATTCAGGTCTATCCCACTTCATGTTCCTGTCCCACTGGCATTGTATCTCTCCTTAATTTCTTTTTATTTTCTATATTCATAAAGTGCAAAGCCCCCACAATAAAATTAAACGAAAAAAAAAAGAGCTCATGATGAAAACAGTGCGCCTCACCTATTGAAATGTTAATATACAGCTTAACCATTTGCATTCTTACTCATTTTGTTTTAGCAAAACAGCGTTGCATTTCTTATGTGCCAATCATACCAATGTTATCTGTACAATATTTAACGCAAACAATTTTATGTGCACGCACGAACAATCAGCTTTGGCAAATATGGCCCTGTGTTACTTAGACTAATTTCATGCATTCCTCAAAGACCTTACTGTATCAACACACTGGCCAGAATTCAACTGTCCTTAATTAGTTTGACATTTCAGGCCTGGCTTTTGCCACAACTCCTAGGAGCAATAATTAAAGATTACACTGTTCTGATGCTAGAATATAAAATCATTTATTACAAAATGTCCTACACTGTACTTCTGAAACATCGTACTATGCACACAATATATAAAATACTTTCCAAACTCCAGCTGCTGTTCATTTACAAGAAAAATGGCTCCTTACAGCACA
The DNA here is from genome assembly GCA_037950675.1 of Hypophthalmichthys molitrix. NCBI lineage: Eukaryota > Metazoa > Chordata > Actinopteri > Cypriniformes > Xenocyprididae > Hypophthalmichthys > Hypophthalmichthys molitrix. The sequence goes on along the minus strand of CM075496.1, from coordinate 38,357,945 downwards.
ACCTCTTTCAGAGAGCAGGTTCCTAAATAGATGCTAATTATTTGCCTCCATACACACTGCAAACAGTAAACAGCACCGCAGAGGAAGTGCATTGTGAAGGAGAGAGGTCACGCTATGATGGAAACCAATTTCTGTGTAACTAGATGAAAAGAAAACAAAATAGAGAAAATGATTTTAAGAAACTACGCATTCTGTCAAATGCATCACATGATGCACATCACAAAACATTCAGCTGCATGCTAATTTGATTTTAGGAAAAGAAATGGATGTTGTCCTCTGTGAATTCTGTAGGGCGCAGAGAAAAAATAACATGACTCAGAACTTCCACAACTGCAGAAACTTTAGCACACAGCAAAAGATTGAAAAATAAGGGTGAAAACAGTTACTGCACAATTTTTTAGTGGCATTGGATTTGGAAGTATTTTTTTAATTCCAATTTCATCTAAAAGGAAAATAAAATTCTATGCCTTGAACCAAACTCAAAGATGAATCACAACATTACAACCTTTTATTCAAAGCAAATAACAAAAGGAAAAAATCTTTTATGAGTGAATTAATCACTCATTCCACTATAAGAACAGTATTGAATACAATATATTTGGCGTTTATTGTAAAATTTTCAAATGTACAAAACCATTCAAAAGTTTCAGATCGGTAAGATTTTTAAATGTTTTTAAAAGAAATCTCTTCTGCTCACCAAGTCTGCATTTATTTGATCCAAAATACAGCAAAAACAGTATTTTGAAATATAAGTTTTTATTAGTGAAATATTTTGTACAATTTAACTGTTTTCTATTTGAAAATATTTTAAAATGTAATTTATTCCTGTGATCAAAGCTGAATTTTCAGCATCATAACTCCAGTCTTCAGTGTCACATGATCTTTCTGAAATCATTCTAATATGATGATTTGATGCTCAAGAAACATTTGTTTACTGATCATTTACATTTACTGATAATTATTATTATCAATGTTGAAAACAGTTGTGTAAAATTTTTTCAGGATTCTTTGATAAATAGAAAGTTCAAAAGAACAGTGTTTATCTGAAAAAGAAAGCTTTTGTCACATTATACACTACCGTTCAAAAGTTTGGGGTTAGTAAGTTTTTTTTATTATTATTATTATTATTATTAAAGAAATTAATACTTTTATTCAGCAATGATGCATTAAATTGATCAAAAGTGACAGTAAAGACATTTATAATGTTAAGTGTTCTTTTGAACTTTCTATTCATCAAAGAATCCTGAAAATTGTACACAACTGTCACAAATATCAATATTAATAATAATAATAAATGTTTGAGCAGCAATTCATCATATTAGAATGATTTCTGAAGGATCATGTGACACTGAAGACTGGAGTAATGATGCTGAAAATTCAGCTTTGATCACAGGAATACATTTTCAAATATATTCAAATAGAAAGCAGTTATTTTAAATTGTAAAAATATTTCACAGTATTACTGTCTATGCTGTATTTGGATCAAATAAATACAGCCTTGGTGAGAAGAGGCTTCTTCTTAAAAACATTAAAAAATCGTACTGATCTAAATCTTTTGAACGGTAATGTATACAAATATGCAAGATGTTTGAGAATGCAGGGAAACTTTCAATTACAATTTGATTAAGTAATCAAACCAAACTTGCCAATTGTGAACACACCTTTATAGCACCTTTAAAGTTACACCGTATGGACTAAATTTATAGTGCTTGACAGCCATCGGTCACTGCATTGCCTTTTTCAATTTATGCAAAGTACAGGTTGAAAAACCTGGAAAAATTCTCCTTACTATGTCATACAGCTTTTAAATGGCATGAAGCTGAGTAAATGATGACAGAAACTCATGTGGGTGAGCTATTTCTTTAAGGGGTGGAGAATGATGTGAAATAACTGGAATGGTTCATTCAACAGTCAAATTCATTTCAAAGACCCAAATGTCACCAACATCACCTTCACTTGTCAGTGAATGAGGACAACTGCAGTAACAAAAAGATATGGCTTATTATTCTGTAAGGGTTTTATATTCGACAGTATTTGCACTTGATTTACTAGACTGAAAATCAAGGTTGAAGCTGTCTTGTTACCATGGTGAAGTATTTTCTCATATATCTGAACTCCGTGTCTGTGTGTGTGTGTGTGTGTGTGTGTGTGTGTGTTTGTTTGTGACATATCAGGACACAAATTTGTATAATGATATGGGTATGACATAGGTATTACAAGGAGAGGGTGACTTATGAGGACATTTTATCCCATGTCCCCATTTTTCAAAAGGCTTATAAATCATACAGAATGAGTTTTTTTGAGAAAGTAAAAATGTGCACAGTTTTCTGTGATGGGTAGGTTTAGGTGTAGGGGGATTGAAAATACGGTTTGTACAGTATAAAAACCATTACGCCTATGGAATGTCCCCACAATTCACACACACGTTTGTGTGTGTGTGTGTGTGTGTGTGTGTGTGTGTGTGGATGCGGTCCAAAGCTGGCTTAGCTGTAGTTAAGAGACAGAGTGGGCAGTGCCAATTAAGAGGGAGGTGTGTAAGAGCTCAGACTCTCACTTAATGAAATAAAGTCCTTCAGCCCTCAGGAACATTAAGCTCCAATACACGTTTATTTTCTCACATACAAGCTCAAACCCACATAAACCCACATGCACTCACCTCAAATTATTTGTTTTATCTATTAAACTAGAACTAGAAAATATCCTCTTATAAAGATCAAAGAATTGCAAGAATTGACCAAGTCTACACTTGGCACAGTAGAAAAATCTATACCAGTGTAGTAATTTTGCCCATGTTAGAACTCTATAAATCTATCAGTTTTCCCTATTGTCCTTCCTGTAAGAATTCAGACAACTATTGCATGCACTTATGTTGTACAGGCCTCTTCCTTGAAGCATGAGCAACCTTCAGAGTGAAAACAAAAAGTGTTTGGAGCTTTAGTATTTTTTATATAGTTCAGGTTCCAATGTACAAATGAAGAAAAATACTGATGCACTATTTGGAGTTCAGATGATCACACTAGTGAAAGCCTCCGGAGAACATCTAGGAACACTTCCAAAAAGGCCGTTTGCTGGGGAACTTACAAAAAGTTTGGTTACACTTTATTTTAAGGTAAAATAGTACTTACTCAAATAAGTACTGAGTAATTTTAATTAACTACATGTACTTACTATAAAGTTACAGTTAGGGTTAGGGATTGGTTTAGGGTTAGTTACTTATAATCATGCAAAATTTACTGTTATTACTATAGTAAGTACATGTAGTAGCATGTAATACGTCATCTTAAATAAAGTGTTACCAAAAGTTACTTTAAGGCAAGACACTACAGGAAAAACCACTGCTTTTTATTCACTGGTCAATTTTGAGATTGGGTATTTTGCTTCCATAACATATCTTCTTTCAGACTGAGGGAAAGAAAACATCCAAAATGCAAATGTTTGTTTTATTACAGTTTATCTATTTGCATCTACTTTTCAATTACACTACCTATTTTTAATGCCATTTTCTGAAATTGAGTTTTCTCTCATGCACAGAGCCATGATGAAAAATGAAAAAGTATTCTAAACGTGGTTTTATCCAATGTTCAGATTTCTGAAAATGAGATGATTAATCAACTGGGAAATTATGGTGATATCTATAAGTTAAAAGTTTTACCCTATTAAAGGGATAGTTCACCCAAAAATGAAAATTTGATGTTTATCTGCTTACCCTCAGGGTATCCAAGATGTAGGTGACTTTGTTTCTTCAGTAGAACACAAATGATGATTTTTAACTCCAACCGTTGCAGTCTGTCAGTCGTATAATGCATGTCAATGGTAACAAAATCTATGAGAGTAAAAAAAAACATGCACAGACAAATCCAAATTAAACCCTGCAGCTCGTGACGACACAAAGATGTCCTAAGACATGAAACGATCAGTTTGTGTGAGAAACCGAACAGTATTTATATAATTTTTTACCTCTAATGCACCACTATGTCCAACTGCCTTGAGCGTGCGTGCGGCATCCGGTGTGTGAGGTGTGTACGCGCTCTGGCAGATGTGATCTCTCGCATGTATACATCATTCATTGTTTACACAGTGCACAAACATTGTAGGTACGACGGGTAATCAAAATGGTACTTCCTTGCGCTTATCTGGATTGTTCAAACCGACTTAAAACTAAAAGATTATGTTCTCTCGCGCGAACTCATTCGGGAGTGGTGACTTTCCACGTATTCCCAACTTCTGAGCCTGCTCGCCTGAAGTTATGGTTGATTGCTCTTCGGCTGGATATCAACACACCCATTAACGTACTAAAGTTGTTGAGGGTCTGCAGCGATCATTTTTCCCCTGATGATTTTACATACCCAGGAGAGGATCACGTACGACTGAAACCATCAGCTGTGCCTATGGTTTTTCCACATCCAGCTGAGGAATGTGAACAAGATCTTTGTATGTGTCCTTTTTATTTGTAAAGCTGCCCTTACGAAAAGTAACAAAAGTTTTGACGTAATAAAACCATGTTTTTTAGTGGTTTACTTCCATTTGTATAACAACTGTTGTACTACAGGCACCATGTTTAAACTACGCCAGAGCGCGTACACACCTAGGCAGTTGGACATAGTGGTGTATTAGAGGTAAAAAATGATATAAATACTGTTCGGTTTCTCGCACAAACCGATCGTTTCGTGTCTCAGGACATCTATGTGTCGTCACGAGCCACAGGGTTTAATTTGGATTTGTCTGTGCATGTTTTTTTTACTCTCATAGATTTTGTTACCATTGCCATGCATTATATGACTGACAGCCTGCAACGGTTGGAGTTAAAAATCATCATTTGTGTTCTACTGAAAAAACAAAGTCACATACATCTTGAATGCCCTGGGGGTAAGCAGATAAACATCAAATTTTCATTTTTGGGTGAACTATCCCTTTAATGACAGAAATTTCATTTTTGATTGAACTATCCCTTTAATTACAGAAATTTCACAAATAAGGTGTCTTGCCTTAAAACCTCCAAAGAATGACAATGGTTTCGAATGGTATCTTGGAACTAAAGAAAACACAGATGCTCTGTGGCTCAGATCAATGATGATTTGATTCAAAACCCCTTTAACACATGGTAAATGATAGAAATTAGCTGTAACAGGATGCATCTCAAGTAGGCCACTGAAAAATTTCACATTAGCAAAGTACTTCACGCAGTACTAAAGTGTCCTGACCAGCATGGGTTAGTCATTTCTTCACACATGCAGAGTAACATGTATGAGCGTCTGTTCTTAGCAGCCTTCCACTATGTTTTACCTCTTGCTCATCTCCTGTTCTGAGGGGTAAAAGCCACACCAATCACTATAAGTATCTGTCCCTGGCATGTCATCTCTTTCACTTTCTCCCCCTGTAGTGTCTCATCAAAGACAGCCCATTAGTGCCGTAACAGACCTTCATAAACATCACTTCTCATGTGAGACTGTGGCACAGCTCCAAAACATTCGCTCCCCCCTCTTGTTCTCCACAGTATTTTTCTCTATCCATGCATTCTGTCTGATTTACTTAAAGGAATGTTTTAGGTTCAATACATATGATTTCATTCATTCATTTTTGGGTGAACTATGCCTTTAGTGTTGATCAATTGATCAATAGAATTCTTTGAACACCTGGTAACTGTTTTGTTCTACAATAAAAGAGCAAATTATTAAATGAGTGTTTTTTTTTTTTTTTTAATAACAGTCAGAATAGTTTTTTCTGTCCCATAATAGAGTGGTGTGTTTGTAATCAAGCAGATCTTGCCCCAAGTTGACTACCATAGTAGAGGAAAAAATAAAATCTGCTTGGTTACAAACATTCTTAGACCTTAGGAGTGCTAAGGGGTTAAAAGGGACCTATAATGCCCCTTTTTACAAGATGTAATATAAGTCTTAGGTGTCCTCAGAATGTGTCTGTGAAGTTTCAGCTCAAAATACCCAACATATACCATGCCCAAAATGCCCCTTTTTGGGTGAAAGAAAAAACACACTGTTTTTGTGTGTGTATGTCTCTTTAAATGCAAATGAGCTGCTGCTTCCTGCCCCCTTTCCAGAAGAGGGCTGTGCCTTACAGCTTGTGCCTGAGGTACTCTGGCAACAACAAAACAGGGGAAACAGTTTTGCATTCCACTGCACTGCTTTTCCATTATTGTCTGTTTTCCATTCGACATTCGAGACACGGTCAGTGGAAACGCAATGTTTTGAGACTGGTTTATTGAAAGTTAAACTTTTTAACTTGAGCGCTGTATTTTTAGAAAGTTGTTTCCTTCGCGTGAATCTGTAAAAGATGCGAGACACAAGCGCAACGGTCAAACTCGTAGTGTGTTTACATAGAAAAGCAATGGATAAGTAGCGCAGTGGAATGGATAACACAGTTTGTGTTCATTGATGCAGCCAACAACAGAAAATTTTAATTTTTTATCACGTAGCTAAGCTAATAGCTCAGATTCTGTCACTATTCCATCACTAGTCCTGGACGGAGCCTGTTATATTGTGACGTCACAATGTATAGTAAACCCAAACAATTAATTTTGAGACACTGTTTATGATTTATGGAGAATATAAAAAAAGGAGAGGGTGGATTTTTACCATTATATGGTGGTTGTGTACACACACGTTTATGTTCAAACACCATGTAAAAGTACATTTTGCATAATAGGTCCCATTTAAATAAAATGCAGTGAGCCACAGTGTTTTATTTATAGGAATTTTACATTTATATCAGACTGTTCTCTCTGGTGAATGAGGATATAATTTTAATAATATTGCTAATGATGTTCTGGTTTGCATTTCAAACATTTCTAGATATACCTCCTAAGATATCTTAGATATCCTATGATACTCAAGCATTTTAACATACCCATCTTTTATTTCTGTAATGAATACATCCTAAAAGCATTCCAGTCATGCAAAATCAGTGAGACTACAATATGTACGACACTAACAAGTCAGAAATAATGTGAGGTTTGCAGCCCCGGCCTGTAAGCAATGTAGTAGTTAGAACAATGACAAAGTGCTGACATTAAACATTAAATAATTTAAACATTTTAAAAAGCAAAAGGAGGTATCTATTCAAATTAGCCTGATGGAATCCAGCACCAAATGTTTGTAATCTATCCGTGATAATTACCACATAATTACCGGCAAAATCCAAATGCTTTTGCAATTAAAAGTAAGGGAAGGGAGTGGAGAAGAACTGTGATCCATAATTAATTAATCGCTTTCTCCCATAAGCGATTGTGCGACTAAATAATTGTTTTTTTGTTTTTTGTTTTTTTCTTTTTGGACTTTGATGCCCTTTTCAGACTGGAATGCAAATCAGGGAATTGGGTTTCAATGTTTTTGTTTGGCGGCACAGTAGCCTGAAATTTCCCATAACATTCCAGATTAGGGAGACTCTTCTAATTCAGTGAAAGTCAAAAGGTAATACTACACTGACCTTTTGTTGGGAAAGAAAAATCCCAGTGTTTTGTTATGCTAAGAGGATGTGCTGGAAAACTCCATCTACTTTAAATGTGAGTGAAAATATAAGGTGACACCACGTTTGATCCAAACAACAAAAAATAAAGCCTCATTCTCCATACTCACTGCCATGCCCAGATGGGATCAGTTTTGTATTTTTGTGCTGATTTTAAAACAAAAATCTGTAATTCTGGATTTAAAGGTGGCATAATTATATGGATTATTTTCGTCTTATTACATTATATTTATATATACACACACAAGTAAAAAACAAAGAAGAATTTGACCCAGTTGACCTGCCATAAATTATTAAATTTGCTATAATATGTCAATATTAAAAATAAGGATATTGCATTATAATTTATGGCAAGTCAAAAATTTGGCTTGGAAGACAAGTCTTAACTACAGAACATAACTTTAGTAGTGATAAAATAGGGTTACACTTGTCTTTGTTACATTGTAATTACACATTTCAGTACTGAGTAATAATAATTAACTACATGTACTTAATTTTGGGATTAGATTTAGGATTAGTTGCATGTAATTATACATGATTTATAGTAATTGTTTTAGTAACTGCATGTAACAGTAACATGTGTAACAAGGACACTAAAATAAAGTGTTACCTAAAATAGTGATAAAATAATCATGTATTTAAAAAAGAAAATCCCACCCCTAATGTAACCCATATGGCTGAAAGCATAATAAAATTAGCTAAAATATTTAAAAAACAAATGAGCAATGCTCAGAGAATCGGTAAGGGTCTATCTCGATTTTGTTCAGCAGTTTGCTTTTACCCATGTTTGACCCCTCCTCTCATCCAGCATGGCTATGTACAGATGCTTTGGGAATTGGGAGATTGGAGACAAAGGAGGAAGGGTCAAGGGTCAAGTTCAAAACACAACCCCAGCACAAAGGAAATGTCATGGCGACAAGAGATGACAGCACTAGAGAGGCTATTGTTGTGCCTCTCAGCATGAAATAGCTCCACTTAACAGAATCGCTGCTAGAGGAAGTCTCGGCTGATTTGTTTTATGGTTGTCCGGGTCAGAATGTGATGTACAAGAGGTTAGTATTGTGTTCACGCATTGTTAGTGTGCATTAACATCCTTGTGAGTACATTTGCAACTAAAGAGAGAACTCAAGGGCAGTGCAGAGCATGACTTCCCCGTGACTTTCCCCATCCTGTCTTCTCATACGGGTATAAACAGCCATCTGAGCGCCACAGGCAAACCCTGGGCTTCCCATGGACATGGTGTTAAATGGATTTGAGTCAGCTCCAGCCGAAAGCCAGCAGCCAAGCTCTGGTGCACCCATCTCTCAAATAAACTCCAACCCAAATGCATCGCTGTCTGGGCTACTCACCAGCATATCAGCCCACCTGCCTCTAGCAGCATGAAGCCCGCCATGTGTCCTTTGAACTGACAAAAAAGAGAACATTTTTGGCCATGTAGAGGTGCCACACGAGCTAAATCTTTTTTGCTGTGTCTCATTTAACCTTTTGCCTTTCCACTCGGCTTGTATCTCCCCCCCTTTCCACCGCCACCTCCCCCTTTGCTGCTCCTTAATTAGTAATTAGCCCCTACTTAATTTAGCAGCTGCTTTTATCCAAAGTGATTTACAATACACTTATTACAGCAGCATTCTGCCTGGAGAAACTTGGGGTTAAGTGAAGGGTACAATGGTGATGGTTTAATGTTCACTAGTGGGGATCGAAACAGTTACCTTCTTATTACTAGCCCTTTCTTTACAAAGTGAATAATACAGCATTTTTAATTGTTTTTGGGGATCCGTGTGAATGGGGATAGTTTTGACAACTTTGCCGTCTGTACACGAAAAAAGCAAAGGAAAACTATTTCCATTTTCAGTAAATCTTTCAGTAAATACATTTAGTAAACTAAACGTACCCTTAGTTTAACATGAAATGGCATTTTTAACTCATTTTATTTCCATAACATGAATGTGGCTGTAACTATCAATTTTTTTTTTTTGCCAAAAATGGTTAAGCAGATAGAAAAAAAAGAAAAAATATATGTTTTGTCCACATTTTTTTATTCAAATTGAAGGCTATGATGAATGTAAGTTATGCTTTACATAAGGGGTTCCCAAACTTTTTGTCAGTCGAACATCTTAGACATAAGATATTTACTTGAAGTAACCCCTTGTCATGGGCGGACGATGATGATGATGAAGATAAGACGTAGAAAATCTTAAAATGCAGCATGAACGTTATTCAACAAAAACAAAAGAGTATATTCCAACATAACGATAATCCAACACAAGAGAAAGGCAACGTAACAGTGAATGAACACAAACAACACCAGACAAAGAACTCAGAGAACAGAAGGTTATATATACATAAGATAATTAACTAAATATGAAACGGGTATGAACTAATCAAGGAAATCACCATGACAACAAATGAGCACAAACTAGAAACCATGACAATGGAAGGAAACACAGGAAATAAAGCGATAGAAACTAAGGGGCCGTTCACATATCGCATCTTTTGCGAGGTCATGTGACAAGAACCAACCGATCAGCTTTGGCCTTTCCATAACAACATCAAAAGCTCAGCTGAGCAGCTGATCCTAGCTGTACAGGGCAGGTTTTTATTTCTCATCTTCATAAATATACCTAGTAGTGAAGCTAATGCAAGGGCTAGAAATAAATCAATCCTTTGCTGATACTTCTTCGTCATCGTGGAGAGCACAGTTCATGGTTGCATAACAACGACAAACTTTCGGGCATTTTTGGAGGCCTTAATGTACTCAAAAACTCTTGAAAATTTGCACACACGTCGGAATCTTGTCAGCTGTTGTTTTATTTAGCCTTTGCCTTAGTCCTGTGTCAAAAGTCCTTTTTAGTTTGTATTAGTCAACCTATCCTGTTTTTTGTTTAGTAAAGTTGTAGTTGACTAATGCCTGGTTTCACAGACATGGCTTAGATTAAGCCAGGAGTAGGCCTTCAATTAGTTAAATTAGTTTTTATTTTTTTAAACTGCATTTTAGTCTCATGTTCTTTCAATAAAATTGCATGTTGATATACTATAGTCACAGTTAGTGTTTAATGATGTCAACATTGTCTCGTTGTCGTCTCATCAACGAAAATTTTTGTCATAGTTTTCATTAACAAAATGAACACTACTTGGGCTGCATCTGAATATGCATACTTCCTTACTATAAGGTATGTGAAAAGAGTAGTGTCTGAATTTACAGTATTCATAAAGCAAAAGGCAAAAAGTACCTGGGTGACTTACTATTTCTCAAATGCACATTCAGAGGACACTTTACTATCCCAAGAGGCCATGAGACAGGAGTTGTGAATGGCAGCGATTTTACTATTAAAATTGCTCAAGTATTGGTTTGTTGTTGTTCACCACAACCCGTTGGAGCGCTTGAAAAGCTTTTTTTTTTTTTTTTTGGCTGAAACGCTGGTGATTTACTATGTGTTAAAGTCACTATATACTGCCACTGTATAAAATTTACCCGACCAGATATTCATTATTCATCTGTATTTGTGTTCTGCAGATGAAAACAAGTCATACGGCTTTGGAACAACATGAGGGAGAGTAAACCATGACAGAATTGTAATTTTGGGGAGAACTATTTCTTTAAGAAAATAAATAGTTTCAATTTAGTGTTTATGTTGATCACAATGTCACAGCACACTGGCAAAATGATTCAGCATATAAAGTTTCAAGGTGTGCCCAACGCTTCATTGAACTGATCAAAACACTTCTGTTCTCCAATTAATTCTGCCCATCAGTTTGCTCACAGAAAGTGTTACGAGGAACAATACAATGCTACAGTGAGCAAACACATCACTGTCTTTCCTGCTACTCAAAATAAAACGCTGCTGCTATTTATAGAAAAAGCACTTGCCTTAGTATTGTGTTTCAACATGAAAAATCTTTACCTGTGAGGGCCTCAACCAGAACACTTCAGCCAGGTTTGTAGAGCACTCTAGCCCCAATGTATGCTGGGTACTCAGAGAAGTGCTGTGGGTGTGTGTGGGATTTATTCCCACTCTACCAATGGAGGTGGACTCAAGGAAGCTGTTATGTAAGTCTCTTAAGAGAGGAAAGTCAGCACAGCCTGCAGAAGCGGCAGGATGAATGTTCTAAAGAGCCATTCCTGGCATCTGAGCATTTGTGAGAAAATAAACATGTTTACAGTAAGTGACCAGTGAGGAATTCAGCTGAAATAACATTCCCAAACACAGCCACAACACCTGGGTGATAAATACATGAGCCAGAAATGTGTGTTTTTATATATTAACCAGAAATGTAAAGTTTAATAAAAACATATCACAGTAATTAGGTCATCTGAATGACTCATTGTGGCTTTAATCACATCAAAGGGAGCCAAGCATAGTTATTATATCTTAGCACTTTTATTTTAAGCAACATGTTAACATGAAAATCTAAACACGATAACTGTGTTTTTTGTACTTGCTTTCTATTTCAATCAGTGGTGGCACTATTGCAGGGCTTGATGGGACTATAGAGAGCATTGAGAGTGCCTGCCTATTTTTTCAGCGCCATTGTTTTTTTCCCATAGGGATTTTTTTTTTTTTCATAAGCCATGAACCAAACCATCCAGGTACAAAATGAATCATAACATCACAACCTTTGATTTGAAGCGAAAAATTATTTGAAAACCAAAACAGGTACAAGACTAAATGGCTTTAGTGAGGGAAAGTGATGCAATCCCATGCAGCATTATAAATAACTTGATTGAATTAGAAACAAAGGAGAATTATAAAACTATTCATTTGAAGATGTACATTATATCTATAGAAACAATATATTTTAAGTGCATATGTGTATACAAATATAGAATACAGAAATATAAAGTATTTTGACAGCATAGCAAGACCAACTCGATTACATCATTTGCGGCGTTTCATGGTAGTGTGCGTTCCCCGCAATCACTTTTGGTGGGATTTGCTCGCCGCAACTCTCTGATTGGTGGAATTTTTTTTGTACAACATCATGATGATGTTTTTACCAAGAATTCACCTGTTAAACATGATCATTTTCAATGTAAACATCATGCATTAAATCTTTGACCTTTACAGCTTTTTCAGCTGCTGAAAGGCAGTGTCAGTGTCTTCGGAACACAAATGAAGATCTTTTTAATGAAATCTGAGAGCTTTCTAATCCATACAATTTTTTTTTTGATAAACATAATTAATTCAGGCTCTTATTCACATATAAACATTGATCAGCGAACATAAACAGAAGTTCAACCGAACCTGCTTGATGCACAAGAACAAACCTCTTGTGGAAGCTCAAACATGCTGCGTAATGTACGAGAATGAACCTCATTGGTTTTTCAAACGTCAAGCGAACATGCTTGAGCTTCTGTTTACCGCAACTGATTTATGAATGTTTATATGTGAATAAAAGCCTAAATTAAATCTGTTTATCATATGAAGCGATCGAGTCTCTTCAGAAAATTGGGACAAAACAACTCAATTCATGTGGATTAGTTTTACGATCTCTTTATGAACTTTTTGAAGCGGCAAAGTGTCAGTTGTGTAGCTGTCAATGGAGGGACAGAAAGCTCTCAGATTTCATCAAAAAGATCTTCATTTGTGTTCTGAAGATGAACAAAAGTCTTACAGGTTTGGAACGACATGAGGGTGAGTAATTAATGACAGAATTTTCATTTTTGGCTCCCTTTAAAGTGAGTATTCCTTTCTGAATGTGTTTCTACAGCAGGTATTGTTTGAATTGTACATAAATCTAGATAGATTTCCTTACTGTCTGGTGTGAGGCCTCTGAGTTCTTTTTTGTTCCCTATAAAATAAGAAAACAATCCTGAAGCAATGCTGGATATACTCTCTAGCATTGTGCTAGAATGTTGTAGTTCAAAGCGTATTGTGAAAACAGATGCTACAATGAGTAATAAACTAACTATCGATCGATCAGCGGGACCCAGTTAAGGAATGCCGGGCAGAGCTTGGATCTGGTGTTTTGTAATGAAGACACAAAGCCCCTGAGCAACCACCCCATTAGTCCACAATGTCAGCTCACTGGACAACAAAAGCCGTGTCTGCTCAATGGATGTTAATGTCTCGTGGGGGTTTGCGCAGAGCGTGGGGCAAAAACAAGAGAGAAAAGATAAAACAGCACCACCTCCTTATTACACTTTCAGACTCTTTCTTTTCAGGCCTCCTCTTTTGCAGGCTTCCTCCCCATCGGCAGGGCTGTAAATAATACATCAAAATGGTAGATGGTCTGAGTGCAAATGAGAGGGTTTGAGGATGTGGAGGCATTTTCTAGGTGTACTAATGATGGAATGGCAGCGCTGAGGAAGAGTTTTTTATCTTTTCATCTTGTTAAAAACAAAGAATATGGGCCTTGGAAGCCCTGGCTAAAATTAGACATGGGAGACACACACATAAACACGTCCACTTTCTCATTTTCTCTGCTGTACCAAATATATTGCCAGAGATGACAGAGAACTATGAATGAACAAAAAAATCAAATAAATATGAGGGAGAAAGCATTTGCTTAACGATCATGAGATCCATCTGTGAGAGTAAACAAACAACACATCACTGTGTGAGAATCAGCACTTGCACACATTAGCAAACCTGTTTACAAGTGCTGTGTAATGATGCAGGGTTATTAATGCTTTTTCTTGAACGTAAAGGGCTGATAGTGACAGAAAGAAACACTTCTTATGCAGAGACTGTGGCTTAAAGTCACCATGAAATCAAAATTAACAATTCTTGTTTTTTTTTTTGTTTTTTTTTATGGAATATTGCAGTAATTATTATAAAAGATTTATCCATGCACATCATTATATTTTTTAAAAATACATGTGTCCTCATAATCTTTAATCAAAATAACTTCCCCTTCCTCTTTCAGTGACATCTCTTCTGTGATGACGTTTACTGGCGTGAGGGCAGGACAACCTGTCACTCAGATGGGACTGACCAATAGCAAAACAGAACCATCCAACCATCCAGTCAATTACAGATGGACAAAATCAAGTCCCGCCCTACATATTTACTTGTTTGAGAAGCCATTTCACACGGATATACTTCACAACAGGGAAGAAAAGACTTTGCAATAGTCTTTTCTTCCCTGTTGTGAAGTATATCCATTTCATGCCGACTTTAATGTGAATAACCCAAGTTGATTTTAAAGATAAATGTGGGTAGATTTCAGCTGTGGCGGGTAAGACAGCCACTCCCACTAGCCACTTTGGCGGGTTGAATATAATTTCAGACTACAGCCTAATTGTTACAATACAGATGGGTCAGAGGCAGATATAACAGAGAGAATGACTTTATTGATCACACACAGCAGAGTAAATGGTGAAACTGGTAAGTGCAGATGGTTTAGTTGAGTGTGGTCGTGAAGATGAGAAATGAATACTGTCCTTTTGAGTGAATTGCAGAGGTGACGATCCGTGGATGAATGGAGAGAAGGCTGACGATGATGGACGCTGACACTCACACACACACAGGAACAACGTTGGGAGACGAGGAGACTTGGAGACAATGGAGACAGGTTTGTAGATACGAATGGAGTCCAAGAGGTAAGCATATAGAGATCCTAATGCGAACGAGACCGGACAGTGACTGAGAGTGTGTGTGAGTGTTTTGTAGTGGCAGTGATGAGTGGCATGATGAGGTGCAGGTGCGGGTGATCAGTACTCCGGTGATTGAGTGCGCTGTGATTGGGTGATGTTGGAACCTGACGTGTCTGTGACAGTACCCCCCCCCTCCACGGCCCGCTCCTGAGGGCCGAGGACCCCGACGTCGCGGTGGTCGGCCTCTTCCACGGGGGGCTGGTCTGTCAGGATGAGTGGAATGGAAGGTTTGGAGGAGGTTTGGATCTAAGATGTCGTCCCTGGGAACCCATGAGCGCTCTTCCGGGCCGTAGCCCTCCCAGTCGACCAGATACTCTAATTGACCACCACGGCGTCGGGAGTCCAAGATGTCGTGAACCTAATATGCGGCGCCGTCGTCCAGGATGAGTGGAAGGGGGGGTTCGGAGGCTGCCACGTCAGGTCCTGTGGAGGGAGAAACAGAAGGGTGGTGAGGCTTAAGCAGTGAGACATGGAAAGTGGGATGAATTCTGTAGTGAGGTGGTAGTTGAAGTTGATACGTGACAGGATTGATCTGCTTGGTGATGGTGAACGGACCAATGAACCTGGGACTCAGCTTCCGGCAGGGCAGACGCAGGCGGATGTCCCTGGTTGACAGCCAGACCTTCTGACCGGGCTGGTATGAGGGGGCTTCGGACCGGCGAAGGTCTGCTGTCATCCTGCGTCTGCGCAGGGCTCGCTGCAGTTGGTGATGCGCTGAGTCCCAGACCCTCTCGCTCTCTCGGAACCAGTAATCCACAGATGGTACATCAGAGGGTTCCCCGGACCAGGGGAACAGTGGGGGTTGGTAGCCGAGTACGCATTGGAATGGAGTAAGGCCGGTGGAAGGCTGACGGAGAGAGTTTTGGGCGTACTCGGCCCAACCCAGGTACTGGTTCCAAGAGTCCTGGTGGTCATGACAGAAGGTACGGAGGAAGCGACCGATCTCCTGGATCTTCCTTTCCGTCTGCCCGTTCGACTGCGGATGGTACCCGGATGTTAGGCTGACGGTCACACCTAGGAGCGAGAAGAATGCTCTCCATACCTTCGAGATAAACTGTGGTCCTCTATCGGAGACTATATCTTCAGGAATTCCAAAGTATCGAAACACATGATTGAAGAGTTGCTCTGCCGTTTCCATGGCAGTGGGTAGGCCTCTCAGGGGTATGAGGCGGCAGGACTTAGAGAACCGATCCACCACTACGAGGATGCAGGTGTTGTTGTTGGAAGCTGGGAGATCGGTAATGAAATCGACTCCTAGGTGTGACCAGGGTCGGTTGGGAACGGGCAGAGGCAAGAGCTTGCCGGATGGTAGATGGCGTGGGCTCTTGGAGATGGCGCATTCCTTACAGCCCTGCACGTACCTTCTGACATCAGCTGCCATGTTGGGCCACCAGAAGCGTTCCCTCAGCAGCGAGAGGGTTTCATTGGCCCCCGGGTGACCAGTGCCAAGTGACGTGTGGGCAGAGTGGATCAGTGGAGTGCGTCGAGATTTGGTGGTGTAGCACAAGCCTGGTGGACAACCCGGCGGAGCGTTGGTGGAGGCATTGGAGGAGGGTAAGGTCTCCTCAGACCAGGAAATGGGGTTGACGATGATTTCTTTTGGGAGAATGGTTTCTGGAACTTCGACCTTTTCGTCTGGAGCATGGAGACGGGAGAGAGCATCTGCTTTCACATTCTTGGGACCAGGGCGGTAGGTTATGGAGAAATTGAATCTTGTAAAGAAGAGGGACCAGCGGGCTTGTCTTGGGTTAAGTCTTTTGGCAGAGCGTAAGTATTCTAGGTTTTTGTGATCAGTAAGGACTTGAAAGGGATGTTTTGATCCCTCCAACCAATGCCTCCACTCCTCCAGGGCGAGCTTAACAGCTAGGAGTTCTCTGTTCCCGATGTCGTAATTTCTCTCCGCCGGGTTGAGCTTGCGGGAGAAGAAGGCACATGGATGGAGTCTGCTGGGATTCCCCTGCTGCTGGGACAACACCGCTCCTACTCCGGTGGTGGAAGCGTCCACCTCGACTACGAAGGGCAGCTCTGGGTTGGGGTGGACGAGGAGAGGAGCGGTGGTGAAGGCTTCCTTGAGGTGTTGAAAGGCCTCCGTGGCCTCAGGGGTCCAGGACAGAGACTTGGGCTTATTACGGAGCAGGTTGGTAAGTGGAGTGGTTATGGAGCTGTAGTTGTGGATGAAACGGCGGTAAAAGTTGGAGAATCCGAGAAAGCGTTGTAGTTCCTTGATGGTTGAGGGAGTCGGCCAGTTCTTGATTGCTTCCACCTTCCCCTCGTCCATCCGGATGCCACTGCTATCGATGATGTACCCGAGGAATTGAACTGATGGTTGATGGAATGTGCACTTTTCTGCCTTGAGGAAGAGATGAAACTTGCGGAGTTGTTGGAGGACCTCCGCAACGTGGTGGCGATGTTCGGCCAGGCTCCGGGAGTAGATTAGGATGTCGTCAATGTAGACCAGGACAAAACGATGGAGAAACTCCCGGAGCACCTCATGAATGAAGTCCTGGAATACGGAGGGGGCGTTGACCAGGCCATACGGCATAACCAAATATTCGTAGTGGCCAGTAGGTGTCACAAATGCGGTCTTCCACTCGTCCCCCTCGCGTATCCGGATGAGGTTGTACGCGCTGCGGAGGTCCAGTTTGGTGAAGACAGTGGCACCACGGAGATGTTCTAGGGCTGATGGGACGAGAGGAAGGGGATAACGGAACTTGACAGTTATGTTATTGAGTGAGCGGTAATCGATGCAGGGCCTCAAGCCTCCGTCCTTCTTGGCCACGAAGAAGAAGCTTGAAGCAGCAGGGGAAGTGGATGGTCTGATGTATCCTTGGGCAAGAGCTTCCTTGATGTATTCCTCCATGGCCTTCTCCTCCGGGACGGATAGAGGGTATATCCGTCCCCTAGGCACTGGTTCACCCGGAAGCAGATCGATGGCACAGTCCCATGGCCGGTGTGGAGGCAGCTTGGAAGCTCGTTGTGGGCAGAAAACGTCACTGAAGGGGGCGTAACACTCAGGGATGTCCACGGAGCGTTGGTCCACTGGGCTCTCGATGGTCGTGGCACAAACTGGAAGAGAATCAGTACGTGGAGATCGAGGAATGGGGAGCCCAGGGAAACAGTCATGAAAGCAGGTTTCGCCCCACTTCAGGACTTCGCCAGTCTTCCAGGAGAGAGTTGGGTTGTGCTGCTCCAACCAGGGGCGCCCTAATATCACGTCAGCGGTGGATCCCTCCAGAACCAGCAGATGGAGATGTTCCACATGTAGAAGGCCGACTTGTATCTGGATGGCTTCGGTGCAATGACGAATGTGCTTACGGCTAAGGGCTTCCCCTGTCACAGATCGAATCTGGTAGGTGGTCGGCGTGGCCGTGGTCTTGACGTGGAGCTGGCGACAGAGGGTGCCGGAGATGAAGTTGCCGGCTGACCCAGAATCGAGGAGGGCGACAACTGGTATGTATACGTCAGAAGCAGTAAGTGTTACAGTAGTGGTGAGGGGTTTCATATTCTTAATTGATGGAATGATAGCACTCACCATGGGTCGCGGAGGACGAATTGGGCATGTGGAGAGAATATGCCCAGGAGAACCACAGTACAAGCAGAGATTCTGGGTCAGCCGTCTCTGTCGCTCAGCGGGGGAGAGCCGAGTGCCTTCCAGAGACATGGGTTCGTTGGCTGGTTCTGGGGAGCTGACGGATTCTGGTCGACGTGCTGTAGTGGGAAATAGCAACTGGCCCTGGTGTTCTTCTAAACACGACTGCATACGAGTGGCGAAACGGATGGAGAGTTGGATGAATCGTTCAAGGCCGATGGAATCCTCGTATGCAGCGAGATGCAACCGCACGCGAGGATCCAATCCTTGGCGATACGTTGTGATCAAGGCTTGTTCGTTCCAGCCGCTGGATGCTGCAAGTGTTCTGAACTGCAAGGCATATTCGTTAACAGACAGGGATCCTTGTTTTAAATTATATAGTTTCTCACCAATCGACGAGTCAGAGATGGGTTTTCCAAACACCTCGCGGAAGTGAGCCACAAAACCAGAGTACGATTGAGTAATAGGATGATTTTGGGACCAGATTGAATCTGCCCACTGGAGCGCTTTGCCTTGCAGTTGAGAGATGATGAACGCCACTTTAGAGGTTTCGGTTGGAAAGTTGTGCGGTTGCATCTCCAGGACCAGTGAGCACTGCAGAAGAAAACCGCTGCAGTCCTCCGCCGAACCAGAGTAGGGCGCCGGTTTCGCCATGGGACTGGCGTGCACAGGAGGTGAAGGAGAGGTTACGGTGCTTGTGGAGGTGATCGCTGGATGAGGTGATGTTGGAGTGGTGGTGAGAGCTCGTCGAAGGACATCGACGAGCTCTTGGATGGGATCCGGGTGACTCATGCTGTGTGTGATGACGGTGTTTTCTGGTCCGGTCTTCTGTTACAATACAGATGGGTCAGAGGCAGATATAACAGAGAGAATGACTTTATTGATCACACACAGCAGAGTAAATGGTGAAACTGGTAAGTGCAGATGGTTTAGTTGAGTGTGGTCGTGAAGATGAGAAATGAATACTGTCCTTTTGAGTGAATTGCAGAGGTGACGATCCGTGGATGAATGGAGAGAAGGCTGACGATGATGGACGCTGACACTCACACACACACAGGAACAACGTTGGGAGACGAGGAGACTTGGAGACAATGGAGACAGGTTTGTAGATACGAATGGAGTCCAAGAGGTAAGCATATAGAGATCCTAATGCGAACGAGACCGGACAGTGACTGAGAGTGTGTGTGAGTGTTTTGTAGTGGCAGTGATGAGTGGCATGATGAGGTGCAGGTGCGGGTGATCAGTACTCCGGTGATTGAGTGCGCTGTGATTGGGTGATGTTGGAACCTGACGTGTCTGTGACACTAATCAAAGGCAGCCAAGCTCGTCGTATCACAAAATTACAGTTCAATCACAATTCTTTATCGATTAACTTGCTGTTAACGAAGGTGGGATAGGCAGAATCGTGCTGAATGACACACAACAGAATGAATGACACTCTCGCGTGCGCGTGATCAGTTCTCCTTGCGCCTAGTCAAATACACGCACACACAGATGTCAAAATGCCCATCGTGTGGAGTATCTGAAAAGTATCTGTTAAATAAACCTATGTATCTGAAAAAATATATTTTTTTAAATTTAGTATTTGTAATTTGCTTCTTTGTTCTTTTTATATAGCCTAACAAAGATAACTTTCTTTGAATGAGATTTCTGAAGGATCATGTGACACTGAAGACTGGAGTAATGATGCTGAAAATTCAGCTTTGATCACAGGAATAAATGACTTTATAAAATATATTCAAACAGAAAACAGTTATTTTAAATTGTAATAATATTTCACAATATTACTGTTTTTACTGTTTTTTTTATTAAATAAATGCAGCTATCTATCTATCTATCTATATATATATATATATATATATATATATATATATATATATCAGGCAGGGGCATTTCCTCTCAAAAAAAAAAAAAAAAAATCCATATTACAAAAATAAAACAATGCAAATATTGCAAAATGTGACATGAAAAAGTGTATAAATCACTCATTTTTCTAAAGTAACACTGTCCAACAGCAACACAGCAGGTAAAGTTACAGCGGGATGCCGCATCTCTCTTGCCTCCTCTGAGCCCATTGACTTTTAACAGACCCCCTAAAGCCTGCAGTGAGTTTAGTGGGGGGTAATTGAGAATGAATGGGGGAAAGTTACTTGAGAGGAGGCAATGCCGCCATCGTGCTATGATTGGATGTAATTGGTTATGATTGGTTCACGCAATAAATCCCACATCTTGTTTTCATCATCGTTCTTCCAGTGATGTTAACAAAGTTAATAATGCTCTCAAAACGTTAGCACAAAAAAATTATTTATACATCGTTCATAGAACTTTTTTTCTAAAACGTTTGTAGTTGGACGTTCGTCTAACTTTTTTTTAAATGATATTTGTTTCAGAGAACATTCAAAAGTAATGTTACCATAATGTTACCAAAAACAATAAAAGTGTATGCTCCCTTAACGTTTGCATAACCAAGAAAAAAATGGATGATTTGAACATTCAGAGAACATATCAAAATAACGTTTTCATAACTTAACGCAAGACATTCTTAGAACATGTTTGTTAGTGAGCGAGTGCATTTGGCATTCATCTAAAAGAGCTGAAAAGGTAAAAGCGTGGAAGTTGTCCTTGAGTACACCCTACCCGCTCTCCAGAAAACCACTTTTTGTGCGCTTTCTCCTGCATTTATGCATGAGTGCTTCGGCCTGTCAGTGCTCCCCTATGCTACCTGAAAAACACTACAGTAACTGCAGTTCTCACTATACAGGCCGGGATAGAGACTGAAGGTGAGGATGTCGCCATGTCGTCATCTGAAGATTCAACACAATTCTAACCAACCACTAACACTAAATAATTATCTTCAGCTTCAAACTCAATATGTCTTGTTCATATAATGAAAAGAACTTCAGTACTATCCTCATTTCCACTGGGACAGTAAAACTTAATATACTTCATAAAACATGCCTAAAATAAAAGGGAAATTGGTTTCGAAGACTTAAAGACAAATAAACTCCAGGTTTGTGTGCAGCTGTTTTTAAATGATGAGACAGAGTGAATTACAAACCCAGAAGCAGAGCTTGCGTCAGCCTGATTGCAAAATAATTTACTCCCTCAAAAGGACTCACTTACTCACTTAAAAGTGTCTCATGCATCCTGACCAGTGCTGAGCTCTCTGCAGTCAGCCGTTTGTTAAAAGTGATGCAACAGTACACAAATAACAAATTCAGTATATCAAAATCATCAAAAGCATTTGTCAAAATGTGAGCAACCGTTAATTAAAAAGGCTCAGTTCCACTCTAGAGATGTGGGCATGTGGGCTGTGAGACAGAAATTCACTCTGACAGTCGAACGAGAAGCGCAAATAATAGACTGAGCTTGTTATAGGATAAAAAGATCATTGAATGAGCATGATGAAAGTGGTGTATAAGACCCTGCTTTACAGTCAACTAGGCCTATATTTCTTGCATGACAGTGACAAAGGGTCACTGCATCAATTTTCTACCCATGGACTTTCTGATGGACTAAAACTAAACTTACAGCTCTTAAAGGGGCCATATACACTTTTTTACAGCGGTGTGATGACAGATGGACAGTACCCAAACAAAAGTGCTGTCCATCCATACAATATAAAATCAGTACAATTAAACTTTTAGATTGAATTTGATTGGCATTTATCTTTTGTTCAATTATTGATTATTGCCAATGTTGAATATGTCAGAACTGGGGTAATCCAGTTTCATTGTTTACAGTAATATCTACTATGAATCCATATATTCAATCCAGGCTCATTGAGATTATAGCCGCTTTTCCACCATCGGGCCGAACGGTTCTTAGAATAGTAAGGAACGATTCCAGTTGTGTTTCCACTTGAGCCTGGTGCGGCACAGCACGATTACAAACCGTTCTCGGCCCGGAATTCTCAGCATGGTTGTCTAACCGTGCTGAATTGTGCTGGTAGAATCCGTGAAGTGATGTCGCCACTCAGGATTGGTCACTTGTCTGTTGCCTGGCTACCAGTTTCTCTGTAGCTGGCTAAGCACTCTATTTGAGTGATGTAAACACAAATTAATAATAAAATTAAAAGAAATATCTGATACATCCGACCGATCCGATCTCATATCATCAGTAAACCGTTGCATTACCAAGACGACAGACGGTTTTGTATTAAATTCCAAAGAGCAGCCGATATCAGCCCCACAGTGGAAAATGAAACCGTAACTGTACCAGCTGGACCGGATGTTGGTGAGAACCGTTCGGCCAGACGGTGGAAAAGTGGCTTATGTTGCATATATCGGTGACATATTGGTTATCAGGCGATATTATAGTTTTTTATATAATACCAGCTGATATTGGATATTTAATTGACCGTTCGAAAAAAGACCCGTCCTCTTTAGTTACTGTTGCTATGTCCGACAAGCCATGCCACTCTCACGCCACACTTCATGTTCTCACGCAGTGAAAAATACATCACGGAGCAAAGAGGACACTGACAAAGCATCGACAGACAAGACAGGGCAGGTTACTTTTGATATCAAACAAAATCTCAAATTTCAAATTTTGTAATTTTTAAAGCAATTTAAACAATAAATTCCGTTTTGTGGCTCTTTAATGTGTTGTGACAGATCGCTGTAGCGCCTCAGTTCAAGCGGCTTGTGAACCGATCATCTCTTACTAGTTAAATTATAGTATCAAAAAAACATGAATGAACATCAGAAGGAATGTTGTTTCAACCACGGAAAGACGTCAGTACATACCATTTTTCAAGTTCAAGTGCACCGACTTTAATCAACTAACTCCCCTGACTGCTTTGTCAGACAAAACGGCGGATTAGGCGTTATGATTGGTTAGATCGCCTGCCAATCAAACTCACGGCAAAGGGTCAAATTGTGCTCATGCTCATTTCCCCTATATTTTTACATTTAGATCTGTACTGTAAAAACTATTAAAAAAAAGTGTTGCTTGAAATAAAATATGCACAAAATAAAATTAAATAAAATATTTAAAAAAAAACTTATTTTATTTTCATTTAGTTTAATTTGATGTACTAAAATAAACTAAAACTGAAATAAAAATTAATAAACGCTATACAGGAAATTATACAACAAAAATTAAATGACAAAAACACAACAATATTACTAACATTTTAAATAAAATGATAATGAAAATGGAAAATATAAAAACGAATTGAAAATATGAATAAAAACTATAATAGTGTCTCAATGAGACTAAAATAACACAAGTTAAAGTTTGAACAACACCAATAATCTCAGAATATCCATTTTTTAAATATTTGTTTTATTTTTAATTTAGGCAAAATATGACAGAATTTTAATTTTGCCCATTTATCAGTTATTAGCCATTACATAAGAATAATTATCAGCTTAACAGGCGGAATTTTAATATCAGTACCTTTAAGGAGTTGTTTATATGACAGCGTTTTCAACCAAAAACTAAACATTTTTTATGTGTTTTGGCCGTTCATTTACACGACAACGGCATTTTGGGGGCCTGAAAACACAAACTTTAGAAAACAGGTTTCAAAGTGCAACTTTTTGAAAACGATACCATTATTGTCTCCATGTAAACTACAAAAACGCGAATTTGTGAAACAATGCCATGCGCATGCGTATTACATGTTCAGTCTATATGCACGTAGTGTTTCTTTACAAAATGACATCGCCATCTACTGGCCTGACATGCATGATACAGCCATTTTTAATATTTTTCACTGATCTGTGTGAAAGTGGATCATTTTGATGTTTTCGTCTGTATGTGAAAAAGTACATCATTATCGTGTAAATGTACCCTCAGGCTTCTATGTAGGCCTAAATAACTTTTATGATTGGATGACTGCTTTTATATGATTGATCAGAAGGTCTTTCAGCTGTGTTTGCAGATCTTACTCTTATAAAAATGACTGCTGACTGAAAAATTATTATCTACTTCTCTACTTCCTCCTTCACCATGGGCCAACAACTGTTGCTTTATAAATGCGGGCGGTCGTATGCTAACATGCTAGCGATGTTAATGACGATTCTGAACGATCAACTTCAGTTCAACTTCTGTAAATGGACCTTTGAATTTTGACAGCAGGACTATGTCTACAGCGTACAAACTCTTATTTCAACTGACCAAGAAAATCCAGTTTTTGATGATATGGCTCTTTTAAAGTGTCCCCAGGGTTGGGGAAAAATGAGAACTCTGTGTATTGTTTATGTGAAAGAACAAACATTTATGAGAAGCTGGCTTTATAAAGGTTTTTGACCCAACATCAACAGCTCAGCTCTTTATTTGAAAAGATTTAACACATCTGCTCTGCAGGCTGTTGTGTGGTCAGCGATCCATCTGCTCATGCATGTTACAAATGGCTTGTGCACGAGGCCCGCTGATGGAAACAAGCCCACAGCAATGCATGTACCCTACGCATCAAGCCAAGTGAACAATCGTTTACGCTAAAAAAATGGTCCTGGGCTCACGGTTAAATCAATACATAAACTACCCAGAGGGTCTCCTGTGGAGCTGCTGAAGCGGACAGGCTGTTTAAGTAATGGACATGATGTGAGCTGAAAGCTCTGACTCAGCGTTCTGTCTTCCACCTAGAGGAAGAAAGCGCCTGCTCTTTTTCTGCCTGGTACCTCATCATTTCATCTCCTACCTATTTGCTCAGCTTTGATTCGCCGTTACTTTGTTCCTTTTTTAGCCTTCACTTTCACTCTATTGAGTTCTGTCCATCTGTATTCCTTTTCTCTCCCCCCCCCACCTTCCCTTTTTTCCATGTCTCACAATCTATTTTTAATAAGTCAGAACTCATCTTCCCTGCGAACAGGCAGGCTGCACTGCTAACAGGGTCTTGAATGTCACAAAGGCAGGGAAAAATCAATCAAGAGCAGATACTGATCAACACTGTGAGCCATCACACGATAAATGCACGTCACAAATTAACTTTTTTTATTAGAGGGCAATATCTGATCCACTGGAATTGATTTTCAGGGGCATTTTTTACCTTTATGACAGGCATATTTTTTACAGACCATCCCTAAATGCAGCACTTTGTCCATTTATAATTACTTCAGTTGAATCAATTAACTGAAATGTAAAAAAAAAACATTTGCAGTCTGAGCAATAAATGCTCTGCTAGAATACATGTAATCTAACACAACAAAATAATATTGTTGTGTTATAATATTGTGTAAATGGCATGGATTCCATTGTGGTATCTGGCACCAAGACATTAGCAGCAGATCCTTTAAAGCGGACCTATAATGCCCCTCTTATAGGATGTAATATAAGTCTCAGGTGTCCCCAGAATGTGTCTGTGAAGTTTCAGCTCAAAATACCCCAAAGAACATTTATTATAGCTTGTCAAATTTGCCCCATTTGGTTGTGAGCAAAAACAGTTTTTGTGTGTGTCCCTTTAAATGCAAATGAGCTGCTGCTCCCAGCCCGCTTTCCAGAAGAGGGCGGAGCTTTAACAGCTTATGCTTTGGTTGCTCAACAACAACAACAAAGCTGGTGAATCTCTTGCAGCCAAAATGAGGATTGTCAGTAACAGTGTTCAACCTTACATTGTTCAAACTGGAGTCGGACACTGATGGAGAGACTCAGGAAGAAGTTACAACTTTTAGAATGAAACTGGACATTTCTGAACAGTTAGTGGATAAATTTATGTAGTTGCTGTGGAGTTGATTCAACTCAACTCTGTTAATCTTCTGTGTAAATCCAGCATTGAATTGACCCTCGTTTGTGAAGCAGTCCGGCGTAAAATGACAGCATGGCAACAAACCTCTACTACAACAACTCTTCCTCTTCTCTAAAGCAGCCCAACATGGCCTCACCCCCTTTGTTGCGTGATCCCGGGGGCAAGGTTTATGTAAATTTTGGGGTTTGTGATGTCACTAACTCGGGAAGAAGCTCGTTGTAGTCCCTACCAGCCGTTTGTTGTAGTCCTTAAACAGCGAATTCTTTAAAAGAAAATATCTCCCTTTGCATTGAACTTTGAGCATCATAACTTTGCAGATGTTGTTTATGCTAAAACAGCAACATTACACACTAACTAAAGTTAAAAAAGTGAAATCATAATTAACCACCTGCAAGTCCTGCAAGTTGTGAGGTTGAACCTTCATGCATTGTATTTGTTGGTCCAGCACATCCCATAAATGCTCAATTGGATTGAGGCCAGAGCAACACTTGAACTCTTCATCATGTTCCTCAAACCATTCCTGAACAGTGTGTGCAGTGTGGCAGGGTGCAATATCCTGCTGAAAGAGGCCACTTCCACCAGGGAACACCATTGTCATGAAGGGGTGTACGTGGTGTGCAGCAATATTTAGGCAGGTGGTAGGTGTCAAAGTAACATCCACATGAATATCATATGTTGTGGCTGATCAGTGTAAATTTGGTAAAACATCCAATCTACTAGTCCCATGCAGTGCATATAAAGGAATTTATAACAAACTATACAATATTTTAATTAATATAAAGGACAGGCAAAATACTGTTTAGAACAGTTTTATGAATTATTTTTTTCATGTCAACTTAGGGATGCGCCCAAAGCCAAATACTTTATTCAGAAAGGCACGCATAATAACTTCTAAATGAATAAATTCTACAGAATAATAGGTCAAATATTTGTTAGCCTGATTCATTAAACAAGCACAATAATGCAATATTTTAATCAACATATTTAAATTACATGGCAATAGTTAGTCTGTGTAGCCAATATGACTAATCTTCATGAATGAAAATTTGCACAGTGATTAAACAAAAGAGTTTTTTTTTTTGTTTGTTTGTTTGTTTTTGTGGTGAACAGATCAAACAAAATCCCCAGCACTTGCACACAGCAATTATTTTACATACATTTTATCTTTAATAAGAAACTCAAATTTAATGAATTAAGGCAAAATTTGACTGTATATTTGTCAGCAGATAGACGAGGAACACAGAGGTAGGTTTATTTGTAAGCAAACGAATCAACAACACAGCGGAGAAAGCAGTCCAGGTGAGTGGGTTTGGAATAGGGAAGTCCTGGTTTGGCTTATCTGTTTCTGATGCAGTCTTTGTGTCTTTTCCAGGCGATCCAGCAACCAACGAGTGACGAAGCAATGGAGAGCTTGGACAGGGGAGAGCCAGGACGGTAAGGGAATCGCAGGTGAGTAGCACAGGTAAGACGATCCAGGAACACAACAAGGTAAGGTTGAGACCAGACAGTGAGTGAACGGGTGGAGTGCAGTATATATGGAGCTGGACGCTGATTGCAGACAGGTGGAGGGAATCAGTAATCAGGTGACTGGGATCTGGTGAATGTGGTGAGTGATGATGGTGGTGACTGGGTGCGTGACTGAGTTGACTCCCTGACAATATTAAACTTATGAAACAGACATAGTTACATGTACAGTACCGGTAAAAGTTTGGAAACATTAAATTTTTTTAATGTTTTTGAAAGAAGTCTCTTCTGCTCATCATGTCTGCATTTATTTAATTAAAAAATACAGTAAAAACAGTAATACTGCAAAATATTATTACAAATTAATAGAACTGTTTTCTATTGTAATATATTTTAAAATGTAATTTATTCCTGTGATGCAAAGCTGAATTTTCAGCATCATTACTCCAGTCTTTGGTGTCACATGATCCTTCAGAAATCATTCTAATATGCTGATTTGGTGCTCAAGAAACATTTATTATCATTATTATCAATATTTCTTCAGGATTCTTTGATGAATAGAAAGTAGAATTTATTTGCATGTATTAAATGTATTACATTTATTAAAGCATTTATTAAATAGAAATCTTTTGTAACATTATAAATGTCTTCACTGTCACTTTTGAGCAATTTAATGCATCCTTGCTGAATAAAAGTATTAATTTTTCTCTCTTTTTTAATCTTACCTGTTACACACATGTTTGAATGGTATCATTGCTTCTACAAAAATAGGCAGCAAAAACTGTTTTCAACATTGATAATAATTATAAATGTTTCTTGAGCAGCAAATCATCATATTATTATCTTCACACAAGTTTTCTTGAAACTCTGGTCTGCCTACCATGAACTGCCGATGTATGGAAAATATCTGCTCAACTTTTGTTTTTCATTGAAACCAAAAAAACAAAACAAAAAATATACTTTTTCTACAGAAGTATACAATGGATTGTGAACATTGTTTAATTATGACTGCCTCACATCACCCACAATTCCCTTTTAGTCCATGCACTGCTAACGTTGTTAATCTCCCTTAATCCAATCCCAGACTGGCAACTCAATCCATCACAGCTCACTCTACTGTCCAAGCAGCTGTTTGTTAAAACGTTTCTGAGTCTTGGATACAAACATCATTCTATAACATTTGCCTAAAGCCAAGAAAGACAAATCTAAAATCCCGGGCCCAATGATTTCAGCTCCTGTGACAAATATTGAAGCTTCTGTATATCTCAAAAGCCAAATTGCTTTCAGGCTGGTCTGCCTGCTAGACTGTACTAAATCAAGACAGGCACAACCGTGATTAGCCTTGAGCCGCGAAGGACCCAGACAGACGAGCTCTGATCAAAAATGTCTGAATTTAAACTAGTTTATAAGTGTTCTGTGGTTTCTTCCATAAAGTTTGAGGTTAGGACTGGACATGAATGATACCTCACAGAGACGTTCAGAATTGAACTGAAAATGCCTTCAATTCAATAACTCACTCAAAAAGACTTCACTTAATTCATTACTGGATGAATCAGAGTTTTTGAACAAATCTCTTGAATGAACGATTCAATGACATACATTTTCTAACAGTCACTTGTCGCCACCTACTGGTGTGATGGTGTAAGTGATACAATCTTTATTTGAAGCGTCAAGTTACTTTCAAAAGGTGATTTGCTGTATTTTGATCGTTACCGTAGACATCAGTGTTTATAACCGAACTATAAACTTTTATCCTAGTACTTCTGTAATAATATGAATAATTATAAGAGAAATAATGATACTGTGTGGTTGAAAAGACTGTTGTTTCATATGCATAACAACTGCTCTCACTGGATTCAAATGCAGATTCGAATGTCGAATCGATGTCATTTAGGAATAAGATCGTGTGGGAGTTTGAATCGAGATCGTGATCTTATTTATTGATTAATCGTGCAGCTCAAGTTCCTAATAAACAAAATCAAGTCCTGCCCTACATGTTTTCTTGTTTCACTTGGATATACATCACAGCAGGGAAGAAAAGCCAATCTCAACTTCCGTTTCATGCTGACTTTAAGGGGCGATAGATTCTGCAGTGTGTAAGATTGAACTGCCAGTGCTTTTGTGCTCAAAAAGAGTTCATTCTGGTTTGTGATGTTTTTATGCACCAACCAGGACTCTGATCACAGTTTCTCAACTCTATTGTGGGAACACAGTCTCAATTATTTACTCTTATCTGTCATGCCAGAATGCCATCCAATCCAAACTGTGGCCATATCTCTGCCACAGATGCTGACGCTGAGCTCTCGCTCATCCACAATCCTCTCACTGCTGTTCCCAAAGGAGTCCAAAACCATTTTAATATGTGCCGTGTATTATCAATGAATAAACCATAGCCAGATTAAATCCCATCAAAAGCTGAACTCACAATGTCACTCATTCTGTTGCTCTTTATTGCATTCAGACACTCTCACTTGAATTAGAGCCAAACAAAGCCTTGAGATGGTGAGGTCAATGAGAAGGCCGCTCACGGACAGAACTGCTCTGACCTGATAAAGCTGGTCAAAGGCCCTAATTCTCATTATTGACATATTTATTTAAGGCTGTCATGCCTGTGTAACTGAAACTCAAGTCCTCCCAATACTGCTCTACTTTCTCTCCAGCTAACATTACAATAATCATTCTCGTAAGAAAACTTAAAAAGGCGGTATTTACACCTCACCTTGTATTAACTTCTTGGTGGACAGGCTTAAATGTAAGTGTAAAGAATACAAATGCTTCTTAGAATGCACTGAGATCTTTTCACTCAGCCCATATTCTGAGAAGTTCAGGATGTATCAAGTATAATTTTTTTTTTTTTTTTTTTTAAATGTAATAATGTAGTTTGGAATCAGTACAATTTAAAAAAAATTAATTCATTAATACTTTTATTCAGTAAAGAAACATTAAATTGATCAGAAGTATAGAAATATTCTTTTTAGTGGATTCCAATTAAATAAGTTCACAGTACTTCACTTTAAAATAAAAATTACCCCAAGCTTTACTCACCCTCAAGCCATCCTAGGTGTATATGACTTTCTTCTTTCTGATGAACACAATCAGAGTTATATTAATAAATATCCTGATCCATCCAACCTTTATAATGGCAGTGAACGGGACCAATGAGTATGAAGCTCAGGAAAGTGCATCCATCCATCATAAACATACTCCACAAAATATCCATATTTAACAAATAATAAAGTAAAATATATAGCTTCCGCCAGACTGACTTCCGTATTCAACTTAGAAAAAGTGTAACGCCTCTCGCAGTTCAAAACACTCACGCTACGTCCTACGCCTTCTGTATTCAACTTACGAAAAAAGCTTCTTCCTAAGCTGAATATGGAAGGTGGTCTGACGGAAGCTAGATATTTTATTTTATAACTTGTTAAATATGGATATTTTTCTTAAACAAATGCATCGCTTGGCTTCAGAAGGCCTTTATTAACCCAACGGAGCCATGTGGAGTACACGTTTATGATGGATGCACTTTCTTCAGATTCATACTCGTGGGTCCTGTTCACTGCCATTATAAAGCTTGGATGCGTCAGGATATTTATTAATACTACTCCGATTGTGTTCATCAGAAAGAAGAAAGTCATATACACCTAGAATGGCTTGAGGGTGAGAAAACCTTGGGGTAATTTTCATTTTAAAGTGAACTAATACTTTAAGATCTTAATGTACTTGCAGGGGAGGGTTAATTTAACTTAAAAATTTAATTTAGTTGAACTTTTAAAAAATTAGTTGGCACAACTACAACTAATGAAGTTGAGGGAAAAAAATGCTTTGCAGCCAGTTGCTTAATTTTTTAAAGTTTACTCAATTTTTTGTTTTACAGTTTAAATAAATGCTGTTCTTTTGAATTTTTATTCTTTAAAGACTCCTGTTGGTTTTCACATATTCAAAATATTAAGCAGCATGACTGTTTAACATAAGACTGACAGCATAAATGTTTCTTGAGCACCAAATCAGCATATTAGGAAACACTTTATTTTAAGGTGATGTAGTTACGTGCTACTGCATGTACTTACTATAGTATTAACAGTAAATTATGCATAATTACAAGTAACTAACACTAAACCAAACCCTAACCCTAGTCTCAGCCTCAGCCTCAGACGTCATGCCCAAGGAACATTGGCTGAACGTCTGATGCATATGACACACTTATCTGGAAATACTTCAGGAGTTTCAAAGTCATCATCTCGTTGGTTGAATTCTACAGGATGTCTGGGAGACGCGTGTGTCGCGTTCTTCAACAGTCCGCCTGGAAACAAATGCCGTGACGCCAAAGCCCCCTTGTGGAAGAAGAACGCAGTCGTGGGCGCTAACTAGGATCAACTAAACGCTGGATTTTCACAAGTATGTGAAGTTCGTGGCTCCATTGTTGCAGTAAACTTGCACAACATTCTTGAATTAATAATTTATTAGATGCATGCTGGTCTGTCATTGCAGGGACATCGACTTTACATTTTCACGCCCCTAAATATGACGCGGAACAAAATGAATTGTGATTGGTTGCGTTACATGTCAGTCAAACTTCCTCTTGGGTGGTTCTTGGCCAAATGAAAGCTGCGATAGAGTCCAGACCTTCTGCCGTCAGTCTGAAGGTCTGGCTACGTGAGACTACCCTAACCCTAACCGTAACTCTATAGTAAGAAATTAACTTTACTCAGTACATATTTGAACAAGTACAATGTAACTATTTCACCTTAAAATAAAGTGTAGCCGCATATTAGAATGATTTCTGAAGGATCATGTGACACTGAAGACTAGAGTGATGATGATTCAGCTTTGCATCACAGGAATAAATTACAATTTAAAATATATTAAAATATATATATATCTCTTAGCTGAGCTCTTGTGAATAGATCACCCGAGATGGATGTTAATACCAGCTGTTAACAGGGCTAAAGGGAAAAAAGTGAATAAATGAGAATGACACTAATTTGCTTCCCCATCCTCTCTGGGGCTGATCTGATAGGTGGTAACTCCTCCCCAGAGCCCTGTTCCACAAACACAATCCTTATATATCACTTACCTTATCACTACAACCTATAAGAGAGGATATTTCCATTAGCCAGAGGCTTTGTTGATGCACTGGATATCCTGATAGGAACAAGAGCAAAGCAGTTCTGCTCATAAATTTACAAATCCCTTGAGGAATCTGTGATATGTTTATCACTTTTACCAAAAAGTAATGAAAATTGCATATTTTTTATTTAGTACAAAAACAGAAAGAAAAAAAAAACACTTATTTTTATTTTAATAGACACTTCATATGTAAATGTATGTGCAGAACTGTACAAAGAAAGAAGGAAATATCTCGGCTATGACCCTGTAAATCTGCAGTGAGAAAAACCTCAGGTCGTGTGTACTGAGTGACTGGCTTCGATCTGAAGACTTCCTCCCCTTATGCTGCTCTGCTCTCTGTATAAATGCATGGAGCCAGGGTGTTGCATATCTCTCAGCCTGACAGCTGATCCGCTGGCCCCTGTGCCAGTTTAATATGTGGGTTCTCTCTGCTGGGACCGCCATGCTTCTGCTCTGCTCTGTGCACACTCTCTCTCTCTCTCTCATTCCTGTACTGAGAGGAAGAGAGAGGCAGATTGAAAGGGGGAGAGAGAGAAACTAGGCCTCATCCATCATTTCATTAGACAGCAATGTGGCGGCCATGATAAAACTCACAGCTTCGGTGGTTCGGTTCCATGGGCTGAGAACCCTTAACAGGTTCAGATGCAGGAAATTACTGCTGCTTTCTCAAGATACAGACTACAAGGAACTCCAGAAAAAAGAGAGACGCAGTATGTGTACTTGTGAGAGAGCAAATGGAAAGTGTGAGAGAGGAGAGAAGCTGTTCTGTGAACTGTAAGCCCTTCCACTAGTGCATTACATTTATATAGCATGCTAAACCAGGGGGTTTCAAACTAGGGTCCAGGGCTAGGGGGTGTGTTAAGGAATATGTTAGGGTGTGTTCACACTTGTAGTTCAGTTTGCTTGGTACGCTTGGTTTGGTCGCTTCATTTGGCCTGTACCAAAAAAAAAAAAAAATTAAGGCTGATTCATACTTCTGGGTCAGGTGTACGGCCTAGGCTGTGTGTAGCACGCGTAGCCTGACGTGCACCTCTTCAAAAATTTAACAATGCGTCAATTCTATGCGGACCTCAAGCGCTGTGATTGGTCTGCTAGAACCCCTCCCTCAGGTAAAAAAACTGTCGCAAGCGGAGCAGAGCGAGCCATTTCAACTTCCACTGGAATGAAAAAACGTTTAAAATGTTTCAGGGGACATACGCCATCAAACTGCAACAAAAGTCATTGCCTATTTGCCGGCATCACTGCTGAAGCTTCTCTAACAGTGTACAAGACAAGCTGATTCTTCTCCGGCTTTTTTTGATACTCAACGTGACCGCAGACACTGCCCACTAGCGGTCTGCATGTTGCACGTCGACACAGAAGTATAAATCAGCCTTTAGTCCTGGTCCGCTTAGTCTTCACATTGGTAACCTAAAGAAACAAGGATATGTTCACAACCTGATAGGTCGGCTTTTATGACGTATATTTCGTGAGAGAACTTACAGAACATCCAAAACAATGCTGTGTGCTGGGCTAAGTGCGCTCGTTGTATGTGCGTAGCCTATACATGATGGTATTTTGACCAGCTGAGAACTCGTGAAGAGCTTGTAAAATGTGTAAAGGAGTCAAAACAACAGCAGGAATCCCTCCATCACACACAAACGAAGATCTGCTGTGAGGAGACGTGGCTCAGTACCAAACTACAATGGGCAACATCGCGACTATGACGAGAAAAAATGAGTATGTTTGAGCATTCTATCCTTTTTAGGGTCGCATCTTGTGACATCATGTCCTGTTTTTGGTTCATTTACATGTCTTTGGTCCGTGTTGCGTTCATTTGAACCGCACCAGAGACTGTTTGGAAGTGGACCGAGACCCATCTTTTCAGCGGTCTCTGTCCGCTTGTTTGGTGCACACCAGGGTTCGGATGGTAGCGTTCACACTTAGGGGGCTTTCACACTGGGCTCGTTTGCCACGGTCCGAGCCTGTGCGCAATTGTTCCCCACAGCGTTGGTCTGGTTTCACACTCAAATTGATTCTATCGAACCCTGGTGCGTTTGTGTTTACTGTATGTGCGCCGCATTTATACAGTTTTCCGCTGTTTGCAAGCAGCCTATTTTGAGGAGACAGCTGACTGCCATTCATTTGCCGCTCTGATTGCACTCACAAAGCGCGAACACTGCAGGCTCACTCCTGCTCGAATCCAAGGTAAATCATCAACACTATCATCTCTTACATGTGTTTTATTTAAGTAAATACATTACAATCTGCGAAAACGCATGCGCAGGTTACTTTACTTCCTGAACAAGTGCACACCCGAGTCCGTGTTGCTTTCATATTCACGTGAACCGCGGCACATTAGCGATTTTTCATGTAAACCGCTCCCCATTTCGAACTGAACTGCCAGTGTGAAAGCCCCCTTAT
Source organism: Hypophthalmichthys molitrix (assembly GCA_037950675.1). Taxonomy (NCBI): domain Eukaryota; kingdom Metazoa; phylum Chordata; class Actinopteri; order Cypriniformes; family Xenocyprididae; genus Hypophthalmichthys; species Hypophthalmichthys molitrix. The sequence continues at coordinate 38,322,590 of CM075496.1, read as the reverse complement.
TCAAATGAACCGCACTAACAGAGCAATCGCACCAGAGTTCATTTTAACCGAACCAGACATGCCAAGTGTGAACACACCCTTAAATGTATTTGGTCTCGGGGGACTAGATCTGTTACGCATGCTGTTGCTGTTGCAGAGTAAGTATGGACTTGCTACTGCCAAGAGATACACAGACAAGCTGCTGTGAACATATAAGATATGCTGCTGCTGCATGAATAAACATATTAATCCTGTAGCAGATCTAGGCAGGTGGAGCTGGGGGAGGTGGAAGGTTTCAGAGGAACTCTGATAGCGCGCTGCAAGACCAGCTTACAGCAAACTCTGAACCAGATTATTTAAACGTTGAGCAAGCAATCTCTTTGGCAGCAGAATCAGCAAAGGCCAATCAGCTTATGTCCTAATGGTGAGATTGCTTGCAGATTGCATATAAAGGCCCTATAAAGTCTCTATTTTATTTTACAAATGATTTAGTTACCTCGTATAGTATGTGATTTTGGTTACAGCCTGTGTCATTATCATTATAGCTGTGGTGTGGACTTTCCTATTCTCATAGAATTAGAACTTTATAGTTATGGTTATAGTTATAGTCCTTGGGGTTTTTTTTGTACATTTTATTGCCTACCAGGAGAAAATTGACCACTATACAGTTTAAAGTATCAAAAATGTCCATAGCACAAGCAGTGCAGGATGAGTTACCCAACAAATTTGAACACTTAGGGTTAGAGGTTTTGAAAAACCCCTAACTGCTCAAGTGAGTACAGTATAGATTTAATATCAGTCCAACATCCAACGTTAACTTCATTACCTTTCTGTCACATCTCTTTGTAATCACTTAAGCTTTTAACAACTTGAGTGAGCATCACTTCCTCCACACTGTGCTCTTCCAGTGCATTCATCGCTGTCCAACCACTGCATCCCAGGGCAGAACGACTTCCTCAACAAGAACTAATAACTCAGCCTGTCAACAGCACACTCGTGCCCATGGGGAACTAGGACAGAAAGAACCTCTATTAGTGATTATGAGTCTTTTTTAATTTTAAGGCATCAAGGAATCTTAAAGTGATGATGAAAAAGTGTGGATGGATATAGCCTAGAATGAAATCATGATAATCAAAGAGCAAATTTGAGATGAACAAATAAAACAGAGCAAGATCACCTTCAGTCACGATGACATACGTGACCCTTGAGTTCTCATTTTTTTAACACCAAAACACATAGGTTTGCTTTAAACAAACCCTTTTCACATATCAAACTCAAACTGAGAGGTTTTAAAATTAAAAAAATATGTATATTAATAATTATATTTAGCTTTTACTATGTTTATCCAACATTATCATCATCACTGTACAAATATGTACTTTTAATTCTCTTGGTTCTTTTCGTCCAGACCAAAAAAGAAAACAATACATCTAGTCCTCATTTGCTTAGCATTCACAATGTCATTTTTAGCACCTAAATATATCAAACAAAAGGCATGAGGAAAAGGTCACAACCTGATTTGACAGCTTTTATGACATATTTTGCAACAGAACCTGCCGAACGTCTAAAACAACTCTGTGAGCTAAATGCGCTTGTGGTATATGCATACATATGATGGTATTTTTACCAGCTGAGAACTCACAAAGAGCTTATAAAATGTGTAAAACAGCCAGGAATTCCTCCATTCCACACAAACAAAGATCTGCTGCAAGGAGACGGTGGTTCTGACGCATAGACCAAATTGTAATGGGCAACTTAGCTACTATGACGGGAAGAACCAGGTATGGTTGAGCATTCTGTCCTTTTATTTGTGACATCACATCCTGTTTTTTGTTTGTTTAGATCAGGGTTGTCCAAACTCTGTCCTGGAGGGCCACTGTCCTGCAGAGTTTACCTCCAACCCCAATTAAACACACCTGAACCAGCTAATCAAGGTCTAATTAGGCTTACTAGAAACTTTCAGGCAGGTGTGTTGGAGCTAAACTCCGCAGGACGGAGGCCCTCCAGGACCTATTTTGGACACCCCTGGTTTAGATGTCCTTGATCTGTGTTGCACTCATGTTTCAGTCAAACTGAAGCGGAGTTTATTTGGAAAAAGTGGGTCTCGGTCCGCTTGATTGATGCGCACCAAGACTCAGATGGCAAAGTTCATTTCAATCCAACCAAACCTGCCAAGTGTGAACACACCCTAAAAGGGACAAAAATATTCACTTTTTGCTGAACTTCATTTAATTTCCTCTCCGTCAAGAGCATGATGGCAGTAACAGCACAGTCACGACTGCTGCCTGACAACATCCAGACAGCCTGAGTCTTGAATGTGTACTTTGGCCCACGGGAGCTTTGAAACATGGAGGCGAGGCAAAGAGAATAACAAAAGTTTCACCATAAACAGGATCTGAAGCAGGGAGACAAACACAGAGACCATGACAGAGACCTAAGAACATGTCTCCATAATGCAGCACAGAAAACATGAGAGAGTATTTTCAAAAGAAGAACTATAGTATGTAGGCAGTAACCAAGAAGATCAGGTTTCAGGTTTGATTCAATAGTGAGGAATGTATTGAATGTAAAATTCATCAAAAAGGACCACAGACAGCATGTTTAACATCTGACAACAAAACATTGACTTTCAGAACTAATAAACATTGATTTTTATGCATTCGCTAGACTGTTTAATGCAAAGCAATATTTGATTCAAGGTACAAATTTAATCAGTTAATGCATCCCTTGGGAATCAAACCCATGACCTTGATGTTGCTAACAGCACGCTGTATAGTTTGAGCTTAAGTAACACTACTTTTTATACTCAAGTATGTAAATTCAGACATACACTTGACGGGGTACACTTAACGAGCGTGCTTGTTTTATGGTTAGGGATGGGTCACAATGTTTAACTAGATGCCCAATAAATGATTAGTCCAAGAGAGGCTGATTGTCTCATTGTGTTGCATTTCTATGGTGCATCAAGTTATAAAATACTCCAACAATTAAAAATATGTATCAAGACCCCTGTCAGTTTAGTTCAATTCGTCTATTTGTTTTTAAATGCTAGAATGTGTCTTACTCTTACATAAGGTGAACCTGGAAGCAGTCAAATTATACAGGGCTTCTTTAAGAATTAGTTGTTCAGACCACCTAGCAAAAAGTTGATTTTGAAAAAAAAATGTGTTTTTGCACATCCCTAGAGAAATGTTAGCATTCAAGAGGGTGATATTATTTATTATAATAAGGTTATATAAAGTTAGCATCACACTAGTTCCATTGGAACAAAAAAAAATTCCATTGGCTTTTAGATTATTGGGGCAAATAAGCTCTCTGAAAATATCTTGAGATGTGTTAAACAGACCTTATTTCATGTATTTAATCAAAAACCCATTCAAAAAACCCATTGACTTGATGACAATGGAACCGGAAGTGCAAAAATCCCAACTCGAAACTGGATTTTTGGATTGTAGCACTAAGTTATTCAGTTAGCTAGCTATAAACACGTCTAAGAAAGTTTGTAACACTTTATTTTGCAGTGTCCTTGTTAGACGTTACATGCACTTGCTATAGTAATAACAGTAAATTATGCATAATTACAAGCAATGTTGGGGATAATGCATTTTAAGTAACCTGAGTTACGTAATCAGATTACTTTTTCAGTAACTAGTAAAGTAACGCATTACTTTTTCAATTTACAACAAAATATCTAAGTTACTTTTTCACATTTATTGACTGACAGCGCTCCAGTCCCCATGTTGAGTGAAATAAAGTGCAGAGGTGTTGTGTGCACTGTGAAAACAGGAAACATGTAACATTACTTTTCATAAAAAGTAACTTTCAGGCAGGTGTGTTGAGGCAAGTCGGAGCTAAACGCCGCAGGACGGAGGCCCTCCAGGACCTATTTTTAATTGCTGAGTAATGCAATTAGTTACTTTTTTAGGGAGTAACACGATATTGTAATGCATTACTTTTAAAAGTAACTTTCCCCAACACTGATTACAAGCAACTAAGCATAAACCAAATCCTGATCCTAACCCTACAGTAAGTACATGCAGTTAATAAATAATACTCAGTACTTAATAATATAATTACACTGAATAAGGACACCTTAAAATAAAGTGTAACCAAAATTTTCCAAATTATTGCTTTGTAGTTGACCTGAATAAGAAAACTGACAACAGAAGAAAATAGTACAGTAATGCCCACTATAAAGCACCCCTTGTGGCAATGCTGAGAATGCAGCACATACTTGCACTGCATTATGACTGGCATGTTGATTTCAATGATGCATGAAATCAAGTTTGCGTAGCTAGAATATTTGAGACCTAAGACCAGAAACATCAACATTTGTGTGCATTCATGTAGCATAGAGTATGTTTTGTGCTTTAGGACAGCTAGAGCTACTACATTTATCAAACAAAGAAGAACAAACCCGTTCATACATCATAAATCTAATCATTATCAGTTACAGTACTTGGTAAACATTCCCATCACCTCTTTGGAAAACTGCAGTACCATTAGTTATAAAACGCCATCAAATTATCATGCTGTGAACTTAAACACAAGCCCCATGAGCCTTTGCCATCTACAGAGAAAAGGGGCACTGGGTATGCTGAGAAACATGTGTGTGTGTATGACCGTATATGGGAAGTATGTGATGGGAGTCTTAAAATAAATGGAATAATCTGCACACCAATGAGTCGAGGCGGGTCCATAGCGACATGATGAAAAAGTACTGCATTTATGTCTTGATGGCCGAGTGGGCACAACACTTTACATGGGACCACCCAAACCTGAGAGAGGCAGCCACCCATGCATGACAACAGCCTCTGTCAGCAAATCTGTGTGAAGGAAGGAGAGAGAGGAACAGAGATAGATCTCTCCTTTGAGTGATAAGCCAGTGCTAATTGCATGACAACTACTGTGATTGAGCCAGTAAAGCATGTCAGTGTAGAAAATAACATTTCCTACAAATGTACCTGCAAATTTGTAAGCCTGATTGCATATTTTTATGAGTCTAAGCATAGAAGGTGCAGGAACCCTACTGTATTTGTACTGTTTTGCCAGCTATTCTTTTTCTGCCCTGTGTCTGACTGTGAGAGAAATTGCTTTTAAAGAAATCGCTTTTTAAGGACTACAACAAACAGCTGGTACAACGCACTTCTTCCTGGGTTTGTGACATCACTAACCCTAAAAGGTCATGAGGCCATGTTGGGCTGCTTTAGAGAAGAGGAAGAGTTGTTGTAGTAGAGTGTTGTTACCATGCCGTCATTTTACGCCGGACTGCTTCACAAATGAGGGTCAATTCAATGCTGGATTTACACAAAAGATTAACATAACGACACATGCTAGTCGATGAGTTCCACAGCAACTACATAAATTTATCCACTAACCATTCAGAAACATCCAGTTTCATTCTAAAAGTTGTAACTTCTTCCTGAGTCTCTCCATCAGTGTCCGACTTTGGTTTGAACAATGTAAGGCTGAACACCGTTACTGACAATCCTCATTTTAGCTGTGTGAGATTCTCCTGCTTTGTCGTTGTAGAGCAGTGGTCGGGAACCTATGCTCTTTGACATAAATCATGTGGCTCTCCAGGTCTCTCACCCTTTCCCAACAAATGATCGATAACAAATTCGACATCACTAGAGATCAGCAATTCCTGTGTTGTAGAGCCTACCGAAGTTTATTAAAAGTTTATAATAATAATATATTTAAAGTTGTACCGGCCAAAGTGCGTGTTGAGTGATGTTCGCGACTAATTAACAACAAACCACTTAGGTTTCTATTGGTAACCTAGAGCTCCTGCTCTCAGATTCAAGTGGCTATGCAGCTTTTTCGTGGTAACGGCATAAAGAAAACATTTTTTAACAGCGGCGAAAATCGAAATGTATGTAAAATAGTGACTGGACTGAAAAATATCATTTTATTGAAACTGGTGCTCTGCTGTGCCAAGAGACATTTCGAAACATTTCACTGGTTACTTTCGCTTTTGTCGCATAGACCTTTATGTCCTGTAAATGTGTGGTATTCATATCTATGATAATCCGCACAGCTATCAGTGGGTGCGACTTTTGGCGTTATTAATAATGAAACATGAATGAATGAGAAAGTAAAGAGCGGGACGTACTTGGTATTAAAAAGGAAACTCAAAGCTGCGAAAGAGAACTGAATCCGCTACTGACAGGATGCTTCTGTGCGCTCGCTCAGAGTGGAACATGGACAAGCATAGTAGCCTTGGTCTTTGCGCGTCTAAACGGTCAAATACACATGCTGTCAAAATGCCCGCATTGGTGAGTATTCACATAAATGCAGACGATGTAATCACTGTGCATGGGCATTGTTCTTCACTTGTTTCTCCTCTCTCTCTCTCTCTGTGTGTGTGTGTGTGAGAGAGAGAACTCTGAAGAGAATTTATGCTCCTCAGGTGGTAAATCAACCTCATATGAAAGCCTAGCACAATTAATTGTTATATTGCAACTTATTTATTGTTTGTTGCATTTTTTTTTTTTTTTTCAAATAATATTACACTACATTATTTTCCTACTTTGGCTCTTTTAGAAAAATTCATTAACAAAAACGGAAAAATTGGCTCTTTGGTCAAAAAAGGTTCCCGACCCCTGTTGTAGAGCAACCGAAGCGTGAGCTGTTAAAGCTCCACCCTCTTCTGGAAAGGGGGCGGGGAGCAGCAGCTCATTTGCATTTAAAGGGACATCCACAAAAACTGTGTGTTTTTGCTCACACCCAAATAGGGGCAAATTTGACAAGCTATAATAAATGATCTGTGGGGTATTTTGAGCTGAACATTCACAGACACATTCTGGGGATACCATACTCTCCCTAGGTTGTTTGTCGGATTTGTACAAAATTGAGATTATCTTGAGATACTCCTAACAAAATGTTATCAAAATAATTTGGCTAAATTTAATGATTTTTTTAAGGTATGGCCCATAATGACTAATTGACCTATATCTTTTGAATGCATTGTTCAAACTTTGCAAAACTTGGTATACATGGACAACGTCATTCTAAAGAACCAAACTTCAAGAATATCTGATAACAGCAATTTCTAAAATATCAGCCATCTATATCAATGCAATGACAGATGAAGGATGTAATGCTCATGTTGTCCACCAGAGGGTAAGAAATCATTTTAGGTCTCATAGAATCAGTGTAAATACTTCAATAGCTTCACTTGTATTTTAAAAAAATAAATGCACAGAAATTAATTTGCAAAATTATTGTACATTTACAATTTTGCCTTAGTTTAATATAATCTGCTTGCATGATTAATGATTATAGATTTTTAAACATTACTTTCTTGTTTATATCCTAATGACATTGAAAACATATTTGTCGAGTTGTCAGACATAACTGAATAAATTGCTGTTAAGAGACAATATTATCGGACCGAATCCAAATGACTGGACGAACATTTCATGGTCCTGAGACTTTGACTGAAGTATGTCTGGTAACACTGTATTTTAAGGTGACGTAGTTACACGTTACTTCATGTATACTTACTGTAATAATAACAGTAAATGATGCATAATTACAAGTAACTCACCTTAAACCAAACCCTATCCCTAACTCTACAGTAAGTACATATAGTAAGCAAGTAAATGTTGCTTATCCTACCTTTAAAGTCTAACATTATATTATATTATGTTATGTTAGAAAAATACATTCCAGTTGTATTACAATATTGTCTACCAACAGTAATCCCTAAAAAGCCCTGCCCCAAACTCACACCATTGTTTAATTCAGATTCAGAAGTCGATCAAACAGGTAATGCTGAAAGCAGCACAGAGCCACAGTGTTTACACTCTTTGTGGAGTCAATCTACTAATGTTTACTTACAGTTGTCTCAGCACATTAAACTGGGAGAAGAGAAAGTATCTAAACGCTGAAAACATAATAATGCACATCAACTTTAAAGATGTGAATTTTATAGCTTACTCAGAAACATAATCAAATTCTTCATCTCCAAAACAACAAAGATGGCAGGGCTAACAATGCTCATAAATAAATGATTCAGCAGTCAGAGCTTTGTACACTCAGTTATGTACTGAAGCATTTAGCAAAAACCGCACACACATCACTGCCAAACGATACTCCCAAATCCATTCCTTTCTTTCCTTCTGTAATGCCTTGCGTATGGGCAGAACATCTTTATCCTCCGCCCTTCAAATTTCAAATTCCACTAGAAATCAAAGAAATGCAATTTATTAATATCTCCTTTCAAATGCTAATGCTTTATCCATACATAAATCATGAGACACAAGGTTGTTTGTGATTCAGAGAAAACAGAGAGAGAGAGAGAGCGCTTTAGGGTATTATGGGAACAAGAGAAAGTCTTCTATGTTCTGTGTGATCTAAAATGGAAAAGGTCTGTTGAAAACAAAGCAACACATAAGCTGAGCTGAACTACATTTCTATGGACTTTATATGTCTGTCTGGGAAAACTGAAATAAAATGATTAATTTATTAATTTATTAATGTATTAATTTAAATTTAATGTATTTTTAGGGCTAGGGTGGGATGTAGCGCATTAGCTTAAAGAGGTAGTACTTCACCACCGGCAAAATGGGCTTTCAATAAAACTATACTATACAGTAGAAAGATTTATATATATAAAAAAAAAAAAAAATTTAAATCAATGCCTGACTATAGAGAGCACAGAGAAAAGACTGTTGTCTTCCATTTTGCCAAATAGGTAATGCATTGGGCATGTTGCCGTCCAAGGCCACTCCTACCAGTCTTCTATGGATACGATAGACCAGAGTCAAATACTGCCTTGCTTGAGTAGGAAATACTTCTTAGCAAACTTTTAGGCTGCAAAGAATCATAAATACAGACAGAAAGCCGTGACTGAAAATCTGAAAAACCTCCATGTTTGTAGTCAACATTTCAAACTGGATGACCACGAACAGTTTTAGGCCAAACGGAGGGGAAAAACTGAAAAAAAACTCATTCTGTCACTTCCGCCCAACCTCCCAAAGCAAAATGCTGTCGCATACAGGTACTGTAAGAAAGCTGTTCCCATAGTATTTTTACCATAATGCTGTTTAAAGAGTATACAAAGTGCGATTCAATTTTCAGTGATAAAACTACTCTTACCATAACTGTTTTGTTAATAACCCTCTGTTGATCTGACTGTCCGTGGGCGGGGATACAAAAATGTACTTTTCACAAAAGTTTTGCTGACAAATAAACTTGAATTTCCCAGTCCAGGTAACACAGAGAACAATTGTAAACATTGTTGATTTACATATACTACCGACATTTTCAACCCGCTATGTGTTTTTACAATCTTTACACTTCCATTTAAAAACAACTTAAATCAGTGGAATGCATTTAAAGCAATATTATATAGTCAGTGTATAAAGATATAAAATGAATTTTCTTCTGAAAGAAACTGATGAGCTTATATTAAAATATCTGACTTTTTACTTAGATTTCTGTAAATCTGAGCACAGTTTGTTAAGATCTCTGTTGAATGTCTCTAAAATTGATCCTTTATGAATTAATGAATTCTTTGCTAGAATACAACAGGTCTAAAGACCACACATGTAATTGAATATTGAGCAACACAACTGGAGTAAAAAATAAATGTAAAAAGAATAACATCAAGACAAAACTTCAATAAATGGGTACGTCCTCTTTTCTTTCTGTGAATCTGACATATTTCATAACAACTGGTGTATTATTCTGTTCAATTAACAAAATGAACACAGAGCTGCAATTTTAGTTCACATGTATTTCACGCATAAATCTCCATTATGTCAGGAGCTGTCAATTTCAGCCCACTTTGCACATCCATCACAATAAATCCACATTTTCCTCTTACGCAAAACAACCTGTTTCAGTACTACAGGTGCTGAAATACCTATACAGGCCTTTTACCGCTATCATTGAAAGCAGTATATGTGAGGGGCTAAATCTTACAAAATTCTAAATATTTTAGGGTCAAAATGATTCATAAAGTTAAAAAAGAATTCAACGCTGCTTAAATGCCAGTGGTGAAAGATCAAATATGGGTCAAATTTAACACTTTTCTTTATACAGTTGTTTTAAAAAAGCTTTTATGAGATGTATGTGTTTTGATATTCTGACAGTGTGGAAAAACAATGTATTTATAGTGTATTTTCGCTGAAAATGGGTCAAAATAAAACAAAGGCAATAGAAAAGTTAACAGTGTGAAATAAAAGATGCACCTTTGGGGCATTTTATATAAGCCAGAGTAATATGATATGTTTGCTATTATAATGATCACATTAGGTGCACAGCAGCACTGGGTGCAGTGAAAGACAGGCAGATGTTTCCCAAGGAGTTTATTGAGGACAGTCCAATGAAGTCTGATAAACACATACTCATGTCTGACTAACCTTTCCGGAAATCTTGAGCCTCTACTGGCACAATCCCTTTGCTTAGGTGATGGCTTTTTTCAAGTGACCCATTTTTAGACACACCGGATATTTTGTAAAGGTTACAAGGTTGTAAACTGCAAAAGGAAATTTCAACAGGCTGTGAAAAACTATGTTTTTAATCTTGCCAGTAGGACTGATCAGCGTTTACTGGGATGGACCCATTTCGAGTCTTGCTTTATGGGCTTTGAATTATTGAAAATGACTGCTGCACTTTGCTGCTAAGAATAGACCTATATATGTCAAATGAGCAAAAACTACCATGTCCTGCACCAAGATAAGCAACATTTGCTCTTTTTTTCCCCCCCATCATGAAAAGGGAAACGTGACAGAAGTCATCTATGCCATATAAGTCATATATAGCACCTTTCACAGTCGATAAGGCTGTATAAAGCAATGCAATGGTGATTATTTAATTATTCACTTTTGACTACTTGCACTTCTGTTATCTTTCAAAATGAAAACTTCTCACTAGTGTTTTGTCTCTTTTAAAACATTTACTCTAAAAAGTAACTCCGGGAACCTGTTACCACAACTTAAATTAAATGCATGGTTGCAAGTTAAAAATTCTAATATATTGTTTTGATTAAACCTTTTAAGTTGCAAACATTATTTTGTAAGGTTCTGTTGGCACAATAATGTTGATCATCACATCAACTTAATATCGTCTGTAATTTAAACTCAAATTTCTGAATTTATTGCCTTTTTTAAAAAAAAAAAAAAGGTTGTAGTAACTTAATGAAATTGTCTTGATAAATCAGGCAGTGGATTTCTAGTTCCCAGCATGCTTTGCATAGGACTGGATAAGGAGAATAAATGCTGTAATTAAGTGTTAATTTTTTTTGTTTTTAGTGAAGGGAAAGACCTGTTAGTGTTTAATGCTGTTGTGTTTGACATTTAAAAGAGTTTCTCTAATGTTGAAGTTTTTGTGGTTACCATTGTGCTGAAGAGTAGATACATGAAGGTAAACACTACATTGACTCTATAAGCAATGACTGCGCTAATGCCAATGACAAATAATGTCTTACTTGTTCATTAAATATACGTTAAATAAGTTATGCTAGCTGTTGATTTGAACTGAAATAGATAAGATTATGATTGGTTCCAGGGCTACAACTCTGGTTGTTCAAGCAATTTCATTTTTTTAAGTAATCAACTTAAAGCTGCAGTCCGGCATTTTTCCTCTTTGTCGCCATCTCTGTTTGAAACCTGCAATCGGCACGACTCCTCAGTGGATGAATCTAATGTTTGCTGTCAATCACTACACCGGTGTGGAGAGTGTACTTCAGAATTGCAGATTCTACGTCTTGGAAGTATGACCAAAATAAGAGTTTTCACCGGAAAATGTCATCTGAAAAAGTAAGTAACATTTCTGCCACTTTTGTTCTGACCAACTGAGGATAAAAAAATTAGGCCTACAATAAATCGCGCTGCCAATGATGAATAAATCTAACGATCGCTTAGCTCGGATCACGCCAAACCGTGCAAATTATTATTACTGTTATACTTTGTTCTCAAATTGTTAATGTTAACAACATCAGCATTGCGTGACTATGTGTATTTAGTGTGTATTATCGTTACCTGTAGATTTCAATTTCTGTATCCACTCCGCAGTCCAAAGTCTTTCGCTTTTGACCACGGGTGAATCTCCAGTTGTCACTGATGATTGTCATTTGGATCCTTCTGGATTACAATCCACCATCAAAATGATACGTTTAATTATTTCAGCTGCTGTGAGAACAGGCTATAAATGATCCATACAAGCAGCATCTTCCTCAAATGATAAAGCCAACTAGCCTGGACTCCTTCTTTCTGTTTACAGACGTGACGTAATGACGCAAAGACGAACTGCTGCATGCTCGAATTTCCCGCGGAAATCCATCAGGTCGCTCTTATTATAAAACATTATTACAAGCTTACCGTTGTGAATCGAGCTAAGATAAGGAGATAGTTTTGAACACTGGCTGGATATGTACTTGCTCAAAAATTGATTTTGGATCATTTTTAACCAAAAAAAGTTACGGACTGCAGCTTTAAAAATTTGTGTTTATGCTACAAATTATTAAGTTCCTCTAACTCAATGTAGATGTGATGGTAATGACAATTTTATCACTTTATGGAGAAAAACGGAGTTACTAACACAAGTTTTTTAGTTGAAAAAAGTGCAAAGTTGAATTTTGCTGATTTGATCACTTTTATGAATTTACTGTAAAGGTAAATTTAAAAAGTCTGGGTGAAGAACATCAAAATGCAACATTTTCAGCACCTTTTAAAAATAGGGAAAAGACATCAAAGTCATAAAAAGTTTTATGATAAAAACTTTTGTTTTAACTTCTTTAAAATCAGCCTGGGACAAAAAAAAAAGTTGCCCTGTGTGATTGTTGCTTCTTGTGCACAAGCCATACAAACTGATGTTGATATAATTCTGCAGGTCATACTGCGACTGCGTTTTAATCAAAAGTTAAAGTATCCTCAACATTTACAGCTAATACATGTAATACTGTTTTAGGTTAGTGTTATGCTCATATGTTTACCATACATTCATATCCAGCCTACCTGCCAAGAACTTGAAGGAATCTCTTGAAATTTGCCCAGCCCGCCGAAGGTGTAACATCTGTACATATGATCCATAGACTCGGAGCAGTGCCACAGGAGCCCGAAACTCACAGAGTCCTTGTTTTTCAGGTGGTCCTTCACTATCCATGCGGGAGAGATGAAACTAAAACTGCAAATCGCGACCAGGGCGGCGGACAGGAGCACCCAAAAACACCCGACACAGCTGAACATCCTCACGGCAACGTGGGGTAACGAGACCGGAGACAGATCGATTCCCAGCCCTTTCCAATTCCGATCAAACAGCGCGTGCATCTGGAGCGCGCTCACTCACTGTGTGACATTAAATGAGCACCAATAATCACATAAACACATGAGTTATCGATACGTTGAGAGTGCCACTGAAAGACAAGGCAGTGAACATATGCACGCGTAACTTTTCAGTTTAATGTAATTCCAGCACGATCCAGCTCAATAGAGAAGATATTCCAGTTCATTCATCTGAGAGGAGGCAGGTGGAGGACAAAAGACAACCGTCACACCCAGAGCTCAAGCACTCAGAGCTGAACTGCCACGAGCAGGTGCCCACTATGTAGTAAGATCTGAATCCTCTCCGCTTGAATTAATCACAGCCCACGTATCACCATCATCATCCTCCTCTCGGCACTGAGTCGCAGCTCGTGCGCTGCAGGAGTGAGAGCACAAACTTAGTGCGCTACACGCCTGTCACAGTCACATGGACGTGGGCGTCACCGCCACTGCGAAGGTGTTCAAACGAGGTTTGATTCATGAAAATCTGAATCACATGCCTTCCTCAAGTGTAATAAACTCATGCCATCTTAATAGTTTCATGCCCTGCGTTTCGTTCACCTGCCTAACCTCAACATCCTCGCATCCATAAAAGCACATTATTGAATATAAGATGACAAAAGTATAATCTAGCAATCTAAACGTATAAAAACGTAAACAACAATAAAAACACGTATGATTCATATTTGAGCTATCGTATTAGGATTCTGAAGTAGCCCATTTCCAAAAAGTGTAAAAGCGTAGCGTGTCTAACACTGCCCTCTGGTGGTGCTTTGCAATGCCATGGACTTTTCATTAGGAATATATACAGTGCGCATTCTGAGAATGGAACATATTGAATACATCATGAATAAACATCATTTACAGCACAAACATCATGGCATTTTCTATAATATCACTTTTCTAGTTATGCAAAGCTCAATCACCCCTCACTAGGCTATATCTAATCAGCCAATCACACATGGCAGAAACTCAATGCATTTAGGCAATTAGGCCTGATGCACAGAATGGGGAATAAAGGTGATTTAAGTGACTTTGAATGTGGAATGGTTGTTGGTGCCAGACAGGCTGGTCTGAGTATTTCAGAAACTGCTGATCTGCTGGGATTTTCATGCACAACCATCTCTAGTTTTCAGAGAATGGTCCGAATTTTCAGTTCTGTGGCCCAAAATGCCTTGTTGATTCCAGAGGTCAGAGGAGAATGGCCAGACCTGTTTGAGCTGATAAAAAGGCAACAGTAACTCAAATAACCACTCGTTACAAACTAAGTCTGCAGAAGAGCATCTCTGAACACACAATACCTCAAACCTTGAAGTAGATGAGCTACAGCAGCAGAAGACACACCGGTGACACTCCTGTCATCTAAGAACAGGAAACTGAGGCTACAACTCACATGGGCATACCAAAAACATTGCCTGGTCTGATGAGTCTTGATTTCTGCTGCGACATTCAGATGGTAGGGATTGAACATGAAAGCATGGATCCATCCTGCTTTGTATCAGCGGTTTAGGCTGCTGGAGGTGTAATGGTGTGTGGGATATTTTCTTGGCACACTCAGTACAAATTGAGCATCATTTAAACTTCACAGGCTACCTGAGTATTGTTGCAGACCATGTCCATCCCTTTATGGACAAAGTTTACCCATCTTTTAATAGTTACTTCCAGCAGGATAACGCATCATGTCTCAAAGCTCAAATCATCTCAAACTGGTTTCCTGAACATGACAGTGAGTTCACTATACTCAAATGGCCTCAACATTCACCAGATCTCAATCCAATAGAGCAGCTTTGGGATGTGGTGGAACAGGATATTTGCATCATGGATGTGCAGCCGACAAATCTGCAGCTACTGTGTGATGCTGTCATGTCAATATGGACCAGAATCTCAGATAAATGTTTCCGGCAGCTTGTTGAATCCATGCCATGAAGAATTAAGGCAGTTCTGAAGGCAAAAGGGGGTCCAACCTGGTACTAGCAAGGTGTACCTAATAAAGGTGAGTGTATTTTAATGCTTTTCCGTGTTCTTGCAAAACCTTTGTGATGGAATTACTATGAGGTGAAATTTAAAAACATCTATAGGTGTGAGCTACCTATTGGTTAATGAAACACTAGCCAATGAGAACTTTTCTCTGTAAGCCCCGCCCACACAACTTAAATTCTACTAAAGCATTAAAAGGTGCTCTGTGTAATATTTAGGAGGATCTATTGACAGAAATGCAATATAATATACATACCTATGTTTTCAGTAATGTATAAAGACCTTACATAATGAATTGTTATGTTTTTATGACCTTAGAATGAGCCATTTCTATCTACATACGCCGCGGGTCCCCTTACATTGAAGTCGCCATTTTGCGGCGACATGTTTCTACAGTAGCCCTAAATGGACAAACTGCTCTACAGAGAGTGTATGCTTGATTTCTACTCTCTGCTGTCTCAGATGACATCTTTGTCCTGTGTCAGCCACCGTAGCTTTTCTATGTGCTTCAAAAGGGAGGGGTGAGCGGTGGATTGAGCCGTTGGTTGCAATTCTCAATCTCACCGCTAGATGCTGCTAAAATTTACACACTGAACCTTTAAATGTATCCTTTTTATTTTAACTCTAAAATTTTGACTTTGGCGTCATTTTATTATTTTCTCTTCGAGTTTCTCTTCTCTACGTGGGCACAAATCTAGTTTCACATTGCATATCGGTATATCCTACCTACCTAAGTAAATAAAACAAAAGACAAACAATGCATCAAGGGACGTTTCAACAATATATGTATTTAAATCAAACACATTTAAATATATTATAGATTAAGTACACATATATGTCAGAAAACATATTAGTGGTACATAGTACCAAAAGTCGTTTGCCTGTTTCTCGTCCACATCTCAATGAGGTCCAAAGCAATAACTTCATGTCCAAGTACGCCTTTCAAAAACAGTCATCATTGAGATTTGCTTAGACAGAGTTTTGACATATCATAGAAAAAAAAAAGACAATCACCATAAAAAGAACTAACATTATTATATGGCGGTAAACCAGGATCCACATTTATATAGAACAGGGATAAACATTGCAGTTCAGCTACAGTCTAGAATCAGGTTTTAGATGGAGTTCTGCGGTCAGGGAACATTCTCCAGTTCCCATTCCAGTTTCAAATGTAACATTAGTTACTTCAGCTCCACGAGAGAGGGACAGAAAAGTCTCAGACACCGACTGACGTACATCCACTATGGCATACCATAAAACTATACATAGCCACCTTGGGTATTTCTGCAATTTTGTTGTTCTCTTTATTTGTACTAAAAGGGCCTAAGCATTTTTAATAGCCACTCTTTAAAAAGGTGAATGAAAAAGAAAGATAAAAGTGTGAGATAAGAACTAAGATGAGGAAGGAAAAATCTTTGCGAACTAGTCACCGACACTCTGTAGACCGGATTCCCGTGTGCTTCCTGTTGGTCGATATGGTAACAGCTAAACGCAACAGCGACACAGGTAGTTTTTGAAATCCCACAGCTTGTGTCAGTGTTCATTCAGTCTTGTTCTGAGAGTTTGTTCTGTTCGTCTGCTGTGCGACAGCTCTTGCTTGTTTGCTGACTGGTTTATTTACGTCTGTACTTTAACTCATTTCTCTCTTCTTTAAATAATAAACACAAATCCTTCTGAGTGCTAGAAATGATGGGGCGGATCATACAGAAATCGTATTTTGGCTATTAGTGTGCATATCTAAACACTCACGCTCTCACACACAAACACATGCAGGAAGTCATGGAATGCCTCTTTCGGTCCTCACTGATATGTTAACGCAGTTCAGGTCGTTTGCTTCTCCAGTCGTTCGTCAGAGGGCGTCAGGAGGGAGGGTACGAGCTGCTTCCACGCTGAACGAGAGGCTCATAGCTAATGGAAACAGAAAAGATCAGATTCTGCACACCTTCTGAAGATATTCAGACAGAAATGTATAAATCACAAGAATATCGAATCAAACCTTCCATTGCGCTTACAGAAGTAGGCCTGTGATTCTAAAATAAGCCTAAATTGGCTACAAAGGCCCTGTTTACACCTGGTCACTACATGCGTTTTCTCTGATTGGATAACTATATGCTGGAGAAAAGATCAGGTCTAAATGCCCACCGAAGCACTTTCGAGAAATCTGATTACTCAAACCACTTCAGGAGGTTGTCTGAGACGCGCTCCAGACGTGTAAATGCTGGTTGTTGAAATCACATATGTAAATTTTACTCCTCCCAAAATGTAAAAAAATAGATAGACATGTGAGAGCGTGTCATAGGCTATATGACATGTTATAGCCAGATATGACAGCGCTACTGCATCACGCATCGCCACAGATGAGTATGAGTATCTCATCAGCATGCTTGATGATCAAATGAAACTGAAAGTCGCAGATGTTCAAAACACAATCATCTTCTTTAAAAGTAGTGAAACTAAGGCTATGTTCAGACTGTCGGTCCATATCCGATTTTTGTGCATATCCGATTGACATCCGATGAGATTTAGCACGTGTGAACGACTAAAAAAAAAACATGAAATGCGACTGACTGCTCTGATCGGATTTCGCTTAGTTTATGCAACTTTTCACGCCATGTAAAATGTAACCGTAAGATGTTGTTATAGAAAACATGCTGAAAGTCGCTGCAAACACAGGGTTGTGTTGTCGCAAAGTGCTGGACGAGCAGAAAATGACAATATAATGGAGACATGTTTTAAAACCAGGGAATACCAGCCTCCTGCTTTTCTGCTGCTGCCTCATGGTGCATTCACACGGGGTGTCGGCATTAATGCTTCTCATTTACTTTGAATGGGTGACGTCATGCATTGCCGAACTGAATTGTGGGTTCCGTCGCATCACTCGTGTTGCTCGTGGCAGAAATTGAAAATTTCTCAACTTTTCAAGCACCAACGCAGGCGTCAATCAGATCGCCTTATGCAAATACCCTAGAGACCCAATTGCGTTCATGCAACACTGGAAAGTAATGTGATTGGCTGTTGTCATTATGATGGTCGCGTCAGCACCAAGCTTCAGACATGCACTCCATCAAGCATCGACGCCATTGAGTTGCGATACTCAATGTGGACATCAATACTTTTAGATCAGATTCCAATATACAAAAAAAATACAAAAATAATGGGATTTGGACTGACAGTGTGGACGTAGCCTAAATGATCTTACCAGTGCTGATGCCACACATGAAGTGACCAGGTGTAAACAGGCCCTAATACACAACAACCATTTAAAGGGGAAGTTCACCTAGTAATGAAAATTCTAGCATTATTTTCTCTACTAACTTTGTTCCAAACCTGCATGACTTTCTTCTATGGAGCCTAAACAAAGATGTTTGGCAAAATGATGAGGCCGCTCTTTTCCATTCAAGGAAAATGTGCATTTCTGAATATTTAAACTCGCCGTATTGTGGTTTGTTATGCGTCATCTAAGAATTAAATAATGGATAATGTACATCCAGCCAGTTGTCACAAAATAAACCCTGACAGACAATGTGACTGAATGTATATTATTCTGTTTATTACACAGCTACTTGCCACACAAGTAAATACCTGGACATAATATTGATTTGAGCTGAAATTTTATTAGCTCACTAAACGCCAAGCTTTCACAAAGAAAAACGGTTCATAGCAAACAGCTTTGAGCCTAGATGAACATTTAAGGAATAATGGACCAAAGTCATACCATTTAATAAATTAGTGGACATTAAATATTGATTTGAGAAGAAACTGTTTTAAAATTTTACCTGCTTATCATCCTGGCAAGAAGATGAATGCTACGACAATATTACAGTACTATTAATACTGAAATCTGATTTCATTTTCAAGAAAATCGCTAACTATAAAAAAAACTTGCAAGATGGCAGGAGCTGTGTTTGTATGAAAAAAGCGAGAGCGATTCTGCGGTGTGATATGAGAGACATGAAAGAACCGCCGTCTGTTATACAGCTTTGTTATTGATGACGGTTGCGACTGACCTATCAGAATCAAGCATTCCACAGGGTCGTGTAATGTCATTTGGCATTACTGATGTCAAAATCTGAGAGACACTTCTTGACTCACCATATTTGAAAGTATCGTGTTTGTCTTTTTTTAAAGATTGAAAGCATCTGTCCCCACTCACATTCATTGCATGATAAATAGCTATGTTTCCATCCAAAATTGCGAATTTAACTTGTGCGCAAATTTGGAATATCGCATAAAACATTAGCAAATAAAGCACTGTTTCCATCCAGTGAGTCAAAGAGAACAAAATTGTCACTTCCTGATAAATTGGTGCTAAATATTACTAAAATGTTGGAAGCTGCCGCTGGTTGGTCCAGTTATGCCATCCCATCGCAAAGACGTGTCTTTTTTTGATGCGCATCGAGAAATGTATTCAGTAAAAGTGTTTCCATCGTAGTTTATGCGCATGTTTTCGTATCGCATAAAAATGTATCTGACTCAATTGAGCGCACAAGCTTTTATGCGCATCTTGGCGTTTCCATCCAGCATTTTTTATGCGATATCCAAAAATGCTCATAAAAAAAAAAAAAAAAAAAGGGGGATGGAAACATAGCTAATGTTGCACCAAAATGAAAAATCTGAACCGAAGACGAATATTCGATTTTGGCCAAAAATTGTTTTGGAAGACCAAAATCATTGACCAAAAGTTAATTAGCACTTCTCTGATAATGCATTTTGACTGTTGCAGAGTCTATTTCATGCACACAACATGTAAACATGTCAGCAGTGTGGACGCACTTCCCCATCACCAAAAATTGATATATGTAAATATGTAAAATTTCTTCAGCTAAAATATTGAGAGGCAACTCATCGCTGAAGAACTTTACAACGACTAGTCTAATTTATTTTGGTTATTATTTTTGTTTTTTGGGTAAATGAAAACAAATTTTTGGTAAAAAAAATAAATAAAATAATTGGTTTATCACTGGAGCATAAACATTCTTAGGAATCACCTTTGATTTCCACAGATGAAAGTAAGTCTGGGTTTGGAACAACATGTAAATAAATGACAGAATTTTCATTTCTGGGTCAACTATACTCAAAATAATATTATGTACTTTTGTTGACTTTACTTCAGGGCTTCCATGGTGTCCCTGCTGCATGACATCATTTACGATCATCTTTGCAATCTTCCATGCCATCTCTTCTTGTGCCTGACACCAAAAAACAAAGTATATATCATGATATATTATGACATTAAATCACTTACCACTGATTAAAGACATTATAAAAGACGACATGTAAAATAGGAATGCAATAAGCAGGTCCACACCTCATCTGAGTTTCCTTGCACCCATTTCTTCATTGCTTGAGAAAACATGGAACCTGTTAGAAAGGAAATAGTGAGAGTGAGTGAGTGAGCTGGACAGAGCAGTGAATCCTGCTTTCCACTGCACTTCACCACAATCACTCCACATCACTGGCTACTTATTGCCATGGCAACACTCTCTCCGCATTCAAACTGAAGACTACAAGAGCACTTCAGCATAAGTCATAACTAAGAGCCAACTCACAATACACAACATGTGCCAGTGTGTTTAAGTGAGAGAAGAAGGAAAAAAAAAACATTCTTCAAAAGCAAGTGTGCATGTGCGTGTGCGTGTCCTACCCTTGGACTTCTTCACATCTGGTTCTGGCTCGGCCTCTCTGATGAACTGGCCCAGCTCATTCACCTTTCCAAAGGTCATTCTTCTGAGATGAAAGCGAGAAACACTGAATCTGGATCTGAATGTTTTGTGTATAATACCAGACCTCAACAATAAGGATCTTTTTCTGCTGGCCTAGTGGTACATTTTTTTTTTTTTTATAGCTGACTTTTTGTGCCAGAAAAAAGCAACTATTTTTTGAGTGCTTTTTTCCACCTATGTCAGCCAGTGAG
This sequence comes from Hypophthalmichthys molitrix, assembly GCA_037950675.1. Lineage (NCBI taxonomy): Eukaryota > Metazoa > Chordata > Actinopteri > Cypriniformes > Xenocyprididae > Hypophthalmichthys > Hypophthalmichthys molitrix. The sequence continues at coordinate 38,301,446 of CM075496.1, read as the reverse complement.
AAATCATTACCTTAAACATAATGTTCAACTTTGCAAGGCATTAAAACACGCGCATAATTAACGAATGCTTGATAGCGTGATGGCCATGGTCAATCCTTATTGTCGATATGCTTATGGTGTATCAATCTGTGGTCCCATGATGTGATGGAATTTAGGCAGGGGCGATATGACCAATATCTGTTTTCATAATATGAGAAATTCTATTTCACGATAACGATATATATTGCGAAAAGTTATTTTTTGGGATGTGATTTTTTCTGTTTTTATATAGATTTCTGTATTTTCTGCCCTGAAATTAAAGTACTGGGCACTGTATGATGATTCAAATCACAAAATGCCCTTAAACAGTAAACTGCAAAATGTTACATTTTCTAATACATTTATTTCATGCACGGATTGCTTCTGACAGAGCTGCATGAGCTCGCTGACACCCATAGCATGTTAGCCAGGGTTCAAAGCGCCAAATGAGAGTAAAAATCGCTGCTGAAAGTGTTACTCGCCAGTTGCCCGGTAACTTTTTTTTTTATGAATTTTGACAATGCATGGTTGTGAGAATGTGATATGACTTAGTGCGATCATCAAATTGCAATGGTTGTGATGTAATTAAATATATAGTCTGAAGCGCTGCATGTGTAAGAGTGGAGCACAGAACTGTGTTCATTTGCAGTTTCGATCCAGAGTAAATGCTACTCCATACCAACTCCGCAAGTGCTGTTAGTTTGAGTTGCTTATTTGCATTTGGGAATGCAAATGTGCGAGAGTTGTCAAAAGTATCGAAGCTACGAAAGAGAACTGAATTCGGGATCACATGTTGTCTGAGAGAGGCGGTTTCTCTAATGGATAGACACTATATCGTAGCCACAATATATGTATATCGTCATACCGCCCAGCCCTAATGGAAGTGTAGTATGGGGGTTTCAAACCCTGACTCACCCAGCATATGGTCTCTGGTAGAGAGACTCAGGGTCCAGACTGGCAATGTCTACTGTTATCGCCTCATCGAAATTCTTCAGGATCTTGATTGCCGCTTTTTTACTACCTTGCTGCAACTTGAAAGTAAAAACATTTTGGGATATCAGGACAAAGTTAGGGCAAAAATAATAAAAAAGGACAAAAATAATAAAAAAAGAACAATGTGGCCTTTTGTGCCACCATCAAACTAGTGAATCACCTGGGCTTGTGACCCTTCTGTGACGCTTGAGTTGCGGTCGCTTTCCGGGGTCCAGCCCTGGTTCGGAGTGTTGGCATTTCCTCCAATGAACTCATCCACCCGTACAGAGTTAATAAGGTCACTCAAATACTTGTAGTAAAGGTTGCTTGACAGAAAGCCTGGCATGTAAACCTGAGGTTGAGAAAACAAGAAAACTTCAGTAGGATTTTCCTTCTTAACACAAAGCTACCACATTTATCATCTCTTGCACGTGTTGAGGTGACATAACCCACCTTCTCCATGGTGGTCCAGGCCTGTCTTAGCGGAGTGTTGAAGCAGTCTGGGAGAGGTCCGCCTTCTCGACAGATATTGGATTCGATCTCCATCCGTACAGAGTCACCAAAACCCAATGGATTTGTGGCTTGGAGTGAAAAATACCTAAGGAGAGCATATGAACTGTCAAGTCTTCTGTCTATCTAGAGTAATGGTTCTGCTGTTGACACTTCCTAGACAAGATAAGGATAAGGCCTGTGGGTTGCCTGAATGACTAGTTGGTCATAAGGAAGCCCTGCATAAAAATAAATATTCCTAATATTAGACTGAAATAATGTGCCAAAACAGAGATTATACTGAATTTCAGATAGGACATACTTGTCATAGAGGATCATGGCATCATTCTGGGCTTCCTGTCCGTCATACTGGCCTTTTTTGGCAGCCAACTGATCTTGAAAGTTTTCTGCAGCCAGCCAGAACTGCAGCACATTCATTGCATCCTCCTTCTCCATGTACTATATTGACACACACAAACACACACACACGCAAGCACTTTTAATTTGGTTTCAATCCCACTTTATAATCCCTTGGCACTTCAAATGTACTTGGATCAGAAATCCATCAAGTTTTACGCACACTTGCACTTTTGGTGAATTCTGCCTTTTAAAAACAGGTTTTGGGCAGATTGTCGAGCTCAGCATATTTCCTGTGCTTATACAGCTCTATGAATAAATTCAACTTGAGAGTCTGTTCTAACAGGACACCTCATATCTGGACTCATAAAACACTTAAATCCAAATTTCAAGCACATTTAATAAGTACATCATTCAACATCTATATATATTAAATGCATATAGGAATGAAATACAGGAATATTATTGTTAAATACAAGTTAAGCTGTAAGTCTATGTGACAACAATATTTAAAATTCCTTTAAACATGCTCAGAGGTAGATGCCTGTTGGTCAGTCATGAGTAAGCATCCTCACCTCAGAGAAGTAGAAGAGGGCTGACTCGCAGAAAAGGATGTCCGCCAGGAACACAGAGCCACTGGTCAGCACCTCGATCTGGTACTTACAGAAATAATGGCTGCGCAAGAACTCGCTAAAGTGCCTGTGAAACAGATGCCAGACATTTCCATGTAATTACGGAAAGAAAAATGGCTGCATAAATAAATACATTTCAGAGCCACATCATTCATAAGATTAGGCCTGTCAATTTAATATGTCAATTTTATTAGATTAATTATAAAAAATAGTAACAAGATAAAAATGAAATACATTAGCATAAAAATTAAGGCAAAATAACAATTCATGCCCCCTGACCTGTAAATACATTTCATAAGAAGCAATTAAAACTCAAAGTACCACCTCCATGCAAAGCTTATTTTCTGGAGGTAGCACAGCCCCAGCTCTACACCTAACAAAAGCAGTTTGTGTTCAAAAACACCCAGAAGGAGAACAAATGAAATATATTTCAATCATCACAAATCTCTGAATAGTTTTAGTGCGTTAATGGATATGACAATGTATTTGGTCTTGGAGGACTAGATCTAAACACGCTGCTGCTGCTGCAGAGCAAGTAGGTAAGTTTGTCGCCATCTCTGTTTGAAACCTGCAATTGCAGTTATTTGCGGATTATCATCTTTACGTGTATTGTGCATCTGCAGGGCTCTACAGTGCAGCCATTTCACTCGCATTTGCTCCTGAAAATAAGTGCGTGCGACTGTGAAAAATTATTTAGGCGCACTGGTGCGAGTGATCCGATCAATTCTCATGAACAGATCTACAATCGGAATAAAAACTCCCAAAATGCATCTAAACTGAACAACAGTCATGTACATTTATTTTCATATTTACACTTTACATAGATTGTTTTTACTTAAAATATTAAACTTTCTTTTCTTTTTTAACCAAAAAACGTTACGGACTGCAGCTTTAAGCAACAGTTGCTGATGGAACGGCTACAGTGTTCTGGCATTTTATGGCGCATATGCGACTTTAACTGCTACTTTGAGACTTTCTACTGTAATTGTCTAATACGGGAGAATAGCTGATTTGCCGTAGTCGTTAATACGTGACAGATAAGTTATGTTTTATGGTTATGTCCATTTTAAATGTATCTGTGTATCATTATTTAATGCCAAAAGCATTAAAAGATTGCTCTTTAAAACATTTTTTTTTAAAAAAGCATTTTTTGTACTTTATCAAATGATTAAATGATCTGTTACACCACTCTCTATATTGTTGCTTAGTGATTTCGAGTTCTTTGGCTACAGAAGTTAATCGTTTACTTCTGGTCCAATTGCATGTAAAGGACCAGCCTGAGCCATCTAGAGTTTCATGACTGAACTAGATATATGTCGAGAGACATTTTTTAAAGCTAAAATAATACAGATTCTTAAAAAATGCTCAGTGCTCATGAATGGCCAAAGATGTCTGTCTGCATGCTTACACAGTCTCTTGAGTACGCATGTAAAGAATAAAAACTGATAAATGTACACTTCCATAGATACAAGAGCAATAATTAGCCGCGTTTCCACCGCAGGAACTTTCCCCAAGAACTAGAGACTTTGGGGGGGTATTCGTTGTGTTTTGAACGCAGGAACCAGGATCTAAATGAAGTTCCGGGTAAAAATTTCCCCCTCAGAAAGTCCCTGCTCGCGAGGTAGTATTTTTTCAAAGTTCAGGATAGCTTATATGCTTATAAGCTTATATGCGCAGGACAAAATCCAGTGGGAACTGTAAAGTCGCGTACAGTCATTCGTCACCGGACTAATGTTCATACCACTTTAGACAGAGATGGAAAAGCAGACAGCAACAAGTCTGGAGGAAAAAAAAATGTCCTGCGACAAATTGTTCCGTGTAATTTCGGTGGAAACAGCTATCGTCAACGACAGGATATTAAGAGTGAAATTACTTACTGTTGATCAATGATGGAGAACACAACAGATTGTGCAATGACAAAGCAGTTTGGGTCCACCTGTCCGTCCTCACCACAGATTTTCGCTGACAAAAGAAAAAAAAAAAACAGTTAGATCTACACTATCCTAATAGAAGCCCTTATTAAAAATGTTTAAAACTGTTCCATTCCAGCCAATCAAGGAGAGTCATTTTGAGGATGAATCTATCAAACCAGGTGCTCATTTAATAACCACACAGTATCTCCTATAAATATTATCTTGTCCAAACAGAAAAAAAAACATTGGAGTACTTCTTAAGCAATCATTAAACACAGACGTCATTGTGATAAGGAAATTCTCTTACCCACAATGTCGTTGCGTGTCTGTTCGGTGATGGGAATAGGCCTAGCAGCATCTGGAGATATGTACTTGGTGAAAATGTTAACGGCATCCTTCTCTATACCTATAAACAAAAAATATGTGGAAATTGAAAATGTATAGATGAAGGACATATCAGACTCAATCCACAGCAAACACCTTTATCATATTCAACATCCCTCTTCACAGAACTGTAATAATTCACATTTCAACCATGGCTACTCATCATGTGCTCTTAAGTATCACAATTAATCAAACAAATGACTGGCACAGTTAGAGTAAAAGCCTAGGGACAAATCTTATGTCTACAACTTGTTAAACATTAATATCAAACTCAAATACAGGATGGGCATATTTCATACTGAAGAGCATGTTTGTCAGAGACACCAGAAAAACTAAATCTTCTACATGTATAAGTTTGAATTGCACCATTGTGCATATATACACACACACATATACGTACATATACATTAGATTTTATGGTTGCCAATCAGCCATGAGAAGTAAGACTCTGTTTTTAAAGGCCATGTTGAATATGTTTAGGTTTAATGGGTGTCTGTATGATAAGGAATCATCAGAGCATGTTTAAATGTTGAAGCACTTTTCATAAAATCCATATGAGGTGTTCAGAAAAGCCAGAGCCAGCCTTATAAAATGCAATGAAGTGGACAAAGACGTGTTCCCTTTTAAGAGACTGAATACTCTCAGTGCAGAAGCCACGGGCTGATAGGATCTGACTCCCCTTCTAAGCTGATTTGATGTCTTTCGGCTCAACTGACTTTTTCCATTCACTGCTTTTACAGCCTGGAGCTTCGTTGTATTAGCCATTAATGAATACTCAGCCCCTGACTTCTGTTCATTGTAGTCCACTGCCAAGATGCCAAATGGGATCATTTACCAAGCCTGCTCAATAAAACCAATGCTGCATGGGTATTAAAAGTCATCGTCTGATACGAAAGGAATATGTCGTAATGGTAAAAAGCCACTACCCATGAAAAACTCATTGGAGTTTAGCACAGAATGTTCCTACGGATATTAAGGAATGCTCTGTTTAAACTTAAGTTTAGGTGCAGTTTTTGCAAAATTACTAATGAATAAGGCAAACCCTGCAGTTTTAAAGTGCCCCTATTATGCTCTTTTGAATATTACAATTCATGCAGTGTGTATGTAAATGATCTGTGATGCCGAAAGTGCACGATCAATTAAGTTATTGTCTCTCAAAACAAAGAATTGACTAAGAAGCCTAAACAAGTCATCAGATATTCGAATCCCACTTCCGTGACGGCTACACGTAACTAAGTAAGTGCCTAATGCCTGCCTATGTCCCTTTACATTGTCCTCCCGCGAACAACTTGACCTGCCCTCAAACGCTGTAGTTGTTTCTGTTGTATACATGTCGAGAAGTCACCGTTTTCTGCTCTGCAAAAGCAAATTTTCTTTGTAAACACTTCCAAAGAATGAGGATGTGAAGAGTCAGTGGTTAAAATTACCACAGCGATACAACAGCAGTATAAAATTTTCATGATTGCTTCTCCAATCTCTGCGATATCTAAATGGGATTTACAAAATGCCATTAAAGATAGTACAGTACCCTCTTTATTTGGACCAACTTGCTCCTGAGAATCACAACCTATATGTATGATTAATTATTGATGCATATATTTTTTACCAAGTGTTCAAAATATGTTGTTTTGCGGCTAACTCACGTTATTACTGTCTTACTGAAATACTTCTGCTAATCAGCTGTGGCCCACTATTACCTAAAATTGTTTCAGTAATGCAGATTGTCTGCCGTTCTTACTACTTTGAGTAACGATAAAGGATGGAGCAAGATTTGTTTACAAACTTTAATGTTACATCAGTCATTCACGTTAACGTATGCACCGTTATTGATACTGTTAATAATATAGTTCTCACATGTGCAACGCAATAAATTAGAAATATACACATCGGTTTGTTGATGGACATACACTTGTTAATGCTGATAATGAGGAACTACATCTCATAATGTGTGCGTATCACTGAGAAAGGTCCTGCTCAAGTCGTCCTTGCAATGGAGGTTTGGGTTGAATAACTAGGTCTTCCAATGTTTCATCATCGGACTCACGCTGATATGGTAAAAAAATCGACAGCATCGTTACTGTCTTTACAGTGTGTACAATCTTTGGGCTTTAGGAAGCCTCTGGACAAAGTTCAGTAAGTTCAGTTATGGTAATGGCCATTTTGTTTCCAATTTGCGCTGTAAGCGGTAGATCAATCACAACAAACTGGGCCATCTGACCAGTCAGAGCAGAGGAAGCTCTCAGAAAGGTGGGATTTAGAGAGACTGAATCATCGGATGAGTTGTTTGAGAATCACTGAAAAATGTGATGATGTGCAATGTATATTATGAAAAAAAAAAAAAATCTGACCTTTGATCCTGTAAACCTTTTGTAGGAGACCTAAACAAAATTAGGAACCTTTAAAATAGCATAATGGGGCACTTTAAGGTTGTGTGTGTGTGTGTGTGTTTTTTTTGTTTTTTTTTACCAAAAAGGTCTTTTAGATCCTTTACTGATCAAACAGCCCATTTACACCTGTCCACCTGTGTCCCGATCAATTAAAACGCATCTTAATAGCAGGTGTAAACAGGGCCTAAAAGTGCTTTAACAAAAATACAAGCTTCAAAATACTGTTGTACATTGTAAATGCAATACTGTAAACTTGTTGTCCTTTTTTTAATTGAGGGAAGGGTCAATTACTGTATGTGGTAAATGGTTGATTAACTCTTAAGGATTAACCACACCAAGACCGATAACTGTAAAGAGAACTAGAACAATATCTATATTAGGTGTCCACACCAGTGCACGATATTGTTCTGTTTATTCGAAGCATGTGCTACAGTTTTGTCGTCTGCTGCTTTAAATGCTTTGGATTCTGATTGGCTGTCACTGTTTTTATCGTTCATCACCTGGAATAAAAATAGTTATGAAAGTGATTACAACGATATTGTTTCTCTGTATCATTTTTGTTATAGTTGCGGTGTACACTCAGCTATTCTTTTATATTTAGAACAATTTTTCGAACTGTATCATTATCATTATAGTTATCATCCTTGGGTGTGAACGGGCCTTTAATCCTCGTTTCCACCAAAATTTGTCAAACCAATTTTGGAACAATTTGTCCCAGAAACTTTTTTTCCCAGGAACTTTTACCCCCAGACCTGTTGATGTCTGCATTTCCATAGCGGTCTAAAGTACTGTGAAGATAAATCCGGTGACGTAGGACTGCACGCAACTTTCCAGTTCCCGCTGGATTTCATCCTCCGCATATAAGCTTAATAAAGCCTGAGGTCCATCTGTCGTATTTTTTTTAAACTCCACTGTTAATTCGAATAACAAACTACTCTTACACCCCAAAGTCCTTAGTTCCTGGGGAAAGTTCCTGAGGTGGCAACGCAGGGCTTTACTCAAGGTGGACCAACTATACGTGGAAAATAATACATAAATACAACACGTAGGAGACCTCACCAAGCACTTATTCAATAAATAAAAGCTAGAGGGATTCAGTGCAGGAATGTCACAACAAACATCTAAAATACTTGAGATACAATGAGATTACCATCATTGGTACTCACTTTTCATAAGTTTGTCAGAGAGCTCACGGAGGCCACCAGCAGACTGGCCTTTAACTGGAGTGCCTGTCTTGGAGGAGGGCTGTCTGGTGGGCGTTTCTGATCTTAGGGTGGGGTCCAGGTGGGGAGTCCCAGGTCGGGCCGCACCCTCTGAGCTAACAGAGTTCCGGTGGCCTATCAGAGCCCCGGAATGAGAGTTAGTGTCCTGAGGGCTGGGGGTGTGAGGTCTGGAGGAAGTCCGGGAAGGGAAGGGGTCGTCTTCATGTCCCTCGCCCAGAGCTGAGGGCCTGCTGGGGTCGGTTGGGGACTCTGGCGAGTCGGGAGATCCCAGAGCAGCCGCGGGCTCAGCCAAGGTGCTGTGTTTGACTGAGTTGAGGCTGTGTGCTCTGACCCTCGACCAGCTGGTGGACCGAAAGCTCTCAGCCTCAAGCCAGAAGCGGACCAGGTGCTCAGCTGAGCGGGTCTCCATAAACTGTATGAAGTAGGGCATGGCCACATTATCTCGCAGGATCTGGTCTACCGTTTTAGAAAGCCGAGAGCGGGTCTCTTGAAGCTGGTAATTGACACTGGAACGACCTGAAAAGCAAAAACACTTTTTAAACCCCAGTGCTACAAACCATGTATTAATTGCTTTATTGCCAAAGTATGAACAGCTTGTAATGAAACTTGAAAAACAACACCTTCCCAGACTTCTTAGGTTGTCTATGAAAGCCTGTAGACTGATTTTTATGTCAAGGACTCAGGTCGTAAGTAGGGTGATCACCTGGTTATTGCTCTGTTGCAGGACAGTAGATGTGATTTCACGGGACAATGTGGGTCACAAGTGTGAGAGATAAATTTCATACTATTATAGAATGTAAATATTGGATTAGTTCACTTTAAAATTAAAATCACCTCAAGCTTTTTTCGTAAATTGAATATGGAAAGCGTAGGATGTAGTGCAAGTGTTTTGAACTGTTAGAGGCATTACACTTTCTTCCTAAGTTGGATACGGAAGGCGGTCTGGCGGAAGCTAGACATGTTACTTTATAACTTGTTAAATATGGATATTTTTCTAACTTTAACACTTTTTCACAAATGCATCGCTTCACTTCAGAAGGCCTTTATTAACCCCCTGGAGCTGTGTGGAGTACGTTTATGATGGATGGATGCAATTTCTTGAGCTTCATACCCATTGGTCCCATTCATTGCCATTTTGAAGCTTGGATGCGTCAGGATATTTATTAATATAACTCTGATTGTGTTCATCAGAAAGAAGAAACTCATATACTCCTAGGATGGCTTAAGTTGAGGAAACCTTGGGGTAATTTTCATTTTAAAGTGAACTAATCCTTTAACATTAATTGGAAAGCCTATTTGCCATTATGTTGGAAGATATCGTTTTAAATCGTCAATAGGCATTGTTAATTGTGACTGGCTCTGTGACTGGCACTCAATTTGCCCAGGTTTGTGTAATACTGTGTAGCCTTTTTACTCTATAGAACTTTTTCAGCCTGCTAAATATAATAAACTAAGCAACAGGTTAGTAGTGAACAACAGTAATAGTGATGCCTACAGCAAACACCTAACTAGCAGAGCAACTTTAATGCCTCCAATTCAAACCCATGGCATCTTATACAGCAGCGGCACAGACATCGTTCCATAAATAAACACAAAACAAATCTTATAATAGAGCTGTGAGCTCCTTTGATGGCTTTGAAGGCCACACCTTCCTCTTTCAACACCACAGGACAGCAAAAGATGGTTGGGATGTGAACTCAGGGATCCACACAATGATTCCAGTATCAGAACGCAAAGAAGGGTACTTGAGTCTGAAAAATACTAACCCTCTTTGTGTGGGAGGCAATACGTTAAGATTTGACATTTGAAGCATTGTCTTTAACCAAAGTCACCTTGCAACACTGGTTTGTCAACACATATGCTTCAATGTTACATTTCTTTTTATGTAAAGGAGGAGTTAGTACACTGTAACAAAGGACAAGACATTCTATCCTAGGGCAGGTGATAATGCTGAAGATGACTTTTACAATTAGTATGACAACCAAACCTACTACACCTACTAAGTTTGACTACTCAAAGGACATGTGTCCACCAAAGTGTTTATAGCCAGCTGAAAATGCTTGGGCAGCTCAGCGGGATTTTTGTTTGTTTGTTTTTCTTCTTTTTTTCAGTTTAGACGCTTCGCTTGCTATGATACGAAATATCCATGGAAGTGTTACTAGTATCTAATTTCATAGATAGTTTGTTTCTGTATTCTTTCTAAATAAAAATGTTGATACAATGTAAAGTATTTGCTCAGGCTCTTGTTTTAAATTATTTTGTTCCGTTATTATGCTTGCTGTTGTCATCCGTTGACGTTGTACAAGCAGAATGTGGCGGTTGGACAAATGGGTAAAAAGGGACAGTGATGAGTGCTGAGTTTTACCCAGAGTTGAACATTCTTTAACTCTCGGCGACCGGTAAAATACGCAGAGCGCTCAGTGCTTCAGCGTGAAATAGATGCTCTGCGCCTCGTTACGCTCCTGGCGTTTTAGAAACGTGGCACTCCCACTGAAAACAATTGGAAAAATACTCTAGCCTCGGAAAAAACGCTTTGGTGGACACACTGCCTAAGCATGACCAAGTAAAATCAATTAAGAAATAAATAAGTTCAATACATCACCTACACTGTAAAAAAAAAAAAGTACTGTATTTTTAATGTTAAAAGAATGTAAAAATGCTACGGTAAAAACCTGACAATTGATTAACAGTACGTTTCCTTACTGTAATAGATCTAATGTGACATTTTACAGTAAAATACTGTTAAATGTACAGTTTTTAAAAAGTGAAAAAATACAAGTCATCTTATAAATTACAGTGAAAAATCATAAATTGATATTCCCAGTATTCCCTTTGTGACACTTAACATTTGATGGATTTTATGGAAATTCATTGTTCCTTCTTAGTACATAGTACGCTTTATGTTAAATCTTGTGTTGTAATATTAATGTTTATTGCATTATTTTAGTGTCATGTGTTAATACCATGATGGTTTTTTGTATTTTTGTGTATAAAACTGTGTGCACGTTCTAAATATTAGTATTTACCTCAGCTTGGAGAAAAGCTACTTATGATGAAATTTGATTTTCTCATTACCACCTGTGATTTTAAAGTGGTTGTCAATATATTATAAAAGTAAAAAACAGAAATTTAAGTTCAATTTGTAATATTAAAAATGTTGCTAAATTTTTTTTTTTACAGTTAAGTTCTGGCAACCACCGCAGACGTTTTTACTGTTAATTTCATGGATTTTTATGTATGGATTTTTTTGTACAATGGCCACCACTAAAATTTAAAATCCCTATTTTGAAATCAAATAGTTTTTGTCCATGCTTTGAGACCACTGAGGCTTTATTCCATTGGATTTTTTTTCCCAATGACACATTTTTGCCAGCTGAATAATCAAAAAGGAAAATCCTTCACTTTCATTAGTGATCTTTTAATTGATATAAATTTTGAATTTTATTATTTAAATGTTGATATAAAAAGTGCCTTGTGTGGAATTTAAATTTTTGCTAAACTCAGTTTTATTTGACTGTTGATTAAATAAATGTGATTAATTAAATCGATAATTAAATAAACTGTACTTTCATTTTCATTACTTTCATTTTCCAAAAATTCACATTTTCATGTATGTTAAAAATTCATTCAATTCATTAAAAAGTGTAATATTTATACAAAAAAAAAAAAAAAAAAAAAAAAAAAAACCATATATTTTAAACTATGTTTTAAAAAAGTCACTTTTGGTTTCTGTCCAAGTCCATCCTGAATATTCGGTTTCACCACAAGATTTTCATTTTGGTGCATCACTACTAATAAAAGTGGATTAAAAAAATGCATTTAATATTTACAGATTTAGTCTATCTCATCCTGGAAAACAGAGCAAAAACAATGAAGAGGTATAATAACCAGGAGAATATGTAATAGTTGTGAAAGGCCTACTGTGAAAAGAAGCATTTAGAGAAGAAACAGACAAACAGACATGTATATATTCACAGTATCTGTTTAAAGTGGAGGAGTTTGTCTGAGCAGGTTTCCACCAATCACGGAGCTATAAAAAGGTTAAGAGATTACAGCACTGCACATCAAATCCAGCAGGCCAGAGCGATGCAAAAACCATTTCAGTAACTCTCTAACACTCCAGAAAGCTTCACTAAATCCCCCCACTAATGTGAGAATTCCTGCTCCCTCGGCCGTGGACACACACCACATTTAATTTAAAATGCTCAGCACAAAACAGGAAGTCATTGATCAAATGTTGCTAACAAGTCAGTTTAAGTATTGAAAAAAAAAAAAGTAGCAGCTTTGAAATCAAATGGTTTATAATGAAAGTTCAAACTCAATCTCTCGTTAACTACAAAGTTACAGTATTTGATGGAAAAAAATAAAACCATTCAGCACAGTTTTTTGGACATGTTGCGCTACATTTTGAATCAGTATTTAATGGTATGTATAATTCATGGCTGGTGTACCTAAGTCTCCAAAGTGTACTGCCTCCATGTGGCTAGGCTGTTTTTTGAGGATAGCAGTGCGGCCACGAGCAAACGAGTCCATGTTGGCTGAGATAGCATTGATGGCCACATGGCTGGGTCCCGCCGCCTCCAGGATAGCATGATGATTACGGCCACTAAGGGAGGGGGAGTGGGGCGACACTGGGGCTGGAGACAGGCACACAGAGAACGAACATTAATGCACAGTAGAATTCTGGATTTTGCTCCACTTCCAATCTACAAACCTGCACTGCTAATCTTGGTAAGAAATGCTTACCACATGCTGATAAACTCTACATGTCCTCTCCAGGCTAGTTATTAATTTAAGTCTATAAAACCTGTAAAGCTTTTGGGTGTTACAACCCTAGAAATGTGATTACATAAATTATATATAAGAATATATGAATTTTGAGAATATGATTGTCTAGGACACAACTCTACAAATTGTAACGCCAACCCTGGTCACTTTCCCTATTTGTTTCTTGTTGTGCAGCCAATGAATTGCCATAATATCGTTCTATATATCAAACTTAGCAGAGACATTCCAGAATTTCAAATTAAAAAATCATTTAAGTCTTAGGGTCATTTCACACAGAATATGTTTTATGAAGAAAAAAAGAAGGAAAAAAAACAAAAAACCATCAACAACCTCAAGATGGATGCATTTTATCATGTTAACAAAGCATGCATGTTATCAAAGTCCCTTTAAGACAAGTCATTTCACTCGGCGGCCATCTTTCAAACGCCTCTCGGGCATCCAAGTGCAGCTCCTATCTCTTTGAATGGGGAAACATCAAATTCTCCAAAGCTGTTTGCCAAGCTTTCGATTAAATTTAATATTTGAAATGAAATCTGACAACAACTGTCTCATAAATTGTGTTTCTAAATGCTCGAATCATGACAAAAAAACAGTATTTTTCAGGATGGATCAAGCTAATGCGCAGTCCTAAATGCACGTCTCGTGTCTCATTTCGGAGGCGCAAGTCTGACTGTTTCTATAGGAACTGGAGCTAACGGCCGTTGCAGTGACGCAATGACTTTACCAATTGGCGATTGGCTCTTATTTAGAAGGCGGGAGTTATTCCGCCATATTGCACGTTGAACTTTCTCCCATTCAAAACAATACAAGTGACGCGTCTTGTCTTGTGTTTTGTTATTCAATAGTGTTTGATGTTGTCATATAAACTCAGAATTGCAAGTTTATATCTCACACTTTTGACATCTTTCTCGGAATTGTGGGACATAATCACGCAATTTGTACTCGGAATTTAGAGTTTATATCTCACAATTCAAAAAAAAAAAAAATTTGTGAGATAAAATTTGCTATTACCTTTTTTAATTGCAAATTTTTATCACATTTTTTACTTTTTTCCTGCAATTCCAAGTTTATATCTAACAATTCTGAGAAATAAAGTTGGAAGAATAAATTGTGATATAAATTTTATATCAACAGAATATTAACAGATATTAACAGAATTGTGATACAAGTTGCAATTGTGAGTTATAAATTAAAAATTGAGAGATATAGTCGCAGAATGGCAAAAAACTTTATATAATGCAATTCTGAGGAAATAGCCAGAACTGCAAGATATAAACTTGCAATTGTGAGAAAAGAAGCCAGAATTGCGAGAAAAAAAGTTACATTGCAAGTTTATATTTCACCATTCTGACTTTTTTTCTTGCAATTGCAACTTTATATCAAGAAATTCTGAGAAAAAAATTCAGAATTGAGAGATGTAAACTCAAAAATGTGAGAGAAAAAGCCACAATTATCTTTTAAATTTTTTTATTTCGTGGCAGAAACAAGCTTCCATAGAACAGCAGCTCAAGCACAATGCAAAAAAGCCTTATGTGTAAAGGCCTCTAAAGGCCCGTTCACACCAAGGATGATATAGTTCTAAAAATCATTCTAAATATAAAAGAATAGCAGAGTCCACTCCACAACTATAATAACACCACAGAAAAACAATATCGTTGGAATCAATTTCAGAACAATTTCCATCTGATGAATGATTGACAGCCAATCAGAATCCATCCTGCTTTCAAAGAGCTTGAGCATTTAAAGCGTCAGATGACCAAAATGCAGCGCGTTTAGAATAAACAGATGTTATCAGTCGCTGTGCACGCTAGTATAGTTATCTTTATAGTTATTGTTCTCTGTGTGAAAGGGCCTTTAGTCTCTGACATTTTGACACTACATTTCCAGTCTGGGTCACATGACAAGGAACTCAAACTATAACTTCATACAAATTAACCTGGTCTATAACATTAGCATTGTTCTTTGACAGCCCACCATAACATCCCAAATCTGACATAAGTTACTATAATGAAAAAGGACCATCACTCTCACCTTTGCTGGCTTTGGCATCTGCTGGTTTCTCAGGTTCCTTTCCTTTAGCTGTGAGACAAAGAACATAGGGAATGTAATTTATAATTTACAGCATCTCTTGTCCTAATGATTATTCAGCACAATAGCCATTTGAGAACCAGTCACTAGTTACACCCATTACTAGATGCAAATGCACCAATCCATACATCACTAATTTTTTAGTTTTTCCACAGCATGTTTCCTTGAATTATTTGCATGGGGTGAGGCCTTGCTAGAGTCTGTCAACAAAAAACACCAGTGGCAAAAAAACAGACCAGCATCAGAGCACAAAACAACAAGCATGTCCATCATCCCAATCACTGTTGGCATGTGTGTTCAAGCAAAGAGTGAGGATGATATTTGCTATACAGTGAGCAGCATGTATTACATCATTTTAAACATAATTTCATAATCCTCTGCTGTGCTCATAACGAACATTAACTCGCATATCTCTGATGGATGAAGAAAACAGACAGTATAATGACAAGACTGCATAACTGAGAACAAAGATAAAAGAGGTTCCTGTTCAATAGGACATGGGCTAAGAGTGCATCCTTCCTTCCCTCAGGGCAGAGCCACACTGACTGAAGTCACAGGATACATGTATATGCTCTTT
The DNA here is from genome assembly GCA_037950675.1 of Hypophthalmichthys molitrix. Taxonomy (NCBI): domain Eukaryota; kingdom Metazoa; phylum Chordata; class Actinopteri; order Cypriniformes; family Xenocyprididae; genus Hypophthalmichthys; species Hypophthalmichthys molitrix. The sequence continues at coordinate 38,285,618 of CM075496.1, read as the reverse complement.
GTCATGCGAAAAGGAATTATGGGAAAGATCGGTCACTTTATTTAGTGAAGACACAAAACTGCAGATCAATTCTTATGGTTTATTATGTGTGAACTAAGACAGCAGTATAAAGATTCTAAATAGAGGGACGAACGTCTGGACAAATATAGGCTGCGTCCAAAATCGTATTCTCTCTCGAGTAGGTACTTATTTTTTATAAAAAGTATGTTCTATATATTATGAACGTGTGTAGTATGAATGTAATCCAGACGTACTACATTCTCCATGTTGTCATTATCATGTGACTAACCAGCGTAATTGCCATTCACAAATCCTCTCCCGTGGCCTCATGGGATAGTAAAATGTCCATCGTATGCACACTTCGAAATTTTACCGGATGAAGTAGGTCATCTGGGTACTTTTCGTCTACTCTTTTATGAGTACTGTGAATTCGGACATACTTCTTTTGTCACATACTGTTTTTCGCCAACTATATAATAGGGAAGTATGCGATTTCGGATGCAGCCATAGTCAACCAGGGGGCTTTTAACTTTTGCCCTTTAGGGGGGCTCAACAAACTTCTGTGTGTATGTCATAATCTTAATTAAAGGGATAATTCACCCAAAAATGAAAATGATGTCATCATTTACTCACACTCACGTCGTTCCATACCCATAAGACCTTCATTCATCTTTGCAACACAAATTAAGATATTTTTGATGAAATCCAATGGCTCAGTGAGGCTTCTGTTGCCAGCAATATAATTAACACTTTCAGATGCTTCGAAGCTTTATGAATCTTTTGTTTCGAATCAGTGGTTTGGATTGTGTATCAAACACTTAACAAAGATTCGTAAAGCTTCGAAGCAGTGTTTTGAAATCGGCCATCACTAGAAATTGTTGAAAAGTCGTTATTTTGGGGGTTTTTTGGTGCACAAAAAGTATCCACGTCGCTTTATAATATTACGGTTGAACCACTGTACTCACATGAACTGTTTTAAATATGTTTTGAGTACCTTTCTGGGCATCTGAAAGTGTTAATTATCTCGCTGGCAATCTCACTGAGCCATCGGATTTTATCAAAAATATCTTAATTTGGAGTCTTAATTAGGTCTTACGGGTGTGGAACGACATGAGGGTGAGTAATAAATGACATTATTTTCATTTTTGGGTGAACTAACCCTTTAAGAAGCTAAACAAAACACTAAAAATATAGAGCTAAATGTACAACATTAAACTGATATCATGCTTTTGAGTTTATTTTTATCATCTTTGAAAGAAGGGCCTTTGAATATTGTCTTGGACAAAGGAGGCCTTTGAGTCAAAAAAGACTGAGAATTACTGGTCTAAATACAATAGATACAACATTTCAATTTGACCTTTGGAAATCTAGCTTATTCATACCATCAGATCAAAGATATGAATGAATGACATTCCTTGCCAAAAACAACTTCAAATCAATTCAAATGGGATAAAAAAAAATAGTTTTCGCTTCTATTTGAGTTTATTTCAGTAGGATTCTATATGATATCATAAAATGATTCTTGTTTCATTCAATATTATAAAATTCCAACATGAGGATTTTCTGACATGGCTAGCCTAACTGTCAGACGTCTGACTCTACACCATGAGTGTTACTTCAATGTTTCAGCTAACATCTAAAACAACAGGAAGCAGCGTTATTTCAACAGAAACATGAAACTATAATTAACAAATGTTCATTTGGTGGTCTAAATATCAAAACGTGCACTTGAATGGGGAATATCCAAACCCTCTATAGCTGTTGTACACGATGTGCAGAAGATATGCATATGCATAAGAGGGATTATACGGCCAACATAAAGAATAAAAGAGTTTTGATGTCACATTCATGAGGACGTGAGCTCAGAACCGGTCCAGAAAAGCCCATTCTGTCCGGCGACCATCCCATCATCATCGAGCGGAGCACTTCCTTACCTTTCCGCCTGAAGAACGACATGATGAATCTGAAGCTGTGAACGCTCGCTCAGCTCAGAGACAACATCCCGACAGCTCCCGAGTCCCTTCATTCATAACACTCTATCACGCAGCTTTCGCTTTGATCATCCACATCTGCGGTCACTGTCAAAACCGAAAAATTTCCAGTCCCTTCTCAGCTGGTCCGGTCGCCATATTGTCAATAAACGCCTCACTTCCGGAGTGTCTGCGGTAGAGCGCTTCTGTTGGAATTATGGGAAAAGACATGACAAATCAAAAGACTTAATTCCCATACATGCCACATTAGATTGCTCGTTTATACTGGCTTGTGAAAAATATACTGTATTACATTGTGCGTGCTGCTAGGTGACATTCACAACATTTGTGTCACTATTTGTGACACAAAATTTGTCACTCCAGTCGTTGTGGGATGGACTTGAAAGATTACACGTCATGTTTTGCAACTCAATAATTGTCTTTGGACATTGAATTCATATTTTATTCAACGAACAAATTACTAGTATTACATAAACTTAACTTAAACTACATAATATTTGGTATGCGTAGATTTATTGCAATGTGTGCCTTGCCATATTAGTCTGGTTTCTCTGTTTTTTTCCCTTATTTCACATAAATATCTGAGTTTTTATCCTTGCTTGCTTTGAAACAGTATGTATAGGGATGATATGTAATATGTATAGTGTATAAATAAAGTCATCATGACTTCCATAACTTGCCACATTGACTTCCATAGTATGACATTCTTCAAAATATATTCTTTTGTGTTCAGCAGAAGAAAGAAACTTATACAGGTTTGGAACAACTTGGTGACAGAATTTTCATTTTTGTGTGAACGATCCCTTTAACTGATGATTTTCATGACCTCATATTAATTGAAAGACTATGTGCAGTATTTATACTTTAAAAAAAAAAAAAAATTGTCAGCAAGACTGTACAATGATGAGCATTAAACATCATGACCAGTTACAGGTGAAGCGAATATCATTGATCATCTCCTAACAAGGCCACATATTAAGATTAGATGGTGAGCAAACCATCAGTTCTTGTACATGTTGGATGCAGGAGAAATGGGCATGAATAAAGATCTGAACTTGACAAGGTGACTGGGTCAGAATATCGCTGAAATGGCAAGGCTGGTGTGTTGCTTCAAGTCTAGCAGCAGTGGTGAGAATTTATCAACAGAGGTCAGAGGAGGGACAAACCACAAACGGTGGCAGGGTGTTGGGCACCCAAAGGTCATCATTGCATGAGTGCAACGAAGACTATCCCGTCTGGTCTGAGCCAACAGAAGTCTATACTGTGGCACAAGCCATTTAAATTTTAATGATGGTTATGGGAGGAATGTGTCATAACACACAATGCATCACGCTCTGCTGCGTAAGGGGGTGCATAGTCGCGGACAAATCAGAGTGCCTATGATGACCCCTGTCCACCGTCGAAAATGCCTACAATGGCCACACGAGAGTCAGAACAGGACCTTGGAGCAGTGGAAGAAGGTCACCTGGTTCGGTGAGTCCTGTTTTCTTTTACATCATGTGGATGGCCTTGTATAAGTGTGCCGTTTACCTGCGGAAGTCAATTGCACCAGGATGCACTGTGGGATGACGACAAGCCGGAGGAGAAAGTATAATGTTCTGGGCAATGTTCTGCTGGGAAACCCTGGGTCCGGCCATTCATGTGGATGTAACTTTGACACACGCGACGTACCTAAACCTTTCAGCAGGATAATGCACACTGCCACACTGCACACATTGTTCAGGAATGGTTTGAGGAACATGATAAAAATTCAAGGTGTTGCCCTGGCCTCCAAATTCCCCAGATCTCAATCCAATCGAGCATCTGTGGGATGTGCTGGACCAACATGTTCGATCCAATGTGGCTCCACCTCACAACCTACAGGATTTGAAGGATCTGCTAACGTCTTGGTGACAGATAACACAGGACATTTTCAGGGGTTTTGTAGAGTCCACGCCTCAGCGGGTCAGCGCTGTTTTGGCATCATGTAGAGGACCAACAGCATATTAGGCAGGTGGCCATAAAGTTTTGGTTGATCGTGTATAATTGTAAACTACACAAAAGATATACATTTGAATGGAATTAATATGGCAAGATTGTCAAATTTATCAAACGTCTCTTTACAGTTTCATTATCTCTCTCTATTTTATGTTTTGATAATGCTTTGAACCCTTCTGGGTAATTCACATTATGTTTTATTAAATAACACATTATGTGACATAGTTAATTGCAAATTTATCTTTTAAATGTGTGTGAATAATGTCTGTGCTGCCACCTTTTAGTTAAAAAGACAGCAATTAAAAATTGTAGAAAATAAAAGACAAAACACTTCTCCATTAACTTTTTTTTTAATTGCATGAAAATCTTGAACAATGCCAAAATATTTCGTAAATTTGTGCGCAGTAACAGAGGCAAAAACAAAAAACAGTTCCAAAGTAGTTCAACTTGACATGTTCTGTAATTTTCTAATTTCCCTTTTTTATTTTCCCTTATTTTAAACCGTTAAAGCATTTATCTGAAGCAGTTTCCTGCTCTGAGTGTCTTCTCCCGGGAAGAGCGGATAGCATCAAGCAACATCCATGCAGAAAACACTTTGGACGTCACCATCATTGTTGCACTGCCCAGGAGTCCATCAAACAGAGAAGAAAAACTGCTGAGAAAATACAAGTCAATATAGAATTAAAAGAAAGATAGAAAGACAAGAAGATGAGATGTTAACATGTGCATTTTGCCAATATTATAGCAAAAAGGCTCTATGGTGGGTTATTCTCACCTCTATGATCGGTTCATGCTCATTTCCCCATGGCCTGCTCAATTGCAGTCACAATGGCTCTGAACTTTGAATCTGAGTCAACAAACCCATCTCCATTCTGTCAAAGAAAATATCAGTCAAATGTAATATATTACAGCTGTACACTTTACCAGATTAGATTTGAGTAGCAAACAATTCAATCAAAAAGAAAGACTGTACTGTGCAGTAATTAAGAAGACACACAACTGTACAACTTAAAGTCACCATGAAATCATAATTGACAGTTCTCTTTTTTATAAAATATAGGAGTATTTATTTATTATCCATGCACACCTTTTTTTTTTAATTTATTTGCCCTCGTACAATAGTGAAGAAAAGACTATTTCAACTTCTGTTTCATGCAGACTTTAAGTACAATTTAAGTGAGAAACAGTATGAAAGGCCGGTGTCATATTATGGTAAATGTAATATTTATTATATGGTAAATGCAATACATAACAGTGGATCAACTCTTACCTTCTTCGAGTGCACCAACTTGCCATTTACTTCCACCTCAAGCCAGCCAGTGGTTGAGGGAGTGCCCTCACCAGTCTGAGCATGAGAAATAATAGCAAAATGAGAAAGATAATTATGAGAAAACAACACTTTTTGTTGTACATGCACATTTTAACAATGCACCATGTGTTATTTTCAAAATTACATCATCATAAAAAAAATCATTTAAATCACATACGATCTCAAGTTCGCCTGGGAATTCATCCTCAAGCATCGTCTTGAGTTTGATGAACTATTAGCAAAACAAAAGAGACAGATGTCGTATAGATGCACAAGATTCTTCCACAAGTTAATATTATTTTATATTACATTATACTGAATTATACACATAATATGAGTAAATAAAACCTACCTTGGGCCTGTACCCTCATCCACCACTAGGAGACGAAAAACACACACAAACACACATTTAAATGATATTCGCCTCATTGGTCAAACTGTAATTTGCGGTTTTTAACTAAAAAAAAATGAAAAGTGAGATTCAGGGAATCGGTGAAAGCATTATTTAACTTTTCTGATTCCAGTCTTGTGGGCCGCGAACATGTTTGTAATGTAAAGTGAAAATATTTCACCTATGCAGGAATCCAAAAAAATAAACTGGGGCGTGTTTCGCAAAGCGAACTATGGTCGCAAGTTCCATCGTTACCAATATAGTTCAATGGGACTTACAACCATAATTGGCTAACGATGATTTCGGGAAACGCACCCCTGGGCGATACTGCTGAACATAGAAACGCAAGGGTGAACCTAACAACCAGAACACATTGAGCGAAGCAACAACAGCAACGCTGCCTGTTTTTGTCGTGATTATTGCCTGAAACATACAGAATGAAAATGTGCTTTAATAGTCTAAAACCCATTTTGTTTTGTTTTCCCCCCGAACGCGTTAAGTTTATAAGTCAGTCATTTAGATTCTTAAAAAGTAAAAAGCCTCTGGCGAATAGCTGCATCGAGCCTATACTATACAGTGTAGTAATAAATAAAGTGAAATAAATAACCTACCAGTAAACGATATGAACTTTGACGGTCATCCTGACAGTTGCTGCGAGTCTTGACTGGATCAAGCGGTGGTTGTGTTGTGGAGTGTGCAGATCACACTGAACTGATGTAATGACTTTCAGTTCTAGAATATGTTTTGCTGCTATTTCCTGGATTGTTATGAAAGCTTTAAGGCGGAGCAACTGGCGCACCAGCAGACACAACCCTCGTGAGACTTGATCTACTTCCGGTAACACTACTGAGCAGCCCTTTAGCTAAGGGTGTTTACCAAACAAGGGAATTTTAGAAATCGTTAAACTGAGCTTTACATATTATGTACAGTCCGTCGGGCATTACCTTAAAATAAACAGGTAGATTAGAATGTGTCGGTTGCATGAACTGCTTAGACTAGTCATACAAGTTACTCAATTTTTTTTTTCTAAGGAGGACTGGTAGCTTTTCTTCTCATTGACTAACTGCTAGCTGGTCGGACTAGTTCTTAAGACAGTCTTAGCATATTTGCTTGACATTTTATTGTGCAATAAATTGACATATTGATATGATTACATAGGTTTCCCGAATATGTGCTTAGTTGTGACAATGGTCATCATTATTCTAAGTAACATTCCACAATATGCTCAAAATTATAAAATAAAAACATCTTGCTACAAACTTAGTCCAAATGGACACAAAAAGATTGTTCAATTACTTATTAACCAATAGCTTTTTAAAGAAATTTTACAGTTTGAAGGCACTTAAGGCTCTGCAAACTAAGTTTTAACATTTCTGTGCCTCATAGCAACAGTCTCAAGGGTGTTTCTGCAACCAGCCAAGACAGTACAAGCTGTTCCCAACCCTTGGGCAATCTGAACCGTCAAAACAACTCATCTTTTGAGATTATTCATTTAACCGTTGCAAAATATAAGTGATCTTAGGCATTATACGAGTAAATACATTAGTATTAGTCATGATTTGTGTTGAATAAACCCTGTCATCTTTTACAAAGTCTTTGTTTTGTTTTCAGGGTCTACTAGAATAGGTTTTCATGTTTGAATGTTCAAAAAACATATTATTTCACATATCTGACATTGTTGCAGCAGCTCTCTTCCCAGTCAGTAACACTTTATCTGACTGATTGGTTGGATCAGTGTGTTGAGATTGCTCAACCACTTCAAGCGTGTTTGTGAAATGTCACGCTCCTTACCATAACCACGAGTTTCAACACACTATTAATCCAGTTCAGCCAGGTCTCATCCCATTTATATTGAGTATGCCTTGGACGGGAATTAATTAAATGAAGAATATTGTGACATGTACGTTCCCAGAAAAAATCTCAAGACTACAATGGAGTGAGTTCTGTGAGTTCAGAAACAGTGCGCACTGATGTAGAGAATAACTCCCTTTGGAGTAACTTTGTGCTTTGTAACTTTGCAGACCTTTTTCAGGCTCAATCAGCAACATTACACATGAAAGAAAGCTGAAAATGTTAAAAAGCATAATAGGTCCTTATTAAGACATGCAGACTAATCATTGTCTCTATTCTCTGTGCCAGAGTTTTTGCGTGGTCTTTTGGAGGGCGGCACTAGATGTGCGGGTAGCTCACGAGGGAGCCCGAAGCCCTCCAACTTCACCTCAATGAGATGGCCGGCCAAAGCAAACTCCTCATCGTCTAACATGCCATCACAATCCACATCTGCGAGCTTCCAGATTCGTCCCAGAACTGAGCTGGGCAGACGAGTGCTCATCATCCAGTTCTTCACTTTAGTCCCACTCAGCTTTCCCTCATGAGGCGAGAGGTTGTAAAAAATCTCATCAAACTTTGGTTTGTCTTTCGATACCACCCATCCTTCTTCTGAGACATGATCGCTTTCTCCACTGGATCCAGAGTGATGAAATGGGTTCCCCACAATATAAGGGCCACTGTGAGACCCTAGAAAAGGTCCTCCTTGCACCAAAAGTTGGTCATCTGCTGCCTCTTCTTCTTCTTGGCGTAGAAGAGGCATCAGCTTGGCAATGTCAGTGTTTAGGAGCTCATCCAACCCAGCTAAGAGCTTAGGCTTGAGGCTTTTAAACTTGAAGTCGTGACTCACGAGTCGCTCCTGTGTGTGATGTCAGAGTGAAACTGCTTATCAGACAGATAACATATACTGTATTGTAACTTACAACCTGAATTCCGGAAAAGTTTTTTTTACGTTTTTTTTAAAAATTTGAATAAAATGAAAACTAAAAGACTTTCAAATCACATGAGCCAATATTTTATTTACAATAGAACATAGATTAAATAACAAATGTTTAAACTGTGCACAAAATGAGGTAATTTCAAATTTGATGCCTGCTATTGGTCTCAAAATAATTGGGACGGGGGCATGTTTACCATGGTGTAGCATCTCCTCTTCTTTTTAAAACAGTGTGAAGACATCTGGGCATCGAGGTTATGAGTTTCTGGAGTTGCCCATACCGTATGCACTTATGCACCCCCAAACCATCAGAGATGCTGGCTTTTGAACTGAACACTGATGGACCATGTTCACATATGGCTTCCTTTTTGCATGATAGAGCTTTAGTTGGCATCTGCAGATGGCATGCTAGATGTTTTCCCAGCTAAATCTTTTCAAAAATTTCTTGCTTTTTCAGCCATTTGTTGCCCTCATGCCAACTATTTTGAGACTTATAGCAGGCATCAAATTTGAAATGACCTAATTTTGTGCATAAAATTGTAAAATTTCTCAGTTAAAACATTTGTTATGTTAACTATGTGCTATTGTGAATAAAATATTGGCTCATGTGATTTTAAAGTCTTTTAGTTTTTATTTTATTCAAATTTAAAAAACGTCCCAACTTTTTCCTGGAATTCAGGTTGTATTTTTGCTTATAGAAGTGGCAGAAAATACATTTCATTATGGGCATGCTTGATTATAAAGTATTTGAACAGTTAAACACCTGCATCTTGGCGCATTCTGGAAAATCTCCAGGTGAAATCTGATGCCTCTGTTGAGTTCTTGAGTAGATGATGGGAAGGTCATAGATTAGATCTCTCTTCTTCTTTTCTCTGCAGAAAACGAAAGGCATCTCTTCTTTTAGAGAACTAATGATATAAGCATGGGCCTGTGGGTGAAGAAAGGAAATATATTTTAATGTTTTACTAGGACTACATCAGTTGACCAAAACAAAACAAGCAGGTAGATGTATTTCAATATCAGCAACTAAGGCCCTGTTTACACCTGGTATTAAGAAGCGTTTTTGTCAGTCCGATAACAAGTGGACAACGCTAAATACAGGTCTAAAACGTTTTGAGCTTGTCCACTTTCGACCACTTCCAGAGGTAGTCAAAAACACATTTGACCGGATTGCTTTTGTAGTGTAGATGATTATGTGGTCAAATGCTTTCGAACAGCCATTAAAGACCACCTATTCTCCACCTATGTTCATATGTAAATTGCATGAGCTTATTTCATCCATTAGAAAAAACCCATACATTTACCCACCCATAGACTTTCCCATCGAAGAAATCAAGACAGAGGTGGTTGAAAGTGGACAAAAGAGACGGATTAAAACACCAGGTGTAAACGGGAATGTCTCCTTTGTCTACTTGTGATCCGATCAACCAAAATACATCTTAATACCAGGTGTAAACAGGGCCATAATTCATTTTATTTCCTCAAAAAGACACCTTTTACACATTCCATGTGTCCTCACCTTCAAGACAATCGTTCCTACATTCTCAAGCAAAAGCAGCCACATAAGTCACATATTATATAGTAGAGATGCAGCATTATTAATTATTACATGGATAGTTTACCCAAAATTGAATTCTGTTATCAATTACTCACCCTCATATCATCAAAAAATTTTTAATGAAACCTGAGAGATTTCTGTCCCTCCATTGAAAAAGCATTTGACCAAAACTTTGATGCTTCAAAAAGTTCATAAATCCGTTGTAAAAGCAATCCATTAATTGAGCAGTTTAATCCAGATCTTCTGAAGAGACACAATCACTAAATATGATGAATAATGATCATTTAATTTCACATATACTATATACACTGATCAACACACATCAAATTTGAGGTTTCATTAAAAATCTTAATTTGTGTTTCGAAGATGAACAAAAGTCTTGTGGGTTTGGAATGACATAAGGGTGAGTATGACAGAACTTTTATTTTTGGGTGAACCAACCCTTTAAAATTAAGCATATATTAAGAGCAATACATTGATCTGGATTGGTCCAAGTACAGCTAACTTATTCTTAAGTGAATATAAATGGCAAATTTATAGTTATAGTATATTGCTGTATTTCTAAATGAAACAGGAAGTTTGGATGCTACATATCGAAAGGTCTGTCCTATTAAGGGTTTACATCACAGCGTGATTTGCTATTACTAGTCAAAATAGGTTGTATGCTGACATCATGTTACACAAATATTTTTGATTATTTTTTCTAGAAGAGAAAGATTTTTAAATACATAGGCCTGTGTATCTGCTCAATGACAATTTTGTCAACTTTTCTCAATACACTAACATAGATGACCTCAAAGCTAATAGAAATGGATTAAAAGTTACTGAAATTTGTTATTTTATGGAACCAAATCAGTCGTGGAAAGCACAAAGGTCCTCACCCTCACAAGCCGTGCTCGTTTCACCAGATCATTGAGCTTCCTCAGTGCAGAATTTCGTGGCAGGTTTTGGATTTCTGCAAAAAGGTCTGCCTCCTCTTTCTCAAACAATTTCCGATTGTCTGTTATACGCATCGGAGAGGACCAGAAGGAGCCGATGTAGACTCTCAGAACCTCTGGAGTGCAGAACACCTTCCCGAGTGACCACATGAGGGCGCCGTAGACTCGCATCAGCTCCTGGGAGTCCACCATATCGGCCTTGTTGAGCACCACTCTGAGCTTGTCTTCATTGCCTCGCAATGCCATTATAGTGCGTGAGAACTCATCAGAGATCTCTAGTTTGTGTGCATCACACAAGAGGATGATGCGGTCAACATGCTCTGCAAACCAGCGGACAACTGCCGGAAAGTCATACCCTGAATGAAGAAAGAGATGTTGAGTTAAGGTGTTGGATCAGATATATCTTAAACTATGAGCAAATTTCATTCAGATGTGAGAGTCTCTATGCCCTACTCTGGCCCTCAATGTCCAAACCTACTGTAATTAAACATCCCTGAACAAACTAATCAAGGTCTTCAGGTCTTACTAGAAAGCTAGATGCAGATGAGTTTGATCAGGGTTAGAGTTAACTTTGCAGGAAAGTGGATCTCGAGGGAGAGAGTTGCCAGCCCTGCCCTACTCACTCTGAAAGTCAGAGCCCATGAAGTGGGGACTTTGGAGAGGGCAGGGCACTTGCATGTATGAAGTAACCGTTTGGAACGCACTTGGCAAAGGAAGCAATGAAAGACAATGTAATTTCCTCATCCTCATTATCTTAACCTGGAATGTATCATAAATACAAGTTTCCAAGTTAAAAATTGGACATGAACGCCCTCTCAAGTCATATTTACCACTGGGAAGCTCTGGGATCATTTTCATACCCAAGTTCCCAAGTTATACGTGCCATAAACTTTAAACATGGTGGAGGGGGAAAATATTGCAGCTGTGACTGCTATTCTTCATTAGTTTTTTCACAACAGCTACATTGCCTTGTCTTGTCTTTAAAATAAAGCATATTTACATATATGAATAATCATTTGAATCATATTGTACAGCAGAAATAGCATGTATTTGACCAAAATTTTAGCAAGCTGCTTATCTATGTTGCTGGCACGAATTAGCATGTTGTTAGCATTATTTAACATGTTGTTAACATGAATTAGCATGTTGCTAACAAGAACTAGCATGTTGTTAGCATGTTTTAACACATTGCTAGCATGAATTAACATGTTAACATGTTTTATCATATTGTTAACATGAATTAGCATGTTGCTAACATGACTTAGCGTGTTTTATCATGTAGCTAACATGAATTAACATGTTGCTACCATGTTAGCAAAAAATTAACATGTTGCTAGCATGATTTAACATGTTATTAACATGTTTTAGCACGTTGCTAGCATGAGCTAGTTGCTAGGCTTTGCTAGTGATAGATACATAAGCTGTGTTCCATTCAACAGGGTCGCTTCACAGTGTTCACTGCTCCCTACTCCCTGAGCATGGTATATCAGTTGAAGTGGACTTCGCTGAAAATAATCGCTGCAGTCGCATTTGGAAGGCCCTGCAAACGTCATCAAAGAAAGTCAATGACAGGGTTGCGCAGATAATAATATAACATAAATAGATGTATTGTAATTTACTGTCAAATTTAAAATATATAAAATACATAAAAAACATAAAATACACAAAACACTTATGTATTTAATGTAATATAATCAAAACTTACAGTATATGTTTATTACATACTGGTATGACTATTGCGGTTATTAATTGACTATTAACAGATTTGAAGCTGTACTAAGTGAAATGCTATATGAAAATACATTTCTAATTTGGTTAACTATGTGTAAATGTGTTCTTAATCAATGGTCTGGGTCTCATCTCGAAAAATCATCTTTTCCACATGCAGCTGAATAGTAAAAACTCCTGAGTTAAATAAAATAAAATAAAAAATAACATAGCCTCAGCTGCTTCTCAACACTTTTACTTTGTCATGCCTATTCATACAATAGAATATGCAAATGTAACATTCATCACCATAACTACTCATATATACTCTAGTTTTGAATACTCAAAACGCATGCGTAAATTCCTCCATTGCAGAGCCGTTTAAAAACTCTTTCAACGGCTCTTCTTCATTGTTAGTTCTGACTGGTGACGCGACTGGTGACTGGTTTCCTCTCCACTTCCTGTGAAGTGATGTATCGATGTTTCCTTATTCCCTATGCTGTTCACAGGTTCGCTCCCTTCAGATTGGAATCTCACTTAATATGGCGAAATACCCTGTGAAGTCCACTTCGCAGTCCACTTACGGTCGAATGGAACGCACCTTTAGTGGATGAAGCTTGAATACTCTATTAGAGTTATTGTATAAAGGTTTTGACTCCCTCAGTGAACGCCTATGGGATTTTATGTAGTTTTGATAAGTATGTCAGATCGGTTTGAAAAGATATAGCAACCTGAGTCAGAACAGTCTGAAGGTCTGACCCAAGTTTGGTGTTTGTAGCTTGAAAGCTCTAGGAGGATACTGTATAAATATTGGCTCAGAAGAATAATAATAATCTTAAATAGTAGATTTAAGCCAACTTAATTATGATTTTAATAATATTTTCCCAATAAAATAGGCAAGAATAAATCTGGTGTCCTCCATGATTCCTGTTCTTTCCAACAACAAAGCACTTGAATGCAACAAGCTCGTAAATTAGGACATTTCCAATAGCACATGAAAGCAGCATTACAACAGCAATTTCTTATTACTGCTGTTAATATAACTGTTGCAAATAAATATACATTTCAAAATGAAGTTGTTTTTAAATGCTTTATTTATGTGTGTGTGTTCCCTCTGTTCTTTCAACTTATAAAATTTGCTGTCTCTTATTTGGACATTGCAATTAGTCATTTTTACCTATACATATCACCCTCAGTCACATGACCATAAAGGATAAAATTACTTCCTTAAAGTGACCATTGCATGTACCTTTCATTAACAAACTTGTAGAAGGGCCCTTAGTGAAGGGATTCAGTTGTTCAATTCCATTCGGAACAGCCCTACAAATGGTGTCCCCTTCAAGGGCACAAAAACGCCCTACACTTTCAACCCATGTTTGGGTCAAATATGGACAAACCCAACCGTTGGGTTTAAAAATGTATTTAAAAATTTAAACCAACGGTTATGTTTGTCCATATTTGACCCACCCTTGGGTTGAAACAACCCAGTATTTTTATAATTCGCCCTATATTGTCACATAATGTGCAACAAAGAGCATTGCACTCTTCTGAGGGCAACATCAGTGAGAAGAAATTCAACTTCACCTCTTTACTTGCATATGGAGTATATTATGAAATGCATGCAAGTCGTTTTATTCCTTCATTGGTTGCTAAGAGCACTGTTTATGACACTTCGTACCTCTACTCATTTTGCGTTTGGCCACAGACAGGATCCCTGGTGTGTCAATGATGGTGATACTCTCTAGGACTCGGTTGGGTAGATGTACACACTGGAATCTCAGAAACAGCAGATGAACATTACTTCATTCCATCTGTGCTAATTCAGTATCTTTCAAATTGACAGAACATGGGAAAAACATCCACAGATGCTCCCTCAAAGGGATACAGTCAGCTTAAGCCAAATAATGATGCATTAGCTTGTTTTATATCCCTATGTCCACCCTTTCACAAGAGTAATCTCTGTTGGTGGAGAGATTTTGACTCTTTCAGTCCAAGTTCAACAGAGTTTTCCCCATGTGATTATCATTTCTTCCTATTGCATCATTGCTTCTGTCTCACTTACCGATTGAGGAAGGTTGTTCCAAATGGGCTGAGTTTGCGGAAAGGCTTGATGGGATCTACAGTTAAAGCATTGCCATGAATAATTTCCTCAGTCTCTCCATGCATTATAGCGGTGAAACTGTCAGTTGTTGGTTCCGGCCCTATTCTGCTTCCTGGATACTCTTGTTCAAGAAGATATCTGCCACACATTAAGAACATGTTGCTTAAACTAGATAATAATATAATATAATCCCTTAAACAGGCAATGTGCACTATAACTCTTTTTTTCTACTGCAGGAGGCATGAGAAAGAGTTTCTCATTCAGTACTTTTATAATTTATCATAAATAAAATTCATAAATTCAAAACGCCTGCCAATGGTGCAGGACATTCTGACTTTATGGAAAGTAAATATATATTAATCTAACTTTTCTTCATTAAAAAAATAAATAAAACTGATGATATTAATTATGAACATTGTCTTATGATGCTGAAAAACAACTCATATGTTGTTCATGCTGTTATTTAGCACATTATGAAATGGAATTATGATTTCCATTTCCATTCTATACATTATGAAATGGAATTATGAAATCTGTATCCCCTGATATATGTAGTCCAGATGATATAAAAAGTGACATGATTTTTTTTCTAATCATTTTCCACTCTTGCCTGTTTAATGGATTTTTTTAGTTTAGCACCATAACTACATATTGTTTTGAAGAAGGATGCAATTATTATTCACCTGATAAAAGTGGTCTTGCCTGTAGAGCACTGACCCAACACTAGTATCATGGGCTTGTTGTCGAAGTCTGCATCTTCAAGGCTTGATGAGTGGAAATCAGAGAAATCATAATACTTCTCCAGAGGGAGCAATTTTTGCTGGTAGAGGGTCTTTAAAGCCTCGTTAACTGTATGAACTTTCTTCAGACTTTTACCACCCCTGTTCTTCATTTCTTTACCAGCCATTGGGCTGTCTGAGAGCTTCAGTAGGGAGTTTTCCTATATGTATACACATAATAATACATATTAATGAATATATGATGGTTTTAATGGTTTATACACCAACGAGCCATTACATTATGACCACCCCCAGCCTAGAGCAATGGGCGCACCTGGCAACTGAATGGTGCCGCAGGTGCAATTCACAGAGCAGTATCTATACCGAGGACTGAGTGTCTGGTGTCAGATTGGGTAAAGCTGCAGAGTTATCAGAGTTTCATGAAGGACCAATTGTGATGGCACGGCGCCCCGGAACTTCAATCTTCTGACAAATCAACATTCCTGGTACATCACGTCGAAGGCCAAGTGTGAATACGGCGATTACCAACAGAGGCCATGGCACCTGGATGCACTGTTGGGTGGACAAAGGCCAGCAGCGGTTTTCTTGGGACACTTTAGGCCACATTATCACAATAGCACAATCCAAGTGCAACTGTGTTCCCTGCCGGTGATGGCCATTACCAACAGGATAATGCGCCATGCCACACTGCCAGACTTGTCAAGGAGTAGTTTAAGGAACATGATGGTGAATTTTGGCCTGATATGAACCCAATTGAATATTTGTGGTTCAACTTGGAAAAGCGGGTTCACGCTACATCACCACCACCCTGCAATGTACAGGAACTGGAGGACCTGCTGTTGACATTATGGTACCAGATACCCCAGGAGACTTATCGATGCCTCGTCGAATCAATGCCTCGCCGTGTGGCTGCGGTTTTGCGGGTCCTACGTGTTTTTAGATAGGTGGTCAAAATGTAATGGCTCATCGGTGTATATATAGAGAGAGAGAGAAAGAGAGAGATTTTATTGACTTAATTCTTTAGATCCCTCTTTACAAAACCAATTTAATCTCTAATTTATGTGACTTAGCATTTGATGACATTTAGTTTGTATTCTTAATAATTATTTAAAAAGTGCAGAGAAATCAGAAAGTGCTGACTGCTCATCAAGGACACTGATGTGTCTTGCCATGTCAGGAGGAAAAAAATCCCAGATTATAAACACTGTGTTTGACCAAAACAAGACACAGAGCACAGCTGGATTTAAATGTCAAAGTCCTAAAACCCAAGTACAAAAAAAATGCTACCTTAGTGGTCCAACAGCTTGTGCCTTGACATATTTATACCTTATTTACCCCTAAAAGGCTCATAGTAGTACCTTACACTCTTAAAAATAAATGTTTTTGATTGGAATCTATGGTTCTATGAAGAACCTAAACATCCACTGAACCTCTCCATTGTTCTTTATAGTGGAAAAATTTAGTGGAAAATATATAGCGGAAAAATTCATCTGCGCATATTTCAGTCAATGCATTGTTTAACTATTAATTATGGCATATGCTACAAGGTGCATTTAACATCTTATACGGCATGCTTCAGCTTCCAGAGATCACATTTAACAATCAAAATGTAGATGGACTCACTTTGACAGTGCTGTAGAGCTAACAGATGTGCTCTTACCCCAGACACATCTGTAGAACAGTGGGGAGTAGCCAAGTCTTTCCCAGGGCTCTCTCAGATTTGCCTGATGGGAAAAAAAGTGGAGGTCCAAGGGTGGAGTGAGACATATGAAGCATACAGAAATGATAGTGTCATGGCATCTGGTATCTGGAGCTCATAAATGTGCTGGATGTGGATATGGACCCCGAGCCCATGAATAGGTTGAGGTGGAAAGGGGATTATTTCCTTCATAACTGAGACATGAACATGTACATACTGTTGTAATGCATAAAACCACAAAAGTGCTAATAAGCTTTAATAAACAACAATAACTGCAGTGCTTAGACACTCATGGGAAGTAGATCTTAGTTTAAATTTGAATTACAGCTATAATCTAGAAAACTGTTATAATATAGTAGAATTATTTTATCCAAGAATTTATTTTTTTCAGTGATGGTTACAACCAGTGTTGGCAAAAGTTAATGCATTACTTCCTAAAAAATAAATAATTGCGTTATATAGTGACTTTTTATGGAAAGTAATGCATTACATTACTTTTGCATTACTTTTCCTCACCTGGGATGGGCTTGCTTGTTTGTTAAAAAATAATAATGAATATATAAAAGTTCTATTTTTGCCAAATGTAAATTTCCTTTCACACCAAAAGTGAAATGATAATTTCACTTTTCACACCAAAAGATGATCCAGCACACACAACACCTCAGCGCTACTCCCAATTTCTCTCAACATGGGAGCAAGAGAGGTGTCAGTCAATAAATGGGAAAACAAAGTAACTTGGATTACTTATTTGAAAAAGTAACTCAATAATTTTGTTGTAAATTTAAAAGTAATGCGTTACTTTACTTTATTAAAACAAGTATTCTGATTACGTAACTTGTGTTGCTTGTATTTACCCCAACACTGGTTACAACTGAAGTTAATTGACATTCAGTTTACGCCAATTAAGTTATTCATATTAAAATATATAAACATATAAAACATAAAACATATAAAAATAAAATTAAGAAGAAGAATGCTAAGCCATATCTGAAGATCTTACCTGTTTAGGACCAGTTGAGATTTTCTTTGCAGTTTACTTCTTCCTTTAAAATGCACAAATTAAAAGTTGAGGCATTCGGCTTTCCTTTTGTGCATTTTATTTGTAGGTTTTAGCGGGTGGTGTTGAGCAGAGGTCTTATTGTCTGCAGAGATCCAGTGTTGGAAAAGAACAAATGTCATCATCAACGTTTTTCCACGCCTGTTCAGCACTAGTGCGTCCCTCTGGTGTTTTCTTCTTATGTTACATGACAGAAATGACAAGGGAGAGGTCTGAGTAAACATGTACATAATAATATTTAACTAGACCATCATGCTTAGTTATGTGTTCACTGATGAAGCAAATTACATGCAGGCAATATGTCTGTTCACTAATTTAATATTAAAAGTTTGGGAGCAGTTCTCTCAACAGCTCATACTTTAATATAATTTCCCCACATTTATCTGTTACAAATTGAAGTTGCTTTGAGATGTATAATTTAACCTTGAACTGTGAGAATCAATGCTAAGTTCAAAGGTTGTGCACCCCAACCATAGCCACAAGACATAAACAATGTGTGTTAAAATTATATTAGTTAGAAAAAAACAGCTTTGCATAGACTACCTTTTCTGTGTAAAACTGTACAACCCTAAAGTATATATATTAAGAAAAATACCATTTAAGAAAAAAACAGTATCGGTATCGTTAAAAATGTAACAAAAATATCGGTTTCGTATCGAATTAAAAAAGTTTGGCATCTCCCATCCCTAATCGCGTCTGGTTAGGACACGGTGTAAAGCGCCCCCTAATGTTCAAAAGTTGTATTACTATCCTGATGTTCTTAAAAGGATAGTCATAAATTCATCATTCGTATAACATCAGAATCATTATATGGCCATTCGCGAGGGGCACATGATTCATACCTTTGTTGGTAAAAGTGAATATTTCTCGGTGAGGGTTATTTAACACAGTGGGAAAACATAATTATGCCACTAGATGGCGACAAGCGAGTGTCTTTTGAGTATCTTTTTGACATTTAATACCAAGGATGCATTTATTTGATCAGAAATACAGTAAAACAGTTATATTGCAACATGTTGTCACAATTTAAAATGCATTTATATATTTATATATATATATATACATATGCCACTAGATGGCGACAAGTGAGTGTTATTTACAGTTTTTTTTGTTTTTTTGTTTTTTAAATGCTTAAACACATTTTCTGAAACTACAGCTCCTTTTCTCGAAACTCTACACATAAAACCACAAAGCATGCACACAACATGCAAAACATCACACATTTTATAATGACACTATTGGCTTGTTAGAGCTGCTTCATATATGAAATGAACTAATTTAATAATTGATGATCTTTACAACGGAACTGAATCAACACTGAACTGATTTCAGCTGAACAATGACTCGTCAATGATTCGTTTAGAGCTGCTGTACAGCCGAAATCTGAATATTTCTCGGTGAGGGTTATTTTTAACACAGTGGGAAAACATAATTATGTCACTAGATGGCGACAAGTGAGTGTCTTTTGAGTGTCTTTTTGACATTTAATTCCAAGGAGGATGCATTTATTTGACCAAAATTACAGTAAAACAGTTATATTGTAAAATGCTGTCACAATTTAAAATAACTTTTCTATTTTAAAATACTTTAAAACATAATTTATATATGTGATGGCAAAACTTGGAAAGCAATTACGCCACTAGATGGTGACAAGTGAGTGTCTTTTGAGTTTTTATTTACAGTTTTTTAAAATTGCTTACACACAATTTCTGAAACTGGATCCTCGTCTCAAAACACATAAAATACAGTAAAATACCGTAATATTGTAAAATATTATTACAATTTAAAGTAACTGTTTTCTATTTGAAAATGTCATTTATTCCTGTGATCAGCATCATTACTCCAATCTGTGTCACATGATCCTTCAGAAATCATTCTAATATGCTGATAGGCTCTTCCTCGCGGTGCCATGCAATGGTACTGGACGCTCGGTGGACGGCTCAATCCTCCTCCGCCCCCTGGTGGCCGGCGATGGCTCCTCCAACTGAGGGCAGCCGGCAGCGAGTCCCCCGTTCCCTGCTCCTCCCCTTCATGGCGGACGGCAGCAGGCTCCGGCCCACGGCAGCGACTCCTCCGCTCCCTCTTGGACGGCAGCCACCCCACCTCGTCCCAGGAGCACGGCAGCAAGCTCTCCGTCCCACCTGTTGATAATCAATCCAGCACCACCGCCTCGGGCAGCCACTCGCGGTCTTCACACTCCCGCGCTGCCCGAACTCCGCAGCACCGCGATCCCCCTCAGCAGCGAGGGCTCTCCGACAGCATGTCCCTCCTTCCTCCCGGGCTTCGGCACCAATGTAACACAGTTTGTATGTACGGGAAGGAAGAGGGTGGAACCTGCGAACATTTAAATAAACTTTAATACCAAAATAAACAAATACAAAACGAAAGTAAAATGCTGGCAGTTGTCTGTGAGGAACTGCCGGCATTTTACTTTCATTTTGTATCGTTGCGGCCTGGACCTCTCTCGTCCTTCACTGTCGTCGCTCCTCCTTTTATGCTTCCGGAGCTCCTCCGTGAGAGATTCGAGGCCGGTGTGCCCCGCAGCTGATGCTCATTATCACTCGCGCCCCGCTCGTCACAATGAACAATTAGTTACTGAACCTACCACTGGGATATAGTGAGCTGGTTTAGCTCAAAGAGCTTTAATTTTGTTCCAGCCATGATTCCGGGGCTGCCCAGGACGATGTCTCGGATCATCCTGTAATCCCTTAGGATGGCAGCCCATCGGTTTACCCGGACTCCGGCGATGGTCTGACCGGCAGGGTAAATTCGGCAGAGAGCCAGGCAGATGGCTTCCACTACGTGGCTTGTGCTGGGCCACTGAGCAGGTCCACCTTCACCAAGGAAGCATCTGCAAAGTAAAAAAAAGGAGGATAGCGGTCAAGCAAGTGAATAACATTTGTTACAAGACCGGTTATGATTATAGCCAAGATACAAAGAACATTTTAATGAGAATCAAATGATAATAACTAAGTAACAAAGTAAGAAAAAAACAGAAACCAGTACCTCTTCAGACTTTCAGTGCCAGGGGTCACGTTGGTCTTCGAATGGCTGACCTTGAAGCGACCCTGCAGGACTCTGACGGGGGGGATAGATGAGTGGGCCCTTGTCATGATCTGACAGGTTGTTCCATAGCATGACAATCTCATCCACCTTCCCCTGTGTGACAAAACCCTGATGGCGCAGGTCAACCAGACTGTCGGCCAGCCTGATGACGTGGTCATAACCACCTTGGCCATCTGGTCCCACACTCTCCATCTGTACATGAAAAGAAATTAATAAACTGTTCTGTTATCAATACCAAATAAACTAACCAAAATTAAAGGATTTTTTCACAACTGTTTATCTACTCAAAGCTGTGAAATAAGTGTGATCATCTACAGTCAGCCATTCATTATTACAAAATAAACCCTAAATGAAAAATCAACATCACACACCCTAAAATCTCAGTGTACACAGTGTGTTTATGGGTATTCATTAACCTGGCTCTGAGTGGACGATGCAGGAAAGGAAGACTCAGCTGCTGATGAGGACTGACCAGGAGGTTGTAGGGCCGCTGTTCTTGAGGGGACTGCAGGTCATTGCCCTCGAGCTCCATATATTCAATGGGCTCACCAAGGCACAGATCCTCAAAGATCCTCCAGATCACCCTGCAGGTCTTCATCCTGAATCCCATCTGAAATGTCAGGATCTACACCTAGGTCTTCCTCAAATGCTCTGCTGGTTTGGGAATACAAGTATTCCACACCAATGAGCTCTCCTGTAGAAATACAGAGTATATCACAGATGTTTAATAACACATGGGTGAAAAACAGCTAAAGTAGAATGTCTGTGTGAACACACAAACCTGTGTATTCCCCGGGGCTGGTGTAATCCTGAACCAGTTTCAGACCCAGAAGCTGCTGGCTCAGTGCATTACAGTACTGCAGCAGCTGGCCGCCATAGCAGATCTCCTCCCTGCTGGCACCTTCAACTGCAGCGACCCCACGTGCCTCGTTCCACTGCACCAGTCCTTCCAACAGGTACATTTGAAAATGCAAGGCATTTACACTTGTACCTAAAAACAAATTCAGAAATTATCACCATGAAAATTTAAAAGAAAAAAACAAACAGTGCAAACACAAATAAACAACAAACGCTATTTTTGAGTAATGCAAACCTGGCATGAAGCGATTCGGGTGCAGGTGGAACGACTCCAGGGATGTTGAGCCACGTGCACAGCGGTACACGGGTAGAATGACCCCATCCTTGGTCACCTGTCCCGTCTTCCTGTACAGCTGTACACCTGGCGGGTCCTGGATGCACTGGATGTGGTGCTGCTGGGTCCGCCAGATCTCCTGCATCCTCTCCTGGTCAAGGAGCTTGATGCCCATGGTGTCTGTTGCCCCCGCAAAGTCTTTAAGCAGCTTTTCAGTTAGCTGCTCAGTCTCCTGGGCCCCTCGAGAGCGGCGGCGGCAATGCTTTGCCAGTTCTTTATGGGTGGGCTGGCAGCCTGTCGACCGCTTGGCCTCCTTTAGCCTCTCCACATCTGAAGCATCCCATTCGAAGATGCAAGCAGTGAGGCGTTTCATGAAGGGGCCATAAAGCGGGTAGCTGTCTGTGGTCTCTCCTACTGCAAACCTCCGCATGAAGTGCCACACGTCCAGCCTGACAATCAGCTGGTCCCACTCACTAAACATTGCTGCCGCCTTTCCTTTCCTGGTGCCAGAGCAACAGTCACGGTCCACGTAGAGGACTTGGGGAGGAGCTTCTCCAGCTCTCCAGTAGCGCTCCACGAGTCCTGAGCACATGGGAAGCAGGCCGTCACCCTCTGCTTCAGTGAGGACACACATGAGGACCTGCCCAAACTTGTTTCCGACATCTGTGACCCATGCCGCTGTGCCAGCAGCCTCACCAGCCAGTTTCTTAGTGACCTGAAATAGGATGAAAAGAATTATTAATGTGCAAAGACCTGTCAGTTTGCATTGAAAAAAAAACACGAAAACAAAAGGGTGATGTAGCCTATACCTATCTCTACTAATGGTGATGTTATGCACATGTGTCTTCTTACCTTTTTAGTGGAATCCATTTTCAAGATGGTTCCATAGATGGAAGTCACCCTGGCCTTTAGTTACGGCAGCCGTGTCAGTACGTCTTTGGCATAAACTGACATCAGCCATGCCAGACAAGGCACAGGTATCATCTGAAGGCAGCTGGGCAGCGAGACTGCTAGGGTCTGTGGCATAGTCTGGGAACTTGCCAACCACAGAGAGGTAATGGGTTGTCTGGGCAATCCAATGCTCTCTGTGCCTGACGCACAGGTTCCGGTATGCGGAAGTTAAACTGTTCCCCAATGAGCGCCCCCGCATCCACATCACGATCTCCTTATCACAAGACAGCCTGCAAGATAAAAAAAAAATTAAGACCACAGATCAATATCAGACTAAAAGACATTATTATGAAAGACATTTCCTCATGTTAAAACTTAAAACAAAAAACAAAACAGTTAGGCCAACCTGTAGGTCAAAACCACAGGAAACATTTCCCTGTGGACAGGATCTAGCTTGTTAAGAATATGCAGTGACCATGCTGCCAGCTTTTTTTGCAGGACCGGCATTCAAGGTACTCTGTAGCCATTAAGTACTAGCCGCTGACATCCAAGACCCTCCTGACGGTCTTGTACGTTCCGCACGCTGTCAGCGGGAAGCCAAGACGGCGACAGTTGGGCTGTGAGCATAGCAGCCTGTATGACCACAGGCGGTAAGGGACCCACAGGAACAGCTTGGCATGAAAGAAGCTGTCAGGTGATGAAGGAGGCTGTGAATACAGGGGACGGGGCCCAGGAGGATGCCACCAGAGACGTAAGTTTTTGGTCAGCGCCAGCCTCCCAGACTTGTCTCTGGTGAAAAGAGCCTTGCTGACCCACAAATGCTGCTCTTTGGGCAGGGTCTGTCTCCAGCCTTCAGGCAGCAACAGCTGTAAGGGGAAGAAAAAGAGAAATCATGTGGGTGTTTTTTTCTGCTGCTGATTTTTGACTAACCATTTGAGCATTTTACTTACATCTTCTGTGGGCAGAGGCCGCTGTTCTGGTGCAGCAACTCTCGTTGCAGTGGGCAGAGGTTCTGGCTGTAATAAATGAGATACATAGAAGTAGCACCATCAGAGTTATTTACTATTACAAGATTAATACAAATACTATTACTACTGCTAGATATTAGTAGTACTATTTAACATTAGTAATGTCGTGGAAAGTTTATTCGAAGTAACAGAGTCAAAACTCAGGCAGACTGCCGAGCACCAGCTTCTTAGGTGCTCGCAGCTGGTAAACAGTTCAAAAATAGGCAGAAGAGATGCTGGTCTTGGTGGTATGCTCGCAGCAACGCTGAAGCCTTGTCCCGGACTTGGAGTGTACCGCAGGTGGCAGGTGATCTACACGAACTCTGGCTGCAGGGAGACTGGGCAGAGAACAGGTATGTCGTATACGGCGGTGCAAAATAAGACTGAGATTTGGACTGCGACTAAGATTGAAATGAACAAACAATTAACACTTGCAGGAGAAGCGGATAGTATGAAGAGTCGAGTAACACGTAACACGTAATAATAATCTGGCAAAGAGGCGAGAAAACAGCAGAGAGAAATAGCAAAGGAAATCAGAGCCGAAAAGGAACGGGTGTGAAAATGATCAGCGAGAGCGCTGATTGTAATGACCAACAGCAAAGTCTAAGTAGCAATAATGATAGAAAGAAAAAGAAACAGAGAGAATATCAAACCCGACTCATGACAAGTAATGTGTTAAGATTAGTGATTGCAGCTGTAGCCATCCATTTAATGATTGAAAACGATGCGATGACAAACAAATGTGCGGTGATAAAAAGATAGATGCTCAAAGCTGAGCAGGGTGGGAAAAAAAAACAAAAAAACAGCAGTGTTGGAAAAAAGCCATAAAGTGTAAAAAAAGGACAAAGAAAGCCACGTTAGCCCGCACGACCAGAAGGTGTAGTACACCTCCTACCTAACTGTTTCCAAAACCATCCATCTGAAGGCTGATAATACATAATAACAAAACAGGTTATATAATGTTCAAAAGCACGATGTTCTTCAATTAAACCACAAATGTAATCCCACTAAAGAGAAGGTAATGCTCACCTGGAACATCTACATGTGCCGCTGCAGCAAGCAGATCTTCATCAGATGGTTCCTCTGCAGAAGCTGAGCTGGAGGTGGCCACTGTTAATATCAGGATGAACAGTGTTAATTAAGTCACATTTATTTATATAATACTTAACACAATACAGATTGTTTCAAAGCAGCTTTACAGTATGCAAAAATAATGCAGAAATCCTTAAACATGAAACAAATTCAAACTCTGCTTTAACGCATCTCTAAAAAGACTATCAACTCAAGTCAAGATTCAGTTCATTTCAATAACTTAAGTTTATGCAAGAATTATAATATAAACCCTACAAAAACCAAACAAAGTTAAGTTAGTTTCATGCCTGGAGGCGCTGATTTTAACGGCATCTCAGCATCTCTTCTCCGAATGTACTTCTGCAGAGTTTCCATCTTTGTACCCGGTCTGGCTGTCTGCTTCCTCACCCACTTGATGAAGCTGAAAAGGAGGGACACAGAATTAGCTCAAGCCCCAACATTACACATTCTCTACTGTCTGCATCCTCTGTTAGAGATGTGAACCCATACCCTTTTCTGTTGCGGTCCGTCGCCTCATAAAGGTCCTTAAAACACATGGTGGCAAAGTTGCCAAATCCAACAAGCACCTGGTCTTCCTGGGCCGGTGTGCCAGTGCCCTCTCTGACCCAGCGCTCCCTGATGGCAGCCACCATGTCAGGAAACAGGCCTGCATACCTCAGCAACGCATCCTTGTTCCTCATGACAGCAGACTGGGTGGTGTCGCCGCCCTCACGCTCCCGCTGATGCACGGCCAGTACCATGGCTGCATAGCCAACATCATTGGAAAGCAACCATTTAAAGGTTTTACCCCGGTACTGGCCAAACTGCAGGGCACTTTCACTCAGCACAAGCTGGCGATTGGACGTGTCACCTCCTGCTGCTGCTGCCACGCGAGCGATGGCCTCCTCCTTCACCCTTGCAGCAGGCCATGAGCGTCCCGGGGTGGGATTTTTCCTGTAGGCAGTAGCAAGAGCCGCTGCCTCAGGTGAGGGTTTAAGAGTGAGCTCACCGGAGGCCTCCCTGCGGAACTGGACACTGTAATCCATCTTCTACAAAACACAAAAGAAACAAATGACACGGTGCTGTTAAAACACACAAATACACACAAAGTGATGTCCAACCATCAAAATATATAAGAAAGATGTTGGTTAAGGTATTTAATTCATTATTTGGCAAAAAAAGCACAAAATATGGGTCTTATTTCACTATACCACTACATTATCTGTTAGAACTTAAAATTGGACATAACATCTGACTTTTTTTTTTTTTATATTAAATGAATAGATAAGTACATTTTAGTGAAGACACTGTGTTTTTGGATCTACAGTCAATTCAAAATCTCTTTTATCTACTCAAAAGGAGCAAAAGATCAAAGGTCAGACAGGTCACACAGACTGTGCATGGCCCTGCAAAGCTTTGCAGTCTGACCCCAATCCCCCAGTCACAGGGCACAGCCTGTAGGTAGTTTTAACACCCTGCTGTTACCTCACTTTTGCAAATATAACTGTACAAAAAAAAAAAAGCATGCATGTATATAACCTCCTTGTTATGCTTTAAGTATATATGCAGATAACATTATGCATTTATTTCAAAACAATAATTTGAAGCACATCAAAACTTACGAAGAGACGACCACAGCCCTGCGAAATATTACCATGTTTTTTACTACAGTAACTACAGTTTTATAACAACTATGTAACTAAGCAGTGGTGATAACGCGTTAAATAACACAATAACCACGAAACTAACGATGCTTTACTACGGCATTCGTATTTTAAACATGATAGATGTGGTAAATGAGTTTACATCACTTCACAGGTACAGTACAGATGAACCACACGAAAATTAAGCAAAACCTAGTAAAATCATGCGCTCTTACCTCTGCAAATCCAAAAAATGCACGAATGTCAGCAAATAGTGATGATGATTATGAATGACAACGATCGATCGCATTCAAAAAAAAGCACTGAATGGTGCTGACGTCGCCCGCGCCTCCAATGCAAGGTGGTCCCGCCCACAGACCAATCAGGATGCAGGAAAAAGTGGAACTTTCTCGAAGGACCAACTGCAGGCTACTCGCCATGACCATATAGGGAAGCTCGCTAAGTGGAACAGAGCTCCGACCAATGGCGAGCCAGACGACGGGCCAATCAGGATGCAGGAAAAGTGGAACAGTGGGAGAGATGTGGAACCGAAGATAGTCTCGCACGGATTTTTTTTTTAAATGCTTAAACACATTTTCTGAAACTACAGCTCCTTTTCTCGAAACTCTACACATAAAACCACAAAGCATGCACACAACATGCAAAACATCACACATTTTATTGGCTTGTTAGAGCTGCTTCATATATGAAATGAACTAATTTAATAACTGATGATCTTTACAACGGAACTGAATCAACACTGAACTGATTTCAGCTGAACAATGACTCGTCAATGATTCGTTTAAAGCTGCTGTACAGCCGAGATAAACTTGTTCACATCAATATTTTCCTGTTATCACTGTAAAGCTGCTTTGAAACAATCTGTATTGTATAAAGCGCTCTATAAAGGGGATTTGACTTGACTCAAATTCATTATTCGTATCATTATATGGCCATTCGTGAGGAGCACGCGATTCATACCTGTGTTGGTAAAACTGAATATTTCTCGGTGAGGGTTATTTTTAACACAGTGGGAAAACAATTATGTCACTAGATGGCGACAAGTGAGTGTCTTTTGAGTGTCTTTCTGACATTTAATACCAAGGAGGATGCATTTATTTGACCAAAATTACAGTAAAACAGTTCTATTGTAAAATGTTGTCACAATTTAAAATAACTTTTTTTTCTATTTTAAAATACTTTAAAACATAATTTATATATGTGATGGCAAAACTTGAAAAACAATTACGCCACTAGATGGTGACAAGTGAGTGTCTTTTGAGTTTTTATTTACAGTTTTTTTTTTAAATTGCTTACACACAATTTCTGAAACTGGATCCTCGTCTCAAAACACATAAAATACAGTAAAATACCATAATATTGTAAAATATTATTACAATTTAAAGTAACTGTTTTCTATTTGAAAATGTCATTTATTCCTGTGACCAGCATCATTACTCCAATCTGTGTCACATGATCCTTCAGAAATCATTCTAATATGCTGATTTGCTGCACAAGAAACATTTTTTATTATTATCAATGTTGAAAACAGTTGTGCTGCTTCATAATTTTGTGGAAACCATCATACTCTTTTTCAAGATTCTTTGATTAATAGAACATCTATTTTACATTAGCATTTATTTGAAATAGACTTTTTTTCAGAACTTGAAATACATGTGACATTGAGAGAGAATAGCTCTCTTAAATGCTTCATATTGAGGGGATTTATTCACTCTCAGGTCACTCATATTTCTCTCTCCAGGCAAGTGATTTTACAGAATACGGAAGGTTGTCGTGCATAACCCGCATTGATCTTGACATCAGATCAAATAATTCTAGTAGCTGTTCTGAGTTTTGTGTGTTTCTTACACTTCAAGCATTTCACAGTGTTTTCACTGCCTCGGTTGCTCTGAAAGGAGAGTTTCCTGGTCTCTGAGCCTTTTGTGCTCTTCCGGCGAGGAAAGCGGATATGAAATCTGACTGTAAATCATAGTGGTGTAAACCTGTAAACCTCTAAAAACCAGGGTATTTTTAAACCAGCAGCTCTGTGTAGGTTTACAGTTGTATTCTCTGAGCTGTAGTCCATATGCCGAAGAAGCCTGTCTCTACTAGCTGTAATAGGACGTCTCGGTGTGACGCAGTAGAGCTCTTTGTCACGTGTCCCACACCCTCCCCCGCAGACAGCGCAGACCCTCCCCTGTTGGCTCTTGCGCTCTTCTGTGAGGAAGGTGTCGGCCCTTTGGCCCCTGGGAGGTTCTGCGCTGTCTGCGGGGGAGGGTGCGTTACTCATGACAAAGAGCGTCACTGCGTCACACCGAGGCGTCCTATCGCAGCTAGTAGAGACAGGCTTCTTTTGCATATGGTCTACAGCTCATATTATCCTACGGTAAACCTACACAAAGCTGCTGGTTTGAAAATATCCTGGTTTTCAAAGGTTTACAGGCTTACGACACCATGATTTAGAGTCACATTTGATGTAAGTGAGTAGAATAAGTGGTTTATTCACTTACCACCACTGAAATACATACCTGGAGGTCCTGGGTATATATAGCTCTCATCGAATCTCTCTGTTCGTGCTCGCTTCGGCAGCACATATACTAAAATTGGAACGATACAGAGAAGATTAGCATGGCCCCTGCGCAAGGATGACACGCAAATTCGTGAAGCGTTCCTTATTGATATTTTGGGTTATTAATGATGATTTTACTGTAATTTTTCATATTTTATACTGTACAGAGTGAAAAACCTGTTTTTAGAGTGCAGTACGCAGCCTGAACGCCAGAGCGCAGCACTGCACTGCAGCCTCGCGCTAGAGCGTGTCACTGGAATTTAATGATTTAACATCTTCAACTCGGGTTTAAAGAAATTACAGGAACAGAAATATTTTGTTTCCAAGCAAAAAATGTTGTAAGTATTCGCAATGATTGTATTTACCATCCTAATGTTTCCTCAGAAGATTTAATTTACCGTATTTTAATCTGACAGCTGTTAATGTGTTAGCATCGTCAATGATAACTCCAAATCTTCGTTCCCTTCGACTCAAACCAGCAGATATCGACACGAATTTAATCAAATATGATTATATAAAATAAATACTAATGTATAAAATAATTGAAATTCACTTACCATAGCTTGTCTGACAAACTTGCGTCGTTTTCCTTGGCCTGTGTTTTTCTGTTGTACCTGAAAACGCAGAGCGAAAACGATCATTAGAAACACTAAATGTGTATTTTAATATCCACCCACCACAAACAAAACTTACCAAACGGTGTTACTAAATAAATGTTATTGAATGATCTTGCTTCGTAATTCAGAGGAATTGCGGGACAAACGCCCGTCGCTTCATTCAAGACCAAAACTTTTCTCCTTTCGATCATCATCTGACTGATCAGACTATAAACGAGTAACATATCTTGAAATTCAGTGTTAAAAGCAAAGTTATGCTAGATTTGAGAGGTTGTCTAACTTGTTGTGTATTGCAAAACTAAACTGAAGTAGTTACAGATGCAAATACGACTGGATCATATCATTGTATATTTCTAAACGTCTGTTTAAACATTCATGACTATTTTCTAACATTTTTAGAGAGTATTGTGAGTGAAAAGAAAACAAAAACACATACAGGTTAATATTTCTGAGACTTAGTTAAAAAAAATTAAATTGATTTTAAATTGCCAGTGTTTTCAGATTTTTTTCCCTGTTGGATCAATATTTATGAACAATTATTACTCATTTTAATATACACTTTTATTTAAAAAAAGCAAAATAATCACCATCATTCTCATGTTTGTGTTATATGTGGCAAATTCAGGAGAATTAGAACCAAATATTTACACCAAAGTAGCTGAAATCATAATTTGCACAGCCAATACAAAAAGGACAAGAAAGACAACAGGGAAGGAAAGAGAATGAGATGCATAGAAAGACTAATAAAACATTCTTGACATAATCATATTTAAATGCACGGTTTTAGAAATATATCACCACCTGAGACTAGATTGACAAAATCTCAGTCACACTCTTAATGAAATATGTTATAGTCATGTAACAACCCTCTTGGCAATAGAATCGACATTGGCTAGTAAATTTTTTAGTTTACTTGCCAGACTGATATACTATTTTATTTGTGTAAATATCTATATACAGTTGAGCTCGAAACTTTACATACCCCTTGCAGAATCTGCAAAAATGTTAATCGTTTTAACAAAATAAGAAAGATCATAAAAAGTGCATGTTATTTTTTATTAAGTACTGTCCTGAATAAACTATTTCACATAAAAGATGTTTACATAAAATCCACAAGACAAAAAAATAACTGAATTTATAGTTCAAAAGTTTACATACCCTTGATTACTGTGTGTGGTTACCTGGATGATCCACGACTGTTTGTTTGTTCTGAGCAGTTAAACTGAGCTCTGTTCTTCAGAAAAATCCTCCAGGTCCTGCAGATTCTTAGATTTTCTAGCATCTTTTGCATATTTGAACCCTTTCCAGCAGTGACTGTCTGATCTTGAGATCCATCTTTTCACACTGAGGACAACTGAGGGACTCAAACACAACTATTACAAAAGCTGCAAAACACTGATGCTCCAGAAAGAAACACGATGCATTAAGAGCGGGGGATGTAAACTTTTTTAATTGGATGAACAGAATAAATAGTACTTTTTTTGTCTTCTGGGAAACATGTAGGCATCTTCTGTAGCTTCCGAAGGGCAGTACTAAATGAAAAAATATGATCTTTAAACAAAATAAGAAAAACTTGCACATCCTCTTCTTGTTCAAATGTTTTCACCCCCCGGCTCTTAAAGGATTAGTTCACTTTCATATAAAATTTTCCTTTTTTACTCACCCCTATGTCATCCAAGATGTTCATGTCTTTCTTTCTTCAGTCGAAAAGAAATGAAGGTTTTTGATGAAAACATTCCAGGATTATTCTCCTTATAATGGACTTCAGTGGCATCCAAACGGTTGAAGGTCAAAATTATTCAGCTTCAAAGGGCTTTAAACGATGCAAGACGAGGAATAAGGGTCTTATCTAGCGAAACGATTGGTCATTTTCGAAAAACATGTAAATGTATATGCTTTATATAAACAAATGATCGCCTTCCGAGTGGTTCCGCCAAAACCGTATTTTCGTATTCTTCAAAAAGCTTACGCTGTATGTCCTACGCCATCCCTATTCAACTTACGGAAAAAATGTAACTGCTGCTGTGTTCATTCCGTAAGTTGACTTTATGTAAATAACATGCAATTTTTATGATCCTTCTTATTTTGTTAAAACGATTAACATTTTTGCAGATTCTGCAAGGGGTATGTAAAGTTTCGAGCTCAACTGTATATATTCCACCAAATCATCTTATCTTCGTAAAATGGCACAGCTTTTTAAATATCTGAACATACACTCTTAACATCTGTCAATTAAGAATTATATTATGATATTATGATAATCAAGCACTATTTAATGATAGAACTTTATTTTTAGAACTAAAACTTGGTAACCGTGTATGAATGCATATTTGTCATTTTAACTGAATTTAGTACTGGTGGTGGTGCTTGAGATATTGTTGGTCATTCAGTGTTTATTTAAAAAAAAAATTGTAATAGATAATAGTAATATTATTATTAAGAGATAATAACACTACTACTAATTGTACTACTAATAACAATATACAACGTACTAAGGATTGATGAGCTGCTGGGTTCATGAATATTAATCACGTTGTCCATGTTCGGTCGAACTGATTTGCTGAAATCAAAACAGGGACGGTAATAGATGAGCACCAGCCAATGAGATTAACGTTTGCGCATTAGTTCCGCCCACTACCGGCATCTCTTCTGCATGTTCTTAAAAGCTGAATATTTCCAAATTAACTCACTTATTTTAAGTGTAAAATACAACAAATAATATCGTTTACATGTAGCGCGTCGATTCTGTGTGGTATTTAAGACTCTCGCTCTCTCCCTCTCTCATTACGTATGTGTAAGAAACACAGCGCTTTCAGCAAAGCGACGGCGAGTCGTGCGCCTCACACTAGAGTTTGCTGTAAGTCAAATACAGGTACGCTGCGCATCCATTGAGCTTAATTGAAATAGTACAGATCGCTTGACGGAGAGCGAAACTCTCAAGCGCTCAGTCAGAATGTTTAGCGCGTGGGAATATATTTATGCTAAACCTATACTTAGCCTCTAACACACATTGGCGAGTAAAATCTTAGAGCCCTATCATACAGTAGTTTCAGCCAGTTATCATTTTCACTTCGCAGTTATCTTTTTTTTTTTTTTTTTTTTTTCTTTTTTTGCAGTAATGACGAATGAAACTGGCTAATTATTTGACCAATCGTGGCAATACACACATGTATTTAAACTGACTCGATAGGTTGAGGGTGTCTATATTCTATCATGTAAATAGCAATTCGCCTGGCTTTTAAAGGGAATAGAGTACCTCAGGGATGACGTGTTTTTGTAGGCCAACCCGGAAGTTAGAGGCGCACGGGTTCCTTCGATCAAAAGCCTATGCATTTTTCCCATAGACTTTTGGAAAATCGCAAAAAATAAGCTCTGTGTTTAACAAAGGGTTATGACACTTACACGTTTTGTCTATCAAGATAATCTTTACAAGTTAACACAACATTTATACATTTTGAAGCCTAAATAAAGTCGTCAGATATAAAAAGCTAACAGTAGACTATAAACGGACTACAGCACACCATGGTCGCGGATCAACGTCACCACCACCAAGCTTCCTCAAACTTTATTTAGAAAACAACTTTATTTAAAAACTTGCTCGCTGATTATGATCTGCGCTGTGTATGAATTCTTATCCACTTTTTCATGAGAAATGCTGTCCAAATGATGACGTCTAAAGTCCCAGCCAAAGGAAGTAGTCCCTTTTGGCAATTTGTTAGCAACCGCCGTTTTTAAGACACAATAAAGGTTGAAAAAAATCACAAGTGGGTTATAACTGGTGTGTTTTATGTCATAGATCAAAACGTGAAAATATTTAGAGGCTTTGTTAACCACAGACCTTATTTCAGGTGATTTAGCAAAAACCCATTCAAAAAACCCATTGACTTCGGGGCGATGGAACCAGAAGTCCTAAAATGC
This sequence comes from Hypophthalmichthys molitrix, assembly GCA_037950675.1. Taxonomy (NCBI): domain Eukaryota; kingdom Metazoa; phylum Chordata; class Actinopteri; order Cypriniformes; family Xenocyprididae; genus Hypophthalmichthys; species Hypophthalmichthys molitrix. The sequence goes on along the minus strand of CM075496.1, from coordinate 38,251,472 downwards.
TAACTCACTTCCGGGTTTTGCCTACAAAAACACGTCATCCCTGAGGTACTCTATTGAGACAGAGCGCAACGCTTAGCGTAAAAAAATGTTTACTGCACACATAGGCATACTGAGTGTCAGGATCCCAAAATTTACCCATTCTTTCTCCTGATGCTTCACATCTTATCGCCTGTATCCACTTTTGTCTCCTTAAAGGCTGGCTTTTACGGTTCGATAGCTTATAAAAACTTTTTTCTGGGTTTTGTTTGCTGTACACCTTGTCACATATCAGTGTTTAGACATTGTTCTGTTTTTTGTTATAAGTCAGAAATGACAAGGAGGCAGCCTAACGCAATACAAAGTCAATGGAGATGGTTGGATTGTTTTTCCCCCGGTGTGGGCGTGGCCTAAATGCGCTCTGTCTCTATGGGAGAGGACACATTACGCCAAAAACACACCCACAACTCATTATGAGACTAGGTAAAACCCTTTTGGACCATGCGCCTAAGTGCACCTGCGCCATGCGCATCAGACCATTTTGTAAACAAGCTGGGAATGGTCTGTCTCTATAATCTGTAATTTTTTAATTCTTCTTTTAGGAAAATTGCTGGTTCTGTAGCTGGTACAGATGTGTGGACCCTAAATGTGGAAACCAGCCTCACTTGCTCATGTACATAGTTTCAGCTTTACATGCAGGAAGAACTGGTGCAGTTGAACAAAACCTTTGCAGATGTCTCAAGCAAACCTGAAGAGCCACAGTTTCTAGGTCACAAACTCTAAGGATTACACTAGTCTGGTAAAGTACATGGATAATGCATACACACATCTCTCTCTGAGGTGGTAACAAGTTGCTATAAAGACTACTTGAATTCTTTTGGCATTTTACTTTTGGCCACTTCTTCTTAACACCCTACATTAAAAAAAATCAGCTACAAAAATCACGTTTGAGTGTGTATGATTGTATTTTATTTGTTGTAAAATACACCTTGAAAGTCTCTTCAATAAATATTAACCACAGACTTTATTTTACTCCTAAATTGAAAATGCCCAACGTAACCCATGGCTTAAAAATGCTAATTCTCTTCCAGGTTTTGGTCCAGCAGGTCTGGCAGCAGCTGTTGCTGTCGAGCCCACTTGAGGAGGTTGGCCTTGAACATGCTGTAATTCCTGTCCGGATGCATCCTGCTGTATGGCATACTCAAAGGTTGAGTGGCCGTGACGGATCGGTTCGGGAGGTTTTGAGAGCACAGGTTGGAGGAGTCCAGAACCGCCGGAAACTTCTCATTGTGGATGGGATCTAGTTGGTCCAGTATATCCTTTGATCCTGAAGCTGTCAGCTTCTTTTTGCAGGACTGGCATTCAGGGTACTCTGTATCCATGAAATACTAGCCACTGACATCTAAGACCTTCCTGACGGTCTTGTCCATCCCACATGCTGTCAAATGGATGCCACGCTGTCGACAGGTGAAGATTGGAGGCGCTAATTCTGGCAT